>CM038146.1:483728476-483740976 GCA_021437245.1 Aegilops speltoides
GTCACAATAAATCATGGACAATTTAATTTTCCGTCTGTCTTTTATTTCATTATTTGTCAGCTTTCATCAGACTTATTTGATGAAAAGTATTTGGGAACTTATTTCACTGTTTTATTCTATAAGTCGCCGGGACCTTAATTCATTCATCTCAGCATAATTTCCTATTTGTTCCATCCCATGCTTTTAATGTATTTTACCCATTCATATTTGTTATCAGGTTAATTTATTGGTAAATTTTACACCGTGCGGTACACGGAATTCTGTATGCTACTGTGTTAGATTCCATGTACTCCTATAGTCCTTTCTACTTTTGCATATAAGAATTATTGGATGTCAAACTTCATAATTTTTTGACTATATTTATATTATTAAAACTCAACATCAACAATACTAAAGTAATACAATATGAAACTTATCTTTCGGTTCTGTGTGGATTTTGTACTTGTCAATGTTTGATTTTATTTCTCTATAAAGCTGGTCAGACTTTACAAATTTTAACTTCAAGTCAACCTTATATGTGGTTTTACTTACGGGGTGAACGTCGACCGTGAGAGCAACACCTACACTTGCGAGTGTGGCATGTTTCCGCACACTAGGACGTTATGCATAGGTTTGTCGGACCACCCGATAAATTAGTAGGTGTATGTCGCGACGCGGATTTTTGGGACATGGTGCCACGCGAGGATGAAATCTGAGCTGCCCATCCGTGCTATGAGATTAGCACTTAATATAGTGAATTAATGAATACAAAAACGATACGGTGGTTTAATTTGGTGAATACGCGTCAGTGATATGTGAAGTACGTGGGTTGAGCCATGCATCAGTGAGTCAGTGGTGTACGTGGGTTGTTCAGGTCTTGCATGTCATCAATATGTATGGGGTCATGTTCAATTAATGGTGCCTTTGGATTCCGCCAGGCATTGATCGTGCATGTTAAGCACGCATTACTGCTCCCTCCCGGGTGTGGACGACGGTTTGGATAGACAGTTCACATGTTTTGTTATAAATATTTGCGGCAGATTTTTTTTACGCATGAACAGTAGGAGGAGCCCCTCGTACAGTAAATTTCTATTATAAACAAGCAATGGAAAAAAGTCTGTCCAGGAACTACATCATCTACAAAGAGGTTTTCAATCTCCAAAGAACAAGAAAATAGAAAGAAATTTAATTTTTTAGCATGTATAAACAGCAACTCACACGACACTGGCATCGAATATTTTAATTAGCTTGCTGGGAAATATTACATTTAGGCGCTTAGAACATTAGCACTTGACAGAATCAAAAATGGTAAACTACTAGTACTAGCTATTTATGTCACCCTAGATATATCTGGACGTTTAACTCCACGGTATGAACCTTAACTTGTTGTGACTAGTAGGAATAGAGCAACCAGACTAGTGGGAATAGAGGAACTACATCGCCATGGGCGTCACCGGAGGAGCTAAACAACTGGGACACTGATGAGCACATGCATGACACTAGGACATGAATATACACTACTGGTGTTGAAGGTGCTAGTGCTACTAGGACATGAATATAAAATACTGGCGTTGAAGGCGGCGCTGGTGCTACGACGCAGAGAGAGAGAGAGAGAGAGAGAGAGAGAGAGCAGTATAGCTACGAGTCTACATCTCCATTTTTACAAAAAAAAAAAATTAAGGAGCTCTATATCTCCATGGATGTGTTCTAGCTAGCTATGAACATGAACAGAGTGCATGAACTAGGGAATGAGGATGAACAAAGTCCATGAACTAGAGAAGGAGCATGGGTGAGAGAGGAGCTGCTGGATGATGAAAGGATGGGGAGAAAATGCAGGCGGAGGTGCAGGTTGCCCATTAACTCTTCTGTAAACAATAATGTGGGATCAGTGCAGTTATTGTGTGGTGGGACACACATTTATTGACTGTGTAATACATGAACTAAAGACATTAATACGACGCTGGGAAATCGCTATACATGGTTCGTTGTACACAAACAGCGCGAATCACGTGGCAACGGACTGGGGTGATACCATCCTCGCGTGGAACCATGTCCACTCGTGATTTATCGGTGTATGTCGTGCATATGATGAAATAATGCATAATGGCCTCTTTATATGCCATACCACACAGACGAACAACCCAAAAATGTGAGAGCATCTATAGCCGGACACCATAAACCCTCCTCATACGCCCGGGCGGACGACCTAGTCAGTGATGGGTCAAAAATACCCTACCTAGACGGGCGCCTCAAAAGCCCGAGCTGAACGGCACCCCTCATATCTAGCCAAAATATGGGGAGGCCCGAGCACAACCGGAAGCGTCCGCCACGTCGGACTGACAATAGGGTCACACACGAAATCATACGAAAACCCAACAGTCTGACGGCGTCTCCTCCGGTGGAGGTGTGAACGTTGTGTGGCGCCTCTCCGTCTTGCCGCCCGAGCCCAAAGTCCGGCTACTTAAGCCGGCTGGCATCCCCCAACGGTGAGGTGCACGAAGCACTGATCACCAAAGCCTTTGGTCGCGGACTACTCTCCTCCTCCACCATGTTGTGTGTGTTCAGTCACACAGTGGGACAGGAGCGGCCGGCGGCTAGCGTCCGCCCTCATGTGCACCCGGGTGTTCACTTACTCCATAGTTAGGTGGATGTTTTCCGGTGGCTATGGAAGCAATGGATAATCTAAGGTCAGACTCGAGCAAATATGCAAAGCCACACTTGCTATGCGAATAGGACTCATGCCAATATATGATGATACAGCCATGTGGTAGAAAACAGAGACCATAATAACGTTGGGCACGCCAACACACGCGTCAGCACACATGCGACTTGTACCGTTGGCGCGAAAGCCGGACTCTCAGCTCCAAGCCGCGGCAGACTCCTACCAGGGAAAATGTACATTGATAGCATATGGCGTAGCTGTGCTTAAATTTCCTATTTGTGAGCAATGTATAATGCTGTCCGGCAGCGGGAAAAGTTAACACAAAACATGGCACCAAGCAGCTTTAATTAAATGAATGTCTTGAAGCGCATAGGAACACAAAAATAGGACGAGAAATTGATGGACCCGGTGCATGGAAACATGCGGAGCCACAGGAGCAGCTTGGTATCGAATGGATCAATGCACGGAAACACATAATACCAGATTCGCAATACAGGCCCGAGAGAAATGGGTGCAGCATAAAATGTAGATAGGCATTAATCACCAGACATTTTGCAGTTAATATGCCTTGCCCTATACTGCACTTTAGTACAACAGATACAACCAAGAAACTAGCAGTATCAGATAGAGCTATCAGGCAGTAGTAATCTTACACGCCATTGTAGCGGCGATCAATATGACCAGCATGAAACCGACGGTGCGTGCATCTAGTAGCCATCCGCAAAGGATACTTGTTACCACCATCTTACAAAAGGTCTGAACCCTACACTGAACCCTACATTGCTTCGTTGGTTGCCTGAAATTTTGCTAAAAATAGCAGGAACCTTTCTAGCTTAGCAAGCAAACAAAGCCTACCAACTAGCTTTGCCCAAAATGGTTCACGCGTCAGCCCCAATGTCAAAAACAGCAGCAAATAAACCCACCAATGAATCTGACAATGCAGAGGCTAGGCTTCCATTTTGGGCCAAGAGCTTGTAAAGTTGATCACATGGCTTCCCCTTTGGTCATGGAGCACACCAATAATTCAGAAAATGAGAACCTTATCCTCTCGAAGGTGCTAATCTTGATGCAAACAGAAGGTGCTGATAACCTCCACTGCAGCTAGTGTCGATAGGGAATCCACTAGGATTTTCTACAAGTGCTTGCCACAGAACTAGTTAAGGGTTTCAACGGTGCAAAAGTTCTCAAAAATCCTGAAAAAAATCCTGAACCATCACACCTATAATATAACATGATCCAACGGATGGATTGAAAAAGTTTGACTGCATGTGTCCTGGACAAAAAGAACAAATGTTTCAATATATATTGATCCTGCAGTGAGCTGAAATGCTTGTTTTTTTCGCTGAGGACACATAAATGCATATTTTCACAATCACACCGTTGGATCATCTTATTATATTAGAATGAGGCTCCCCTATTTATTTCATATTTTTTAGTTACTTTTAAACCGTTAAATGTTTATCATGCCTTAACTAGTTCTGTGGCAAGCTATGATAGACATAGTTTTACCTATATATATATATATATATATATATATATATATATATATATATATATATATATATATATATATATATATATATATATATATATATATAGATGTTTTAGATATTTCAATATGGATCAACTAAAATGAGTGAATAAAACTATAATGCGTCTATATACATCTGAACCAGAAAAAATGACATCTTATAATAGTGAATAGAGGAAGTATCATATATCCATATCTCATATTTTGGTCATATACGCAAATTCAAATAAACTTTTTTTTCGAGTGTTTCTTAAGCATGCGGTAAAATATGTCTTTGCAGAGTGTACATAGAAAAAACTTGACAAAGTTGTATTTGTCGATTGTAAGTTACTGAGTGTATTTTTGCCTTTAACAAGGGAGTACATGACATTCGGTAAAGAAAATGATTCTGCTATATAGTGCAGTTATTATTTAATAGAAATTCCTGCCACTACTCGATTGGAAGGAGGTATCACATGCTGTAAGTCTTGGGTATCACAAGTAAACTCGAGTTTAACACAAAGTAGAAGGGTTGGGTGAGCTTTCTTGCACCATTGGTGTTGTTGGGTTTCTCCAAAAAATAATTACTCTGTTTCAAAATATAAGATGTATTACTTTTTTAAAAGTCAAACCTTTTAAGTTCATTCAAATTTGTAGAGAAATATATCAAAATCCATAATATGAAAATATTTTTAAATTCATCATGAATGAATTCCCATAGTTTTTTTTATTTAATATTGTGGATGTTGATATTTTTGTTCTGAACCTGGTCAGGGTTAAACAAATTTGACTTTCTACAAAACTAATACCCTTTAAATTTTGACCCATGAAATATCAGTTTGGCGGGTGGGTATATGATAGAGTGTGTTTTATTTTTATTTACAATGCGGTTATTTGGTGGGGCTTTCGTGGTGTGATTATGTGTTATCTGCTAACCAACCTACAAATACGTGGGTATATTTTTATGTCGGTGATCGCATGTATTACTATATTGGTGCTACAATATCACATGGTGACACTTATATTTTTAGGTGGTGGGAGGGTGAGTGAGATTGATATGTTTTAGGCCGGTTGCTGCTGATTGGTTTGAAAAATTGTTGGCCCAATCAAAATCGTAAACCAAATCAAAAATTGAATACCTCAACTGAATGAAAGAGTTTCAAAATTAAGAAACATAGTGAATTAAAAGAAATGAATGAAAGAGCTTAAGAGAGTGTTGAGCTGGTCAAAATAGGTTGACCCAATACTAATTGAATACCTCAATTAATTGTGTGGCCTTAAAAACTAGAAAGTATAATGTATACTAGTATAAAAGAATTGAATGAAAGAGTTTTGAGAAATTGTTGACCCGGTCAAATTCAAATGACCTAATTTTAATTAGAGACCTCAATAGAATGTGAGCTCTTTAAAACTAGGGAGGTCAATGTTATAGAGGATTATAGACATAAGCCAGTTCAGTAAACTCAAGTTTCTTCGAAATTATAGACATGAGCCAGTTTAGTAAACTCGTGTTTAACGAAAACTCAACTCCGATATAGCCGAAGCCACTCTGTCGCATGTTATGCAGTCCCGTGGCTCTAGTTTCTAGTCAACTAGTACTACCTCCGTCTCGGTGTATAAGTCATTTACGTAGTTCTAGACCGACAATTTAACTATCTAAATATGTATTAAATGTGACAAAAATTATATATTTATAAACTACATCCGTGTAGAAATCTAGTGATATATTTTTCATGAAATATAACACATATTTAATTTCTCAAATCAATGACCTAGAACTACGCGAATGACTTATACACCGAGACGGAGGTAGTAGTAGTTTCTAGCCGGCCATGAAGTGTCCGACTCGTTCACAATTTCACGTAGCCTTTTTCTTTTTCTTTGATCTTCAAATCCTCCTCATGTTGTTCTTTCACAACTTTCTGCTAAACCTAATTGAAGCCAGAAATTTGTTGGATCTTTCAAAAAAAAAATTCACGTAGCTATCCAAACCATGACGAGCGGATCGTGGGATGGCGTGCGCCGCTTTACCCGTTCAGACCTCGTCAATCTATACCTGGCAAAAACGACATATTTGACCCATGAACGAAAATAATTCATAAAGTAAACTTTCATTGAAAAAATTTCACACAGCTGACCTTTTTGTATTGCGCCTGACAACTAGACGTCACACTATACTGTGCAACGCCTGACTGATAGGCGTTACACGTCTGACCAGCGTCGCACTCTGGACTGCCTGAAAATTGCTAAGTCGTTGTGCAGAGCCTAAGAGCTAGGCGCTGCACAGTACAGTGCAGAGCCTAAGAGCTAGGCGCTGCACTAGTGGCCGCTTGAAAATGTAGTGCAACGCCTAGACACTAGGCGCTGCACTATATAGTGTAACGCCTAGCTCTTAGGCGTTGCACACTAACTTAGCAACTTTCAGGCAGTCCGGAGTGTGACGCTGGCCAGACGTGTAGCGCCTGTCAGTTAGGCGTTGCACTATGTAGTGTGACGCCTAGTTGTCGGGTGCTACACAAAAGGGTCAGCTGTGTGAAATTTTTTCATGAACAGTTCAGTTTGTGAAATACTTTCGTCTCGAGGTCAAATGTGTACATTTTGCCTCTATACCTGACCTCGCGTAGAGTTCACAACCTACAGCCAGCCCTCGATCGATCTCGCATGCTCCGCCCGCCGCCCCGACATGAGTGAGGAGGGCGAGATCATGGAGATCGACGACATCCTCTCTGAGGTCCTGCTCCGCCTCCCACCGGAGCCGTGCTCCCTCCCGCGTGCCTCCCTTGTCTCCACGCGCTGGCGCCGCCTCTTTGGTGACCCCGTCTTCCTCCGTCGCTTCCGAGCCCGCCACCGCCACCACGCACCCCTCTTGGGCGCCTTCTTCACCGACTACACCAGCAGCAACCACCGCAGCTACGTCACCTTCGCCCCTACGCTCGATCCCCCCAACCGCGTCCGCTTCTCCTTCCCGGCCTTTGAGTACCCCTGCATGGTCCTCGGCTGCCGCCACGGCCTACTCCTTGCCTCCATCTATTACCAGCCCGGGCTCCTCGTCTGGGACCCCGTCACAGGCGACCAGCACCGCCTTGATCATCCTCCGGGAGGATTCAAGACGATGAACAGAGTAGTGCTTCGTAGTACCCATGAAGAGGTCCATTTCAAGGTGGTCATGGTAGGCCACGACGAGCAGCATACACAAGTCATCGCCAACGTCTACTCGTCGCATACCCATGAATGGGGCAGTGTCATCTCCACACCCATTCCACCCACTGTTTCTGTAGCCACGGCGGTTCCAAGTGTCCTCATCGATGATTCCCTTTACTGGGTGTCTTCTAGGAATCCGGCTCATCCGACCACCCTTCTTGAGTTCAATTTAGGCACTAAGAGCCTGGCTCTGATAGACGTGCCGATGAATATGTACGCGCACCACAATCGAAGCTTCTCGGTTATGCGGGCAGAGGGTGGCGGGCTTGGTTTCCTCTTTCTGTCAGGCCACAACGCACAATTGTGGAGGAGGAACACGGACGGTGACGGCGTTGCTTCATGGGCTATCACAAAAACTATTCAATTGGACAAGCTACTTTCCCTGAATAAGAGTACAAAGGAGGAGGAAAGGAGTCTGTCGATAGAAGGACTTGCTGAAAACACTAATGTGGTGTTCTTGAGAACATCTATCAGTCGCTTTATGGTGCATCTTGAGTGCAAGGACCTTTCCGAAGCCGGGGTCGTACATGTGCTTCACCCGTTCACAAGAATTTACACGGCTGCAGATAACAACACACCTTCACCATACAGCAGGTACAAAAAAATTCAAGTCATTTTTATATATAATTGGTTGATTGCATGTCTTCCACATCTTTTAGTACCTATTAAGCAACAATCTGAAGTACTATTGTATAGTATATCACTTGGCTCTTATAATCGCTTGATGAATTCTCGTGTTCTGTCCTAATACTTGTGTGGCGTAATTTTCTTATGTTTATGACCTTGATTCATTAGTCATAGGCGCATGGCTAATTTCCTTTTATGTTTGTTATGTCATTAGTTTTGCTTCAATAATTGATGGTTGTCAGTGTCCTATTTTGTTGTGATTTGAGGTTTCTCTAATATAACTCTCTGGGTGGATCTCTAGAGATCACCTCCTCCTCCCCCTCGTTTTCACCGCGCAGCCACACGCCCGAGGCCCCGAGCTCCTCTCGCTCGATCCCTCCCGAGCTCCTCCACGCCGTGCTCCTTCCCCGAGCCCTGCGCCTCTCTTCAAGTTCGCCTGCCGTCGTCCCCGGCGAGAAGTTCTGCTAGCAGCCACCAGCAGGCCAGCCACGCTCGCGCCTCTCCTTCCTTTCCTTTTCTTCTCCTGTTGTCTTTCCCTCTCATGCTCTCTCTCCTTCCCAGGACGAACAAGAGCTCCCGCCGCTGTGCCATGTTGTCGTTCCTCTGCTTCTTCCCTAGCGCCGCGTCAAGCTCCGCCGCCCAAGCTGCGCCGTCGCCTGCCGCAGTCCCTGTCGCCGTCGTCTTCAACGGTTCCTGACGAGGACGGCGCCCTCCTGTCCGTCTCGAGCGCCAAGTCCCGCTCCCTGCTTCCTCTGAAGCCGCTGCACCAAGCCCAGCCTCCTGCATCCCTGCATCGAACGCCATGGCCGTCCTCTTCTTCAGATCAAGGCTCCGGCCTTCGGATCCGGTTCCCCTCAGCAACCTCTTCGAGCTCCGGCCGGTCCAGCCTCGCGCCTTCCTTCGAACCCTCCCCGTCACCTACATCTCCTCCGGGTGCGCCGCCGTGCCCGCACGCCTATGGCGAAGCTCCGGTGAGCCAAGCCGTGCCCGTGTCCCCTTCACCTTCTATCTCTCACACGTCTTCCTCTCTCTCTCTGATGCCTCCACAGGAGGAGCATCACCCTCGCCGGAGTCTTTCTCCTCGTCGCTGCCTCCGTCAAGCCCTCATCACCGGCCTCCCCTGCTTCTACGTGCGGGGACGACGACCAACGCAAGTCCCGCTCGTTCTGGAGCGTTGACCGTGCCCCTCCACCTCGTTCGATCCCGCCAGCGTGGACGAGCACCACGGCCTCGCCTCGGCCCAGCTGGATCTGCCTGCCCCAAGCCTCTAC
The DNA here is from genome assembly GCA_021437245.1 of Aegilops speltoides. Classification (NCBI taxonomy): domain Eukaryota; kingdom Viridiplantae; phylum Streptophyta; class Magnoliopsida; order Poales; family Poaceae; genus Aegilops; species Aegilops speltoides. Next base: position 483,737,727 of record CM038146.1, read on the forward strand.
ACCGGCTGGGCCTTGGCCCATGGTGAGCAGCCTTGCCGCCCAGCAGATTTGGCCCATGTAGTGTTTTTTTCATGTCTGCGATTTTAGCATTATCCAGTGATTTAACAGTTTTGCAGAAAAACCCTTGAACTTCATGCATATAATAACTCATGAACCGTGCATCGGATTAAAATGATTTAAACATGTAAAATGCTTAGAATTTTGTGTAGATTAATAATATGCCTCTTTCATCCATGTTTAAAATGTTAAAAATGTTGTTTGATTAAATTTGCTCAAATGCCATGTTAAAATGGTTTATTTCAGAACTCAATAACCATAGCTCGGTTTTAAATGTACTTTATATGTAAATGGGGCAGAAAAATGCATAGAATAACATGGTCCACTTTAATTTCTTGTTTAACAACAATAAAATATGTTTTAGGGCAGAACAGTATCAAATTTGACATATGGACATGAGGATTTTCCGGAATTGTTGTTTGTTGTTCCGGCCTCATTTAAACTTGCCTAAATAGTTAATTTACTTATGCTTCACCTCTTGCCATTTTTAACAACATTTAATATTGTTGTTTGTCTAAACGGGAGCTAACTAAATAGTTGAATGTGGTGTTTCGTCAATATGCAACTCATTGCATATTGAGCTCCACTTAACTTGTAGTATTGTTTGTTGCACTTTGCCATGCCATGCCTCATTAAACCGACCATGCATCATACTTGTTTGTGAATCATGCTATGTTTATGCTTGTGCATTTATCATGTTGTTTGTTTCTTTCCGGTGTTGCTTCTTAGTTCCGGTAATGTTGCGATTGTGAGGATTCGTTCGACTACTCCCGTTCGTCTTCTTCATGGACTTGTTCTTCTTCCTAGCGGGATTTCAGGCAAGATGACAGTCACCTTAGATCTCACTACTATCATTGCTATGCTAGTTGCTTCGTTCTATCGCATTGCTGCGCTACCTATCACTTGCTCTTCAAGCCTCCCAAATTGCCATGTCAGCCTCTAACCTTTTCACCCCTCCTAGCAAACCATTGCTTGGCTATGTTACCGCTTTCGCTCAGCCCCTCTTATAGCGTTGTTAGTTGCAGGTGAAGTTGAAGATTGCTCTATGATGGATAGGATTATGTTGGGATATCACAATATCTCGTATTTAATTAATGCATCTATATACTTGGTAAAGGGTGGAAGACTCGGCGCCTGGTGTTTTGTTCCACTCTTGCCGCCCTAGTTTCCGTCATACCGGTGTTATGTTCCCGGATTTTGCGTTCCTTACGCGGTTGGGTGATTTATGGGACCCCCTTGACAGTTCGCGTTGAATAAAACTCCTCCAGCAAGGCCGAACGTTGGTTTTACCATTTGCCTCACCTAGCCCTTTTTCCCTTGGGTTTCCGGAGCCCGAGGGTCATCTTTATTTACCCCCCGGGCCAGTGCTCCTCCGAGTGTTGGTCCAAACTAGAGCCACTTGCAGCGCCACCTCGGGGAAACTTGAGGGATGATTTTAGTTGTACGTAGTGTTCATCCGGTGTGCCCTGAGAACGAGATATGTGCAGCTCCTATCGGGATTTGTCGGCGCATCGGGCGGCTTTGCTGGTCTTGTTTTACCATTGTCGAAATGTCTTGTAAACCGGGATTCCGAGACTGATCGGGTCTTCCTGGGAGAAGGAATATCCTTTGTTGATCGCGAGAGCTTATCATGGGCTAAGTTGGGACACCCCTGCAGGGTATAAACTTTCGAGAGCCGTGCCTGCGGTTATGTGGCAGATGGGAATTTGTTAATATCTGATTGTAGATAACTTGACACCATATTCGAATTAAAACGCATCAACCGTGTGTGTAGCCGTGATGGTCTCTTTTCGGCGGAGTCCGGGAAGTGAACACGGTTTTGGGTTATGTTCGACGTAAGTAGGAGTTCAGGATCACCTCTTGATCATTGCTAGCTTCACGACCGTTCCGTCTGTTCTCTTCTCGCTCTTATTTGCGTATGTTAGCCACCATATATGCTTAGTCGCTGCTGCAACCTCACCACTTTACCCCCCTTCCTTTCCCATTAAGCTTTGCTAGTCTTGATACCCATGGTAATGGGATTGCTGAGTCCTCGTGGCTCCATTCATTCTCGCAACAACAGTTGCGGTATAGGTTATGCAATGATCATGACGCGAGAGCGATGCTTGCTTGTTTTGGAGTTCTTCTTCGCTTCTTCTTTGATCGAGGATAGGTTCGGTCGGCAGCCTGGGCTAGCGAGGTGGATGTCGTTTGAGTTTCTGTTTGTGTTTCATCAGTAGTCGGATGGTGCTCTTATGTATGATGATGTTGTATTCGTGTGGCATTGTATGCCTCTTGTATATATCCCCATCTATTATGTAATGTTGATGTAATGATATCCACCTTGCAAAAGCGTATCAATATGCGGTTCTATCCTTGGTGGAACCTTCGAGTCTCTTTATGATAGTATCGCATATTGGGCGTGACAAGTTGGTATCAGAGCCTCGACCGACCATAGGAGCCCCCTTGATTGTTGGCCGCTGTTGAGTCTAAAAAAAAACTATTTTGAGTCTTAGGATTATATATATCGGAGAGTAGGATTCTTTTTACTCCTCAGCCCCCTTCATCGCTCTGGTGAGGACTCTCAATGTAGATGTTTTGTCTTTCCTCTCCTCAATTTTTCAAAAAAAGAAAATTTAGGATCACGCGGGTATCTTGGAATCATTCCGATAGTCTTGTGACGAGAACATTGTTCTTGGTGCCTCCTGACATTTAGGGGTTGTGGCAGTGTCCCGGGGAGTCACTAGTAGAAAAAGGGTCATACGTGAAGCCCAATAGTGCCGGTTTGTATTAGAGCCGGCACTAATGTGTACAATAGCACCGGTTCGTGGCGGCGATCAATAGCACCGGTTCGTGGCGAACCTTTAGTACCGGTTCATGCCACGAACCGGTACTAAAGGGATGTGTCACTATGCGGTCGAGCTATGGCCCCACCATCACCATTTAGTGCCGGTTCGTACCACGAACCGATACTAATGAGGTTATGGCAAGCTGTTTTAGTCCCACCTCGCTCCCTAACAAGCCTTTTACCACCTTAAATATGTTATTTCTCAAACTATCACAAGCACTTGGTCTTCATTGAACTCTATGTGTAGAATTTGTGGCGCAATATGAGTCTTCATCGGTTTATAAATCGTTGATGACTCATATTGACAATTCAGATTGTACACACAAAGATCATTGATGATCAAAGTATTTTTGATGTTATAAGATC
>CM038146.1:483745976-484182136 GCA_021437245.1 Aegilops speltoides
CTATTTTACCTTAAGGGTGTTTAGGTCCTACCTGATATTGATGATCATGTGCTAAGAACAATTATGTAGGGTTGGGTTCGATGACTATATATGAGGATGATGATCGTATGACTTATTATTAATAACGAGTAGAAGTTGTATGATGATGCATGATTAGTAGGACTTGTTATTATATATATGATGATGTAATGATGTAAAGCATGCATGAGCATGTTATATCTGCGGGTGCAATGAACATAGCAGCAGCATTGATAAACAAAGCATGCATGATGTATGATGCATAACGTGTACAATGTGTAGTATCGTAAAATACCAGCAAACGAAAAAGAATTAAAATGGAAACACAAAATTAAATTAAAAAGAAATCATAAAACTAAAAACCCACCAAACCTTATAGTACCGGTTGGTGTTACCAATCGGTACTAAAGGGCTCCAGGCCCCCGGAGCTGGCTCGTGCCACGTGGTTGCCCTTTAGCACCGGTTCGTGCTGAACCGGTACTAAAGGGGGGGCCTTTAGTGACCACAAATTAGTGCCGGTTATGTAACCGACACTATAGGGCCTTACGAACCGGTGCTAATGCCCGGTTCTGCACTAGTGAGTTGAGCTCCGAGGTGTTGCCGTCACAATTTTATCTTTGCAGTTCTGGAATACCTGAGTTTTGCCGACATCGAAAATCTCTTTTATGCAGTTGTTGGTGAGATAACCTCGATGCCACCCAGTACTGGGGAGTTCGGGAGTATTGCCATAGCTCGTATAACGGGTGCTTTTCGAAGGTTGAGGTACACGATTTCCGGAGTTTTCTTGGTTATGTGTTGACGGATGGATACAGCTGGATGTAGGGATTGTTAGTTTGGGTGAGATATATTGCTTCCCCTGTATCCCCAACACCAGATTGCATAACCAGAAAGTTTCGGGAGTTTATAGGTGGGAATTCAAGTAGCTCCTAGAATATCTTTCCGACAGATGCATGATATGGGATTGGGTAAATCTCTATCATATGTATTTGTTCCGGCTTATTCTGCAAGCCAAATCCTTTGTTTTATTTTATTTTTGGTATTCGAGTTGCTTCGAAGTCAAATGTTGAATCCATACCTTTCCTAAACGGTGTTCTCATATTGCTATGTGAATACTAATCCTTTTTTATCATTGAGGTTGTCATGTTAATTCTTTTCCAACTGGTGCGCTTCTCTTCGAGATGATCCCATCATTCTCCCCATCTGCAAGATCAATTCTAAGTTTTCTCAACGGTGTTTTTTTCGTTCATCCCAAGTTGTCTTTGTTTTTCCCCACCCTCCCACCCTTTTTTTCAAGGACTCATTTATTTTAATCAAGTATCCATTTATTCATGTGAAGTCACTTCACTCTTTTCAATCAATGTTCTGATCCAGTGATCCCTCATGAAGATGCTCACGAGCTTCAAGTTCATCATCCTTTGTTCTTTTTTCTTTTCCCGTGGATCCAATTCAAGCTTTCAGTGTTGATCATATTCCTTTCCTCGTGTCAAATGCTTTCTCATGTCGTTGCACCACTTAATCATTCACTTCTTCCTATCCATTTGTCCTGGAGTGATCAAGATATCTCAGAAGATTCGTGCTTTCCATTCTTAATCTGTTCAAGCTATTTGGAGATTATTATCTCATTCAAGTCATTTAATTCAACCGGTGCAATCTTTATTCAAAATCGTTCAACGGTGTTCTCTTTTGAGTGGGCCCTAACCCACAGGTCTTTTCCCAGGATCTTACCTGACTCTTCTAATTCTCCCGGAGTTATTCTCAAATTCTTTTCAAATGTGACGTAAGAATGAATTTCATCAGTCACATGCCTTCTCCAAGATCTCTTTCAAATTATTTTCATCTTTGGCTCAACCTTTCCTCTTTTAATTCTCCCGGAGTATCTCAACAATTCATGGTGGTTCTCATCATCATTCTCAACATTTGAAGACCGAAGAAGGATTTCTCTTAAATCTTGGTCCATTCTCTTGAATATTCATGGTTCTAGCTTCATGCTATCCTCATAATTGTTTTGATTGTGACAATTCTTTTCTTACCATCCGGAGCATTTCATGAGTTGTTTCCATTTCTTTCCTCCGAAGGCCATCATGTCATAATTCTTAATTCTCAGCGTGTAGCTATCATTCTCCAAATCTTAACGGTGATTCATTCAGATACCCTCTAATCAGTTCATGATCTCTTCGTTCTCATGTATCTAAATCCCTTCAAGTATCTTCATTCATTTTCAAATTCTTTCCGGTGAATTGTGCCCTTGCTACTCTCTTTTCCAATTTTTACAGTGGTTCGTTCAAGATTTCACTTCCTTTGTTATCATATCAATTCATTCGTTTTTCCAAATCCCACCGGTGGTTCCATCAATACGTCCTCAAGTTTGCGCTATATCTCTCTTAATCCTTTCTACGGGAATAAGTAGTATGCCAAATCCATTGCTTGGCATCAATTTAATTTGATGAAGGATAAGCATACAATAAATCTTATTCTTATTTCCTCGAGGTGATTAAATTCTTTTCTTTCGGAGATTGTTCATGATGAAGTAATTCTCGGTTCTAGTGTTTCATCTTTTCCTTTTTCGGAGTTCCAAGTTTTCTTGGTTACATCGTCGCGAAGCTCCATCTAAATCATTGCAAGGCTTCACCTTGTGTTTTCAACTTCTTTTTCTTTTCATCATCCTTTTATTACCGGTGTTCTTCATGGAGGCTCTACATGATGGTTCGTCAAGGATTCTTTTCATTCTTCAATTGTTCTTCAAGATTTCTCTTGAAGCTATGATCCACCAAGCTATACTCAAAATTAAACATGGTGCCCAACACATGTTTTTTCTGAGGAGTTCAAGTATTCTTCTTCTTGCATTTCGAAGTGCAATTCTTTCTACCTTATCTTTTGAGATGGTGATATGTCATTCTTGATAATTTCCATTCATGTTTCGTGATTCACATGTTGTCAAGAATGAGGTATTTTAAATCCATCAATCTCTCAGTTGGAGTTATCTTGGTAAAGATTTCACCTAAAGCCTTCCCTAAGGAATGTTGCTATTATGGTGTTTATCAATGATCCAAGTTATCTCTCTATCATCTTGGTGGAAGAAGTTTTTCATCTCTTCGGTGCTCTCAATCAAATCAATGGTTTCCATTTGTTGCCGGTTGTCACCTCATAATTTTGAGATGTTTGCCATAAGCCCACAACAAGCTTGTGCTTCTCGTTGTTGATTTTCCAACAACTCCGTTCGATTCTACTTTGCATGGATGCTTTCCAAGCTCATTTGTGGCAGAAGTTGTCATTTTCTTCTCCATCCCTTTATCCCAACGGTCTAACTTCTATTCTTTCGTTACGGAGGCATTGTGATGTTGTGCTCTTCACCCATCATCTCGTTTGGTGAGGATCGTCTTATTTTCTGGCTTATCCACTTAACCGGAGTGTTGTATCATCTCTTCAATATCTTTTCATCTCATCAAGTTTTCTTCTCGTTTCTACCGGAGTGCTATCCAAATTCTGTCATTCTTGTTCCTTGGCTATCTCATTATACCGAGGTGGTCATATTCTTTTTGTTCGTGAAGCTCTTATTTCCATGTCTTTCAACCTTCAAGTTCTTGTAATACTGCTTGTTCCTCTTTTCTAACGGATTGTTTGCAATCTCGTTCATCTCTGTTGTACTCTTTCTTTTAAATTGCTCAACCTCTCATGGTTCATGGTTTCACTCGTTCGTCAAAGAAGCAACTTTGTTTACCTCTCCTTTTCCTTTTCCCTCCGGTGCCATCCTAGATCTCGGGACGAGATCCTCTTGTAGTGGTGGAGTGTTGTAACGCCCCGAGACCGACGCTCCAGATGCCTTCCATGTTTTTCGTTATTGTCGTGTGTTTTTATTTGTTCGTTGCATTTCATCATGGCATCATTCGCATTGCATCGGCACTCGGTCCGTCATTGTTTTTAAAACTTGCATCCGCTCGTAGTTGCCGCGTCCCCCCTTGCTTTCGTTGACCGCCCCAAGACCAACCGTGTTTTCGTTTCCCTCTTGTCCGACCACCTAACCTCTCTTGCCAGCTCGCAGCCCCGTCGCGCGCGTGTCCGAAACTCCCCCGAACCCGACCCAGACAGTCATCACCGTTGGCTTTGGATCATCCCCAAATATCTACAAAACATCTTCGTTTTCTTAACGGGACATCCTAACCTATATTTTTCTCGACCGTCAGATTAAAATAAGAGGGTCCGTTTTGCCCTAAGCTAACCAACCTACCTATATAACCAACCTAACCCTAGACCTAGGCTGTCACATCCATCCATTCCCTCACCCGCCGCCGCCACTCTCTTCCTTGGGATCCTCTCCTCCTCGTCTTCCCCACCGAGACAACCATCATCCGTCTCAGATCCACCTCCCTCCGACCGCCTCCTGTGATTCCTGTGCCACCGAAATCCCCTCGCAGCCAGCCTCTCCTTCCCTCGTTTTCACCACCACCAACCGGAGCCCGCAACCACGATCCAAATCCTCACCGTGCAGCCGCACGCCCGAGGCCCCGAGCTCCTCTTGCTCGATCCCTCCCGAGATCCTCCACACCATGCTCCTTCCCCGAGCCCTACGCCTCTCTTCAAGTTCGCCTGCCGTCGTCCCCGGCGAGTAGTTTTGCTAGCAGCCACCAGCAGGCCAGCCACCCTAGCGCCTCTCCTTCCTTTCCTTTTCTTCTCCTTTTGTCTTTCCCTCTCATGCTCTCTCTCCTTCCCAGGATGAACAGGAGCTCCCGCCGCTGTGCCATGTTGTCGTTCCTCTGCTTCTTCCCTAGCATCAAGCGTCAAGCTCCGCCGCCCAAGCTGCTTGCCGCGCCGCTTGAGCCCTGTCGCCGTCGTCTTCAATGGTTCTGACGAGGATGGCGCCCTCTGTCCGTCTCGAGCACCAAGTCCCGCTCCCTATTTCCTCTGGCCGCTGCACCAAGCCCAGCCTCCTGCATCCCTCGCCGAACACCATGGCCGTCCTCTTCTTGAGATCAAGGCTCCGCCTTGGATCCGTTCCCCTCGAACCTCTTGAGCTCCGGCCGGTCCAGCCTCGCGCCTTCCTTGAACCCTCCCGTCACCTACATCTCCTCCGGGTGCGCCGCCGTGCCCAAGACGCCTATGGCGGCTCCAGTGAGCCAAGCCGTGCCCGTGTCCCCTTCACCTTCTATCTCTCACACGTCTCCCTCTCTCTCTCGATGCCTCCACAGAGGAGCATCACCCTCGCCAAGTCCTTCTCCTCGTCGCTGCCTCCGTCAACCCTCATCACCCACCTCCCTGCTTCTGCGTGCGGGGCGGCGACCAGCACAAGTCCCGCTTGTTCGAGGCGTTGATCATGCCCTCCACCTCGTTCGATCCCGCCAACAGGATGGGCGAGCACCACGGCCTCGCCTCGGCCCACCAGTCTGCCGCCCCAAGCCTCTACACGGCTGGGCCTTGGCCCATGGTGAGCAGCCTTGCCGCCCAGCAGATTTGGCCCACGTAGTGTTTTTTTCATGTCTGCGATTTTAGCATTATCCAGTGATTTAACAGTTTTGCAGAAAAACCCTTGAACTTCATGCATATAATAACTCATGAACCGTGCATCGGATTCAAATGATTTAAACATGTAAAATGCTTAGAATTTTGTGTAGATTAATAATATGCCACTTTCATCCATGTTTAAAATGTTAAAAATGTTGTTTGATTAAATTTGCTCAACTGCCATGTTAAAATGGTTTATTTCATAACTCAATAACCGTAGCTCGGTTTTAAATGTACTTTATATGTAAATGGGGCAGAAAAATGCATAGAATAACATGGTCCACTTTAATTTACTGTTTATCAACAATAAAATATGTTTTAGGGCAGAACAATACCAAATTTGACATATGGACATGAGGATTTTCCGGAATTGTTATTTGTTGTTCCGGCCTCATTTAAACTTGCCTAAATAGTTAGTTTACTTATGTTTCACCTCTTGCCATGTTTAACAACATTTAATATTGTTGTGTGCCTAAACAGGAGCTAACTAAATAGTTGAATGTGGTGTTTCGTCAATATGCAACTCATTGCATATTAAGCTCCACTTAACTTGTAGTATTGTTTGTTGCACTTTGCGATGCCATGCCTCATTAAACCGGACATGCATCATACTTGTTTGTGCATCATGCCATGTTTATGCTTGTGCATTGACCATGTTGTTTTTTCTTTCCGGTGTTGCTTCTTAGTTCCGGTAATCTTGCGATGTGAGGATTCGTTCGACTACTCCCGTTCGTCTTCTTCATGGACTCGTTCTTCTTCCTAGCGGGATTTCAGGCAAGATGACCGTCACCTTGGATCTCACTACTATCATTGCTATGCTAGTTGCTTCGTTCTATTGCATTGCTGCGCTACCTATCACTAGCTCTTCAAGCCTCCCAAATTGCCACGTCAGCCTCTAACCTTTTCACCCCTCCTAGGAAACCATTGCTTGGCTATGTTACCGCTTTTGCTCAGCCCCTCTTATAGCGTTGTTAGTTGCAGGTGAAGTTGAAGATTGCTCTATGATGGACAGGATTATGTTGGGATATCACAATATCTCGTATTTAATTAATGCATCTATATACTTGGTAAAGGGTGGAAGACTCGGCCTTATGCCTAGTGTTTTGCTCCACTCTTGCCGCCCTAGTTTCTGTCATACCGGTGTTATGTTCCCGAATTTTGCGTTCCTTACGCGGTTGGGTGATTTATGGGACCCCCTTGACAGTTTGCTTTGAATAAAACTCCTCCAGCAAGGCCCAACCTTGGTTTTACAATTTGCCCCACCTAGCCCTTTTTCCCTTGGGTTTCCCGAGCCCGAGGGTCATCTTTATTTACCCCCCCGGGCTAGTGCTCCTCCCAGTGTTGGTCCAAACTAGAGCCACTTGCAGCGCCACCTCGGGGAAACTTGAGGGATGGTTTTAGTTATACGTAGTGTTCATCCGGTGTGCCCTGAGAATGAGATATGTGTAGCTCCTATCGGGATTTTTCGGCGCATCGGGCGGCTTTGCTGGTCTTGTTTTACCATTGTCGAAATGTCTTGTAAACCGGGATTCCGAGACTGATCGGGTCTTCATGGGAGAAGGAATATCCTTCGTTGATCACGAGAGCTTATCATGGGCTAAGTTGGGACACCCCTACAGGGTATAAACTTTCGAGAGCCGTGCCCGCGGTTATGTGGCAGATGGGAATTTGTTAATATCCGGTTGTAGATAACTTGACACCAGATTCGAATAAAAATGCATCAACCGTGTGTGTAGCCGTGATGGTCTCTTTTTGGCGGAGTTCGGGAAGTGAACACGGTTTTGGGTTATGTTTGACGTAAGTAGGAGTTCAGGATCACCTCTTGATCATTGCTAGCTTCACGACCGTTCCGTCTGTTCTCTTCTCGCTCTTATTTGCGTATGTTAGCCACCATATATGCTTAGTCGCCGCTGCAACCTCGCCGCTTTACCCCCCCTTCCTTTCCCATTAAGCTTTGCAAGTCTTGATACCCATGGTAATGGGATTGCTGAGTCCATGTGGCTCACAGATTACTACAACAACAGTTGCAGGTACAGGTTATGCAATGATCATGACGCGAGAGCGATGCTTGCTTGTTTTGGAGTTATTCTTCTGCTTCTTCTTCGATCAGGGGTTAGGTTCCAGGTCGGCAGCCTAGGCTAGCAGGGTGGATGTCGTTTGAGTTTCTGTTTGTGTTTCATCTATAGTCGGATGGTGCTCTTATGTATGATGATGTTGTATTCGTGTGGCATTGTATGCCTCTTGTATATATCCCCATCTATTATGTAATGTTTATGTAATGATATCCACCTTGCAAAAGCGTATCAATATGCGGTTCTATCCTTGGTGGGACCTTCGAGTCTCTTTAGGATAGTATCGCATATTGGGCGTGACACTTTCCTTATTACTTACTATTAATTGCAACGATGACCAAAACTATGTTTGTCAACTCTCAACAACTTTTATGCCTCATACTTTTTATGTGTGAAGTCATTACTATCCATAAGATCAATATGAACTCTTTTATTCTTTTCATTCTTTCTACTTCCTCAAGATCATAGTAAGATAGCAAAGCCCTTGACTCAAAACTAATCTCTATTATAGATAGCTCACGGACTCGATTACATAAAGAGATCGCAAAGCAAAATTCAAAACTAATTGATACTAAAACTTCAATCTACAAGATCAAGATACTACTAAAAGGATTGAACTAAATAAAACGGTAAAGATAGGAGTGTGATGGTGATACGATACCGGGGCACCTCCCCCAAGCTTGGCAATTGCCAAGGGGAGTGCCCATACCCATGTGATTACGTCTCCTTCTTCATGGTTGGTGTTATGATCTTCTTGGCGATGATGCCTGAGGGAGTCCTGGACTAGGGGTTGTCCGGATAGCCGGACTATCAATATCCACCGGACTCCCAGACTATGAAGATAGAAGATTGAAGACTCCGGCTCGTGTCCGGAAGGTACTTTCCTTGGCGTGGAAGGCAAGCTTGGCAATACGGATATGTAGATCTCCTACCATTGTAACCGACTCTGTGTAACCCTAGACTCTCCGGTGTCTATATAAACCGGAGGACTTTAGTCCGTAGGACACAACATTACATCTCAACAATCATACCATAGGTAGCTTCTAGGGTTTAGCCTCCTTGATCTCGTGGTAGATCTACTCTTGTACTACCCATATCATCAATATTAATCAAGCAGGACGTAGGGTATTACCTCCATCGAGAGGGCTGAACACAGGTAAAAACATTGTGTCCCTCGTCTCCTGTTACCATCCGCCTAGACGCACAGTTCGGGACCCCTACCGAGATCCGCCGGTTTTGACACCGACATTGGTGCTTTCATTGAGAGTTCCTCGTGTCGTCACCGATAGGCTCGATGGCATCTTCAACCATCAACGCTGTCCGGGTGAGACTTTCCTCCCGGACAGATTTTCATATTCGGCGGCTTTGCATCGCGGGCAATTCTCTTGGCCATCCGAGCAGGTCGAAGCTACGCCCTGGCCGTCGGTCGATTCGAAGCCTAAACTTCACGACCGATGACCGCGGAGACTTGATCTTCGACGGACTCGAGCCACAGCCAAGCGCGCCGACTTTGTGGCGATGGGCATGATCTAGGTCTGCCGCGGACAAGTACTTTGGTGGCGCTTTTCGAATCCGCCCGGCTACTTGCCCGGAGCCGATTGCCCATGACGAGGGCGGTGGATAGACGTGCACAGGGGCTTCAACATCTACGGCGATGGAGCGAATACCAATCTTGTCCCCGAAACTTCGTGATTCCGAGGCGCCGGACTCCTCGCCGGACTCGAGCCTCCCGCGCCCTGCCAGTTAAGCGGTTAGGCGCGGTTATGGGATTCACCGCCGCGGACATCTTTCAGCACTCGCCTTTTGGCGATATCCTGAATTCTCTGATGCATCTCTCGCTATCAGGAGAATCATGGCCGGACTACGGCCAGGACGGTTGGAGTTCGGACGACGAAGAAATTCGGAGCCCACCCACCACCCACTTTGTAGCCACTGTCGAAGATCTAACCGACATGCTAGACTATGACTCCGATGACATCGACGCTATGGACGATGATGCCGGAGACGAACAGGACCCAGCGCCCACGGGGCACTAGAAGGCCACCTCGTCGTACAACGTCTACATGGTGGATACCCCAAAAGAAGGGGATGGCGAGAAAGCAGCGGAGGAAGATTCTCTAAAGAAGCAACCCAAACGCCGGCGTCAGCGGCGCCGCTCTAAATCCCGCCACAACAAGAATGGAGATTCCGGCATAGGAAATAATGATACCCCAGAGAGTGCCGAAGACAAACCCCTCCAGCAAGACTCAGCGAAGGAGGATGTAGAAGCAAGCCCTCACGAAAGGGCGGCAAAAGAAAAGGTTGAGGATCACAACTATGTACCTCCCTCCGAAGACGAAACAAGCCCCAATGACGACGAACTCGAGGAGCCCGTCGAACAAGAGCTTTGCAAACGCAGGCTCATCGCTACAGCAAGAAGCCTGAAGAAGGAAAAACGGAAGCTCAACACAGCGGAAGACGCGCTCCGAATAAGATGGAGCAAAGTACTCAAAACCGCAGACAAACACGGCAACAGCCACCAATCGAAGAGCTACCGAGCGCAAGCTGCTCCCGAGTTGACGAAGAGGCCATAAAGCCCCCACCGTCAAATGGCCCAGCCAGTCCATCTACGGACCCAAAAGGAAAGCCCCAATAAGCAAAGGAACACGTCAAGTGTACGACGGTAGCGGCAACGCATACAAATGCAGGCGCCAGACACCCACTATGCTTCACAGACGAGGTGCTGGATCATGAATTCCCAGCAGGGTTTAAACCCATAAACATAGAAGCCTACGATGGAACAACAGACCACAGTCTGGATAGAAGACTATATCTGCATATACATATGGCGGAGGAGATGATCTCCACGCCATAAAATATCTACCCTCAAGCTCAAAGGGCCAGCCCGTCATTGGCTCAAAAGCCTCCCAGAAAACACTATTGGAAGTTGGGAAGAGCTCGAGGAAGCGTTTAGAGCAAATTTTCAAGGGGCTTATGTCCGGCCTCCGGATGCAGATGACCTAGGTCACATAACTCAACAGCCCGAGAGTCGGCATGAAATTCGGAACAGGTTCCTTACCAAAAAGAACCAAATAGTCGACTGTCCGGATGCCGAAGCCTTAGCAGCTTTTAAGCACAATGTCCGAGACGAATGGCTCGCCAGACACCTCGGTCAAGAGAAACCAAGGACAATGACCGCATTAACAAGCCTCATGACCCGCTTTTGCACAGGAGAGGACAGCTGGTTGGCAAGAAGCAGCACCAGCGACCCAAGTACATCCGAGATAAGAGATGGAAATGGGAAATCACGGCGCAGAAAAGAACAGCGCCGGAATAAAGAGAAAAGCCCAAAGAGCACGGCAGTCAACGCCGGATTTAAAAGCTCACGGCCGAATAATAAAGCTCAACCCCTCAAGGACGACAGCGACGAACTGTCTAACCTACACAAAATTCTGGGTCGGATATGTCAAATCCACGGTACCCGGAAAGCCCGCAAATCACACCCACAGGATTGTTGGGTTTTCAAACAGTCCGGCCGACTAAACGCCGAACACAAGGGGCTCGACGCGTCAAGCGAAGAAGATAAACCCCGCCAGCAGGGCACCGGAAAACAAAAGACTTTCCCACAAGGGGTCAAAGCAGTAAACTCACTTCATGTGAGGACATGGAAAAACAACGCGACACTTTCTAAAAAGAGCCTCGCACGGTCCAACCCAGCAGACCATAGAGATTGGATATCAAAACCAATCACTTTCGACCACCTGGACTACTCCAGAAGTGTTCGAACCGCGGGACGGACTCCCCTGATATTAAATCCGATAATAGACGGACTACAATTCACAAACGTCCTAATGGACGGAGGCAGTGACTTAAACCTGCTATATTCAAACACAATCCATCGGATGGGGATAGACCCTACCAAAATTCGACACAGCCGCACTTCCTTCAAAGGAGTTACGCCAGACCCTTACGCCAAGTGCACAGGCTCGATATTACTAGAAGTCGTGTTCGGGTTGCCGAACAATTTTCGACGCGAAAAGTTAATTTTCCATATCGTCCCATTTAAAAGTGAACATCAAGCACTATTGGGACGAAAGGCTTTTGTCCGCTTCAACGCCATACCGCATTACGCGTCTCTTACACTTAAGATGCCCGGTCCACATGGCACCATTTCAGTGCGAGGGTCACTTAAAGAACCCGGATTCGGATAGACAAATCCGGACTCAGCAGGCTAGGGGCTCCCTAGCAGCATACCCTTTCATAAGGGGCTGCGCGCATAACTAACCGCGGTTTCATATAAACCTAGCTTTAATTATTTGCATTTATTCTTTTGCATTATTTTCGCACGAACTGTTTCTAAAACTAAAATGTTCCTCTCTTTTTAACAGATGAACAACGTGCATACCCGTCCAGGATAACGGCGCAACGGAGACACAGGCGCAGACGTGCAGTAGGGACCCGTCGCAAGGATTCTTTTCAGATTAAGACCCTACGTAGACCTTTTTATTACTGTCTCTTGTTGTTAAATCTCCCCCGGCTTCTTCCTATAGCGAAGGCGGAGCCTGACGCCTTGGCATCGGCCGCGTCAGAAGACAAAGCCCGTACCTGGACACAACGGGCTTAGGGCATAATTCTGCCCGTTATCATAAAGTCCGAACACCTTCGGGAGTGTTCGGCGTCTCAAGTTGGGCATTATATGCATCAGCTCCGAATCATGTCTTTGGTCAAATGTTGGGTTTGCCCGGCTCCTGTGTTTTGCTGCCTTACGTTCCGTATCACCCGGCTAACGCGGCACCGGGAGAACTATCGCGATTGTGCCCCAGTTAATTGGGCGAGCACCTCGAGAGAAAGCCGAAACTGATCGTCATGATATAGCGAGTCTGGTCACCACTTGATCGACTACCGAATGTTTAGAATTCCTCGCTTTGACGAAGGGCCGCTTCCCGGTCAGGCACATACGCACCCCGAATCTGGAGATGTGCGGTGTCATTAGGGGCTATATCGTAGCCCCACCCTTGAGCTCCATTGGCTAAGTGAAAGAAATAAAGCACTATAGTCTGGATTGCCTCATTCGCTACGCTACCACCTCCTTATAACAGGACCGAGACGTCGGATTAAGTGTGAAAAAGCGCTATTTTGCGAACACCCCAGCACCTTGTGCAAGGGGGCTGAAGCCGAAGACTGCATCTTTCAGGTTATACACAAGTATACGCAAACGGCCGCACAGGAGAAGTTTCACTACATGGAAGCATAGGTATAAAAAGCATTCATACTATAATCGTTGATATACAAGTTAATGCGTTCAATTGAACGTTACATTCTTTGAGCACTGCGACTCTATTATACGAGCGCCGCAGAACTTCCCGAAATAATGCTCGGCGAAGCCGGTTCCCATCCAAACCCTGGGCAGCAACAGCGGTGGCATCCATCTCCGGACACTGCACCTTTACACGGGCCAGAGCCATCCGCGCGCCCTCGATGCAGGCCGACCGTTTCATCTCCTTGATATGCGGCACCGCCCCAAGGAACTACTGCAGTAGGCCGAAGTAGCTCGTCGCCTTGGACCTCTCTGGCCACACATGGGCCACGATGTCAGTCATAGCCAGCCCGGACAGTCTATTCAGCTCGACCCATTCGGCCAACCTGTCCGACAGCGGAAGAGGGCGGTCCGGACTGTGGAATTGAGTCCAATATAACTCTTCCACCTCGTGATCCCCCTGGCTCCGGAAGTGCTTAACGGCGTCAGCCGCACTCGCAGCCAAGTCCATATAAGGATCCTCCAAACTCCACTGCCGCTCAAATTTAGCGTACTTGGCATCCATAAACCGGCGACGCATAAGAAACGGCTTGCCAGCCGTGATTTCTCCGGCTTGGCGCAGCTCCTCCTTCATAGCCCGCATTGCAGAACGGGCATCCTTGGCTTCGGCGGTGGCCTTCTTCAGGTCTTCCCGCTCCGATAGGCGCTCCTTTTCAAGAGCCTCGCTACGGTCGGTAGCATCCTTTAAATTCTTGGCCAATTCGGCCACCTCCGCCCTGCTTAGGCAGTGCGCAGCCTTTTCGGCCTTCAACTCCTCGGCCGCCCTCGCAGCAGCCGCATCACTCCTTCGGGCTTGCTCCTTAGCTTGTGCAAACTCGGCCCGAAGGCTCTCCACAGCAGCTGCACTGTCTGTATAAACAGCATATAACTTATCAGAGGAGGGCTTTAACCCACTCAATAAACCGGCTGCGGGGAATTTATTTACCTTGCGACTCGTCAAGTCGCTGATTGACAAGTGCGATGTCGATCTCGCCATGTCCATTGTCGACTCGATTCGGCAACCGATCATCCGGCTGGCCCCGGACTATCCGCCACCGCATCGAGCGGCGGTATTCATTACCCGAGATGTTTGATTTTCGATCCTCGGCGCGCTGTCGTCTTCGACAACCTACCGAGTCTCGAGGCTACTATCTATACAGGCGCATTTTATATGCGAACTGTTAAAAGACAAAGGGTGCATCATTTTCGCATACCTCAAATCCCGCCAGCAAGCTCAGGGCGGCATTGCGCAATCCGCTTTCAGCGGACGAAATCCTTCCAACCACCGTACGCATTAACGCGCGGTGATCTTCCGAAATGGACGCCCTCTCAAGCAAACTCTTCAGTTCTCCCGACCGGACTCTGGTGGGTGTTGAACTCTTTGGCCCCTCCGGACTTGGGGACGCCCTCTGTGACGACACTTCGGGCTCGCCTGCCTCATCTGGCGACGCGGCGGACGGAGGCGTATCGCTCTCCATCATCTCCGGAAGAAGATCCCCTGAGGATGAACTCATCTGAGACGGCTGCAGATCCGAACTGCGATATAAATATTTCGTTCACCTACATAAGCATAAACGAAGGTAATTCCTTATTAAACTTCCTCTTTCATACTCACGGCTCGTTGGAGGGCTGGTCCTTGGGCGATGATTGCGCGTCCGGATTCTCTCCGGACGCCGGACCCCCCGGTGGGGATTTCTTCCCATGCTTAGGGGCTTTGACCTCCGGATCTTCGGAGGCGGTCCTCTTCTCCCTCTGAGGGGAGGGATCCTTGGTTCCCTCCTCTTCAGTCGCCTCTTTGGACGAAGTATTAGCTCCCTTATCTCCCCCGTTGCCCCCCTCTGTGGGCGCAACCTCCAACATTCTGACTAGCACGGGCTCCAGTGCGGTCTCTGGGAGGGGGGCCGGACACCTTATCAGCCTTGATCGCGCCACCCATTCCTGTAAAGAATAAAAGGGTCAGGAGATGATCTTTTGAAAGGCATACAGGTAGAATGTCCGAGCTCTGAGCTATTTACCTAAGTATCCGGGCGATCGCGGCTTAAGCCCGCGTCCTCGGCCGAATCCGGACACGCTGCCTGCGGTTCGAAGAACAGCTTGTACATCTCCGTGGGTGTCGCGCCCATAAAATGCTGGAGAATACGAGGTCCCTCCGGATTGAACTCCCATAGACGGAGAGGACGACGTTTGCAGGGTAGGAGGTGCCTGACTAGCATGACTTGCATCACCTTGACCAGGTCGATCTCCCTTGTTTGGAGGTCTCGAATCCGGCCCTGCAGTGCGGGCACGTCCTCGGACGGCCCCCAGTTGAGCCCTTGGTTGACCCACGACATTAGTTGCCGTGGAGGTCCCGGGCGGAAGGAGGGCGGCGGCTTTTGCTTGCTGCCCCTTGGAGCAGTGATGTAAAACCACTCCTGCTGCCACAATCCCTGTTCCTCTTGGAAGGAACCTTCGAGCCACGGGGCATCGACCTTCTTGCTTATGGTCGCCCCGCCGCACTCCGCTTGACGCCCCCCGGTTATCTTCGGCTCCACCTTGAATGTTTTCAGCCACAGGCCGAAGTGGGGGATGACGCGGAGGAAGGCTTCGCAGACGATAATGAATGCGGAGATATGGAGGATGGACTCCGGAGCCAAGTCTTGGAAGTCCAGCCCGTAGTAGAACAGGAGCCCCCTCACAAAAGGATCCGTCGGGAAACCTAATCCCCGACGGAGGTGAGATGCGAAAACGACGTATTCGCCAGGCTCGGGGGCTGGCACGGCCTGCCCAGGGGCAGGCAACCTGTGCGAAACCTCATAGGCCAGGTACTTGGCCTCACGCAGCTTCAATATGTCCTCCTCCGTGACGGAGGAGGGCATCCACCGGCCCTGGAGGTCGGAGCCGTACATTGTTGTGGATCCGAAGCGCTCGAGTCTGAAGCTTTTGGTGTTGGAACTGGGAGCAGAGGAAAGATTCGATGCAAGGTTGAAAGACAAGGACGGGCCCTGGTCCTCTTATAAGGGGAAATAATACCAAAGGCCGTCTCCGTGACCGTTTGAGATTCCCCTTCGATAGAGGAGGCGTGGCGACGGGAACGGTTGGGTTACCCACGCACGTATTGATGAGGATCCCGAATAAAAGGGAACACGATCTCGCTTGACGGGGCGTGCCAAGAAACCGCTTCGCTAAACGTCTTTGGCGGAATAATAAAACGATTCAAGCGAGGGCTTGGCTGCGGTGTGATATTACGCCGCGTAATACGTCAGCAGATTGAACTAAGTGTGTATTTTATTCTCTCTACGTTGGAATGTGGAATTTATTTTGCAGAGCCGGACACTATCCTTGTGTTCATTGTTTTCTCCGGATTATTCAAGGAGGAACCCGCCTTGCAATGCCGAACATTATGCACGCCGGACTTATCGTCATTGAAGACTGGTTCGAGGGCTACTAAGGAGTCTGGGCTAGGGGTGTCCGGATAGCGGACTATCAATATCCGCCGGACTCCCGGACTACGAAGATAGAAGATTGAAGACTCGGCTCGTGTCCGGAAGGTACTTTCCTTGGCGTGGAAGGCAAGCTTGGCAATCAGATATGTAGATCTCCTACCATTGTAACCGACTCTGTAACCTTAGCCTCTCCGGTGTCTATATAAACCGGAGGGCTTTAGTCCGTAGGACACAACATTACATCTCAACAATCATACCATAGGCTAGCTTCTAGGGTTTAGCCTCCTTGATCTCGTGGTAGATCTACTCTTGTACTACCCATATCATCAATATTAATCAAGCAGGACGTAGGGTATTACCTCCATCGAGAGGGCCTGAACCTGGGTAAAAACATTGTGTCCCTCGTCTCCTGTTACCATCCGCCTAGACGCACAGTTTGGGACCCCCTACCCGAGATCCGCCGGTTTTGACATCGACAATGCCCCTCAGGATACGATTCTCCTCCTCGAGCTTATTGACTTGTTGTTTGAGGTCCATAATTTCTTTGCGAAGCTTGCCCGTAAAGGCTAAAGCTCCCTTTACCCAAGGATGATGCATAGCTTCTGGAGAACAAGTGACGCTCTTTTTCATATTTTCATAGAAAGAAATTTAACGTTGGAAGGGATGACAGAATTTGGAATAGGCGAGCTATGTAGTTCCCCCATCATGAATCCTGCTTGGAGACGAGAGGTAACTTCTTGATCTTCCTCCATGGCATCTCTCCTTTTCAAGTCGGCCTCCATCTCATCCTCCGTTGATGGTCCAAAGTGATAAGCATCGCTATTTGCTCCTGAACCTGGTGTCGGGTGAGACACCCAACTCTCCCCGACTGACTCTTGAGAAGACATCTTGCTCTTAAACTGCAACAGGAACAGCTGAAACAAAAATAGAGGATATTTGCGTGATACGGTGGTCATAACCTTTGGGAGATTATATAATGAATTTTTTCCGACAAAAATACATAGCGTGCAAGAAAACGGAGTCCGGGAGGCACACGAGGTGGCCACGAGATAGGGGGCACCCAGGAAGGGTGGGCGCGCCCTCCACCCTCGTGGATGCCTCGTGTCCTTCCCGGACTACTTCTTTCTATCCAAAATTCTTAAATATTCCAAAACGGATAAAAATTGCCATTAGGATTGTTTTGGAGTCTGTTTACTTACCGTACCACATACCTATTCCTTTTCGGAGTCTGAAACATTCTGGAAAGTGTCCCTTATGTATTCCTCTGGGGTTACGGTGTCAACAATATTAGTTTCAACATTGATAGGATTACTTGAGATACAATGTTTAATTCTTTGACCGTTCACCACCCTCGGACTTGTGCCTTCGAAGTTGTTGATTTTTATGGCACCGGAACGATAGACCTCCTCGATAACGTAAGGACCTTCCCATTTAGAGAGAAGTTTTCCTGCAAAAAATCTTAAACGAGAGTTGAATAATAACACATAATCACCTACGTTAAACTCACGCTTTTGTATCCTTTTGTCATGCCAGCGTTTAACTTTTTCTTTGAATAGCTTGGCATTCTCATAGGCTTGGGTTCTCCATTCATCAAGTGAGCTAATGTCAAACAACCTCTTCTCACCGGCAAGTTTGAAGTCATAGTTGAGCTGTTTAATAGCCCAATATGCTTTATGTTCAAGTTCAAGAGGTAAGTGACATGCTTTTCCATAAACCATCTTATAAGGAGACATACCCATAGGATTTTTCTATGCAGTTCTGTAGGCCCATAATGCATCATCAAGTTTTTTGGACCAATTCTTTCTAGATCTATTCACAGTCTTTTGCAAAATTAATTTTAGCTCTCTATTGCTCAACTCTACTTGACCACTAGACTGCGGGTGATAAGGAGATGCGATTCTATGATTAACATCATACTTAGCAAGCATCTTACGGAAAGCACCATGAGTAAAATGTGAACCACCATCAGTCATAAGATATCTAGGGACTCCAAACCTCGGAAAAATAACTTCTTTAAGCATTTTAATAGAAGATCATCACTACTAGTTGGAATAGCTTCTACCCACTTAGTAAGGTAATCAACAGCAACTAAAATATGTGTGTAACCATTAGAGGCAGGAAAAGGTCCCATATAATCAAAGCCCCAAACATCAAACGGTTCAATAACAAGAGAATAATTCATAGGCATTTCTTGACGTCTACTAATATTACCAATTCTTTGACATTCATCACAAGATAAGACAAACTTACGAGCATCTTTGAAGAGAGTAGGCCTATAAAAACCAGATTGCAATACCTTATGTGCAGTTCTATCTCTAGCGTGGTGTCCTCCATATGATTCAGAGTGGCACTTGCGTAGGATCTTTTCCTGTTCATGCTCAGGTACACAATGTCTAATAACACCATCTACTCCTTCTTTATAAAGGTGTGGGTCATCCCAGAAGTAATGTCTTAAATCATAAAAGAACTTTTTCTTTTGCTGGTATGTGAAACTAGGTGGTATAAATTTAGCAACAATGTAATTAGCATAATCAGCATACTAAGGAGCAATACGAGAAGCATTAACGACCGCTAATTGTTCGTCAGGAAAGCTATCATCAATAGGCAGTGGGTCATCAATAATATTATCTAACCTAGACAAGTTGTCTTCAACGGGGTTCTCAGCTCCCTTTCTATCAATATTATGCAAATCAAATTCTTGTAGCAAGAGAACCCATCTAATAAATCTAGGCTTAGCATCTTTCTTTTCCATAAGATATTTCATAGCAGCATGATCAGTGTGAATAGTAACTTTGGAATCAACAATATAAGATCTAAACTTATCACATGCAAACACAACTGCTAAGAACTCTTTTTCAGTGGTAGCATAATTTCTCTGGGCAGTATCAAGAGTCTTACTAGCATACTGGATAACATTCAATTTCTTATCAACTCTTTGCCCTAGAACAACACCTACAACATAATCACTAGCATCACACATAATTTTAAAGGGTAAATTCCAATCAGGTGACTGAACAATAGGTGCAGTGATCAAAGCTTTCTTAAGTATTTCAAATGCTTCTACACAATCATCATAAAAGACAAAAGGAATAACTTTTTGCAATAAATTAGTCAGAGGCCTAGAGCTTTTAGAGAAGTCCTTAATGAACCTCCTATAAAAACCGGCATGACCAAAGAAACTTATTATACCTTTTATGTCCTTGAGACATGGCATCTTTTCAATAGCATCAACTTTAGCTTTATCAACTTCAATACCTCTCTCAGAAATATTATGCCCCAAGACAATGCCTTCATTAACCATAAAGTGGCACTTTTCCCAATTCAAGACCAGACTAGTGTCGTCGCATCTCTGCAAAACTCGATCAAGGTTGCTCAAGCAATCATCAAAGGAGGATCCATGGACGGAGAAATCATCCATGAATACCTCACAAATCTTTTCACAAAAGTCAGAGAATATAGCCATCATATATCTTTGAAAAGTAGCAGGTGCATTACATAAACCAAAAGGCATACGTCTATAAGCCAACGTACCGAAAGGGCAAGTAAAAGTAGTTTTTGATTGATCCCCTACTGACACAGGTATTTGAGAAAACCAGAATAACCATCTAGAAAGCAGAAATATGTGTGTTTGGATAGTCTTTCTAGCATTTGATCGATAAAAGGTAAAGGGTAACGATCTTTCTTAGAGCTTTATTTAATTTACGGAAATCAATTACCATCCTATAACCTGTAATAATTCTTTGCGGGATCAATTTATCTTTATCATTAGGAATGATAGTAATACCTCCCTTTTTAGGAACACAATGGACCGGGCTTACCCAGTCACTATCAGCAACGGGATAAATTATACCTGCCTCAAGGAGCTTTAGTATCTCCTTTCTTACCACTTCTTTCATCTTAGGGTTCAATCATCGTTGAGGATCTCTAACTGGTTTGGCACCTTCCTCCAATTTAATTTTGTGTTGGCATAGCGTGGGACTAATGCCCTTAAGATCATCCAGAGTATATCTGAAAGCAGCACGGTGCTTCTTCAGAGTTTTCAATAATCTTTCTTCTCCTTGCTCTGAAAGGTTAGCACTAATAATAACAAGATATATTTTCTTTTCATCAAGATAAGCATACTTAAGATTATCAGGTAATGGTTTGAGTTCAAACACAGGATCACCCTTGGGTGGAGGGGGATCCTGTAGGATTTCAATAGGTAAGTTGTGTTTCAGAATAGGTTCTTGTTGAAGGAAACCTTCATCTATTTCCCTTCTTTCATTCATAAACATATCATTTTCATGGTCTAGCAAATATTGTTCTAATGGATCAGTAGGAGGCATGGCAATAGAATCAAGACCAATAATCTCATCCTTACTAGGTGATTCTTTATCATGGGGTTGTCTACGAAAGTTAGCAAATTAAATTCATGAGACATATCCCCTAAGCCAATTGTAACAATATCCTTTTCGCAATCAATCCTAGCTTTAACAGTATTCAAGAAGGGTCTACCAAAACTAATGGGACAAAAATCATCTTGTGGGGAACTAAGAACAAGAAAATCAGCAGGATATATAACCTTCCCACACAAGACTTCAACGTCTCTAACAATCCCAATTGGTGAAATAGTATCTCTATTGGCAAGCTTGATAGTAACATCAATACCTTCCAATTCAGCGGGTGCAATATCATGCATAATTTATTTATATAAGTCATAGGGTATTGCACTAGCACTAGCACCCATATCACATAAGCCATGATAACAATGATCTCCTATTTTAATAGAAATAACAGGCATGCCTACAACAGGTCTATGTATCTTAGCATCTGGTCTAACAATATAAGCAGTCTCACCGCAGAAATAAATAACATGCCCATCTAAATCATCATCCAAGAGATCTTTAACCATAGCAATACTAGGTTCAACTTTGATTTGCTCAGGAGGTGTATAGGTCCTAGTATTACTCTTACAAACAACAGTCGAAGTTTTAGCATGATCGTTTATCCTAACAGGAAAAGGAGGTGTCTCAACATAACTAGTAGGAACAATAGGATCACTATAAGTGACAGTCTTTTCTTCTACTGTAATAGGTGCAACTACTTTTATTTTAACTAGCAAAGTGGCCCGCTCGATGCGCGGGCTAGGATTTTATGAATGCAATTTACGTACATCTTGGATTTTTATCTTGAGATTATACCTTCTTGTACCTACATGTCATGCATTTTTTCACCAACTGTATTTCTTTATGATCAAACCCGTTGTACAATTTATGTTTATCTTTTTTAATGGTGATTCTAGCGTGGTTCTCTATTTTATGAATATTTTTCTATAATCACATAATACGCGGGTGTTAATGGTATCATATAGGCATAGCTAAGTTTCTCAAGGAATGTCTAAAAATGACACTTTACTTATGACCGGTAGATGTGTGTACTAATAATATGCAAGTTTTGTAGCTGTAGGAATATATATGAAATTATACCTATCTACATGCAATATTAAAATATATTTTTCTAGTATCCATTACTATCAAAGACATTAAAGTTTCTAAGTTGCTATGTCCACAACAGCAAGAAAATATCGATTCATGCAGTATTATGGTTGAGCATGTTGGTAGTTAGTTAGAAACTTTTCAGCAAACTTTCCCTAGAAGTTATCCATCCCTACCCTGAGACATGACACCATTAACTGAAAAAATTGAATATGCATAATCATGTGCATATGAAAAATAAGACGAACATGACTTTGCAAACTGAAGATAAGAGAGCTAAATAGAAACGTTCAACAGTTTTCCATACAACAATACATTGGTAGACAATAGCATTTCAAACATCTTGTCACATCACATAATGTCGATGAGATTGCAAATTTACATTGCTCGAACTTTCTTTAAGCATTGTTTTTTCCTATCTTGTAAGAAGTGACATCTCTCCTGTGGTACTAAGGATCTCAAACTATGTGCATTGCCAGATTGCGATTAATTAAGAACCTCTAACAATTGTAAGGAGAAGCAAAAAGAGGATTTAAGTCCTTTTCTAATGGCGTCTCTTTTGTCGGCAGGCATGTATATGTAGATTCAGTTATAATTCCCCTGGAAAATAAAAGATTTGGTTATAATTTTGCTTAAGGGGAAAATATCAGTAAGTGATTTAATCATGATGATCAATACAACGAAACGATGGGAAGAATCAATGGTTGTAATAACATACTTAACCTGCAATACCATGATATACTTTTTCAATCAAATGTGGATAGACTTAATGATTGTTGCATAATAGGAAAATAACATATGTAAGACAACATGTATGTTTTCTGCAAATAGGATTGCTTCACCAATCTTTCTCGTGTAGACGTGTATACATACATCCTAGTCAACGTCCTTGCGCACGGAGCCACGGATAGCAAGCGTCCAAGAGTGTTGGAATTCTCCCACACCAACGATCACATCAAAATCATATGAACACACATGCACAAATATTTTAGCGAAGGGCTGTTCTGCGCTCTCTTTCCTCTTTATTTCTTTTCTGCCTTTTTTCCCTGATACAACTCACCGTTTGAGTCCTGGGTTGTCACCCCTGCTAGTTTGTTGTTGTACTTTGAGGCTCCAACTGCCCTCCTTCGCGATTCTCCCTATGGAACTTGCCACCAAGAACAGTATGGCTGTCTACACTAATGCAAGTTGATGGTGGTGGAGCTAAAAATGCTCCATGCTTTCTCCTATAACATATGCACGACCTTGCTGAAGGTAGTCAACAATGACGACATATAACGGCTCCCCGTCCCAAGCTCCGACGGTGATGCAGGTCACATGTGCCCTCACAGTTTCCCTTACCATGTGTGTTCCTGGTTTCCTGCCCGTCCTTTATTGACCGCAGAGGCATAGTCAATGCTAGTCCACAAGAAGAAATCTAGACAGTCGTCGCATCTGTGCGACTTCTTAGCTGCCACACTATTGATACCAATGAAAGTGTAGTTGCTCTCCGGTAAGTTAAATCTGATATCTTCTCAAGAAAAATCTTTAATCGGATCAGTTAGTTGTTATTGAAATATAAGTATCCATCCTATCAATGGTTAGATGATTCTAATTTTTGTGTTGATTTTTTTTTTGATCAGTGCATGCGTTGTACTCCCTCGTAAATATAAGACCTTTGGGAGATTTCGATACTGCAAAATGAGTGAATCTACACTCTAAAATACGTCTACATACATATGTATATACTTTTTATTGAAATCTATAAAAGGGCATATATTTAGAAATGGAGGGAGTATATAGCAAGCCAGGCTAGCTTCTGCTGGAAGATCTACGTGGTGGAGAATGCATGCGTACATAAGCATGCTAGGCCAACTTCTACTATAGCGTTTTTTTAATGAAGATCCCATGAGTCATGGAAGGTGGAGAAAATAAAAAGATTTTTTTGTTAAGATCCCAAGCATGAGGCAAGCAACGTCCATGTGGTGGAGAAAAAGAATGCATTATAATTATGTAATAGCAGACTCTCAAAGGAAAAAAAAATTATGTAATGGCAACGGTGGATAATTTTTCAATATAAAGTATTATCTAGTGGATATATCATTTTGTACTCTACCAAAATAAACGGTTGGATGTTTCGATTTTTTTGGTAATTCTAGCTTATTTCTCTCTTTTCTTATGACACCTT
Organism: Aegilops speltoides; assembly: GCA_021437245.1. Classification (NCBI taxonomy): domain Eukaryota; kingdom Viridiplantae; phylum Streptophyta; class Magnoliopsida; order Poales; family Poaceae; genus Aegilops; species Aegilops speltoides. Next base: position 483,769,901 of record CM038146.1, read on the forward strand.
TACTTACGACATGTAGATATGTGTACCAATAATCTGCAAGTTTTGTATAGATAGGAATATATATGAAATTTTACCACATGCAATATTAAAATAATTTCTCTAGTAGCAATACTATCAAGGACATTTAGGTTTCTAAGTTTGTATATCTACATCAGCAAGACAATAACGATTCATGCAGTGTTATGGTTGAGTACCTTGGTAATTAGTTTCAAACTTTTCAGGAAACTTGTCCTTGGAAGTTATCCATCCCTTCCCTGAGACATAACACCATTCATTGAAAATTTTTAATATTCATAATCTGTGTATATAAAAAAAAAGATACAAACTTGACTTTGCAAACTCATGATAAGAGAGCTGAATTGAAAAGTTCAGCAGTTTTCCATACAACAATGCATTGATGGACAATAGCATTTTGAACATTTTTTCACATCACATAATCAAAAACAGTGAAAAATATAAGCTGTCGTATCTGGGCTCGACGTTTGGTTCATTTCTGTAGTCTCGATGCCAGAAGAACTTTGCTGCCCTGCTACTAACATTAGCAGCTTGACTGTGTTGAACTTAGCATCATCTTGCAGGTGTGAACATATACAAAAATAAGTGCTATAAATATATGGACATGTGATGGTTAAGAGAAAATTGTAATCGAGCCATTGTTCACAGTACCAGTTGTAGCTGGGCAAGCATCAACCTGCCATTACCTGTTCTTTCTCGAGGAGCAGGTTGCAGCCAGTAAGAATGCACTCCAGGACTGTCATTGGCGACATGCCAAAACCACAACTTCATGTCGTTTTCTTTTGTATGTTGAGGACGACGAAACAATCTTTTCTAGCATGGAATGACCAAGGCAGACCGCCGACACTGAGCTGCTCACTTGCCCACGTGTGCTTTCCTTTTTGTTCTCCTTCAGCGTCACACCAAGAAAAACACGCTAGGCGCTCCACCTCGAAGCTTTCCGAATTCTTTTTTGCCAAGCTTTCCACATAGAATCTCGTAGATCTAATTAAGTTCAAGCTGCTGCAGATGAACTTCAAGATTCAGATGACAGTGGCATAAATTTTTTAAACCATTCTGTCTATAACATTGGTTTTTTCTTTTTGGAAAAGGGGGGACTCCCCGGCCTCTGCATCAAGAGTGATGCATACAGCCATCTTATTAACGAAGCAACAAAATGTGTGTACATAGTTTCACAGTCTCAAACTTAAAATAATATAAAGCAGCCCACACAGGGCGCAGAAGGCTAGAAACACGAGCTAGCCAATAAAAGAGCCACAACCGGCTGGCTAAAGAGATAGGAACCCTATTACATGACCGCCATCCAAACCGGTTGAAGATATCCCGAGCAACCATCTCCCACCGGATTGACCCAGTAACCAAATGCTCTCTGGCCTCCATCGGAGTGAGTAATGACCATGAACGGATCAACGCCGTAGCTCGGAAGATAACCTGCAAAAAATGAATTCGTGATGATCTGTTAAAAACCAAATCATTTCTGCACAGCCAGATGGTCCACATTAAAGCACAGACTCCAACCCGAATATGTCTTGCTATTGTAGAGTCAATCCCATATAGCCAATTCCCAAATAAAGCATTAATAGAATTCGGAGGAGTAATATTAAAAGCAATGTGGACCGTCTGCCATAGAACCTTGGCCAGCGGGCAATCAAAAAAGAGATGTTTAATAGTCTCATCTCGGTCACAGAAACTACACCTAGTAGGTCCTGTCTAATTACGCTTTATCAAGTTGTCCTTTGTTAGAACAACTTGTTTATGAACAAACCACATAAACACCTTTATTTTCAAAGGTACTTTGACATCCCAGACACTCTTGGAAGTTGGAATGGAGCTTGTACTAATAACATCAATATACATTGACCTCGCTGTAAATACTCCAGACGTAGTCAACTTCCAGCGTAATTTATCCGGTTGGTCAGAAAGTTGAACCTCCATTAGTCTCCTTACTAACTGGAGCCAAACCTCCCAACGATTGCCCACTAATGACCGTCTAAACTGAATATTAAGGGGGATAGATTGAAATACCGTTGCCACGAACACCTCACGTCGTTGAGCAATACGATATAAAGACGGATATTGAATGGCCAGGGGTGAGTCGCCCAGCCAAGCGTCCTCCCAGAAACGTGTAGTGGCCCCATTACCAATGACAACTTTTGTCCTATTGAACATTAGTTGTTTAACTTTCATGAGCCCTTTCCAGAAAGGCGAATCCATCGGCCTAACTGTTACCTGGGACAACGTCCTAGTCTGGAGGTACTTGCTGCGAATGATTTGCGCCCACATAGCTTCCGAACCGCTCGCGAGCTTCCACAACCACTTACTAAGAAGGCATCTGTTCTTAACCTCAAGATTCTCAATGCCAAGCCCGCCTTGGTCTTTGGGTCGACAGATAATATCCCACTTAGCAAGCCGGTATTTTCTTTTAAGCTCATCACCCTGCCAAAAGAAGCGGGATCGATAGAAGTCCAGTCTTTTCCTCACTCCCACTGGAACCTCAAAGAACGATAAGATAAACATAGGCATACTTGTGAGGACCGAGTTTATCAAAACTAACCGTCCTCCATATGACATGAGCTTACCCTTCCAGCAGCTCAGTTTCTTTTCAAAGCGATCCTCGATACACTTTCACTCTCTGTTTGTTAGCCTACGATGATGAATCGGAATGCCAAGGTAGGAAAAGGGCAGACTTCCCAACTCGCACCCAAACAATTGCCTATAGGAGTCCTGTTCGTCTTTGGCCCTACCAAAGCAGAACAATTCGCTCTTATGAAAGTTAATCTTTAACCCCAATAATTGTTCAAAGAGGCATAACAACAACTTCATATTTCTCGCCTTGGCCAAATCATGCTCCATGAAGATGATTGTATCATCAGCGTATTGAAGGATGGATACACCTCCATCAACCAGATGAGGTACTAAACCACCCACTTGACCATGATCCTTAGCCCTTCCGATCAAAATTGCTAACATATCCACCACGATGTTAAACAAAACAGGGGACATAGGATCTCCTTGTCTGAGGCCCTTATGAGTCTGGAAGTAATGACCTATATCGTCATTGACCTTAATACCCACACTCCCTTTTTGCGTAAAAGATTCTACCTGATGGCGCCAAGCCTCATGAAAACATTTCATACGCAATGCCTGTTGAAGGAACGGCCACTTGACCTTCTCATACGCCTTCTCAAAATCCACCTTAAAAATTACCCCATCTAATTTTTTAGAGTGAATTTCATGGAGCGTTTCATGAAGGACAACCACTCCTTCGAGTATGTTTCTGTCCGGCATGAAAGCAGTTTGGGATTGTTGCACCACAGAAAGCGCAATCTGTGATAGTCTGTTCGTCCCGACCTTGGTGAAGATTTTGAAACTAACATTGAGAAGGCAAATTGGCCTAAATTGCTCAATTCGCACAGCCTCCGTTTTCTTAGGTAGCAACGTGATAGTTCCAAAATTCAACTGAAATAATTGAAGCTGTCCAGAGAAAAGATCGTGAAACATAGGTAACAGATCCCCCTTAATAATCTGCCAGCACCTTTTATAAAACTCCGCCGGAAACCCATCCGGACTGGGCGTCTTGTTGTTTTCCATTTGTGCAATAGCATCAAACACTTCCTTCTCCGTAAATGGGGCTAGCAAGATATCATTTTCAGCAGTCGACAGTTGAGGAACATCCTCAGTCTGAGACTCATCCAAGGTTACACAATTAACCTCTGGTGGTCCGAATAACTGCCTATAATACTCAGTGATGTAAGTTTTAAGATTATCCTGCCCAACAATAGTACCCTCATCCTGCTCAAGTTGGAAGATTCGTTTCTTACGGTGCTTGCCATTAGCAATGAGGTGAAAGAATTGAGTATTAGCGTCCCCTTGAGTCACCTTGCGGACCTTGGCTCGCAACGCCCACTTCAACTCTTCCTCACGGAGAAGTTCTTTCAACCTCTTTTCAGCCTCATGTTTAACCTGGAGCTCAGCAGGCAGCAGAATCATAGATTCGGCTTTAGTATCTAGGGCCTGTATAAGAGAAAGGAGTCTATCCTTATCAATCTCATACACCCCACTTAGGTGCTTAGCCCACCCCCGCAAGAAGCTTCTTAAATGTCTTATTTTATTCTGCCAGCGCTCAACCGCCGTCGTACCTCCTACCCCCTGAGCCCATTCCCTGGCAACGAGGTCCAAGAACCCTTCACGTTCGAACCACGCCATCTTGAAAGAGAAGGTGTTTTTGTTTCCCACATAGTTGGACTCCCCGGAGTCCACCAACAGTGGTGTGTGATCTGATATTCCCCGCGTTAAAGCTTGCACCGTCACCAGAGGGGACTTCTGTTCCCACTCCACGCTGGCGAGAACTCGGTCAAGCTTTTCATAAGTCGGGTTAGGCAACGCATTAGCCCAAGTAAACTTTCTACCAGAAAGTTCTATCTCCCTCAGGTCCAAACTCTCAATAATAGTATTGAACATGAAGGACCATCTCCCGTCGAAGTTATCATTATTCTTCTCCTCTTTCCTCCGAATGATATTGAAATCACCCCCGACCAACTTTGGAAGCTGTTCGGACCCACAAATCCGAACAAGATCCGCCAGAAACTCCGGTTTAAGTTCGGGCTGTGCAGCTCCATACACCGCCACCAAAGCCTAGTCGAACCCATCAACTTTTGACCTAACCCGAAACTTAACCGCAAACTCCCATTACCACACTCCTGACCTCAAGGGAATCGCATCTCACTCCCAACAGGATGCCTCCCGATCGTCCTCGTGGCGGTAGGCAATGCCAGTCGAAATCAACACCACCCGCAAGAGAGGAAAGAAACTGCGGAGCAAAATTGTCTCTTCCAGTTTCGGAGAGAGCAGTAAAATCTAATCTATGCTCCAAAGACGCCTCAGCAAGAAACCTTCTTTTAGCCAAGTCCTTGAGACCTCTGCTATTCCAAAAGATTCCTTTCATAGTTCATCATGGAATTTTTTGGCCGTACGAATCCTAGCACTTCTACGTACCGCGGATGCTGGATACACCTTCCGCTTCCACTTACGTTTAGGTTTGTCATTGTCCACCATCCGGTCCTCATAACCGGGCAGTGGTGGTTGAAGGACCTCAACCTCTACGTTGGCCTCCTCCTCGTCTGACTCATTATAGGATGGTGCAAGGTCCGCACACAAGGTGTCTAGCACTCTCACTCCCAACGCATCGATCTCAGCGTCATTCATAGGTCGCACAGCCGCTAGGTTGCGAATGGTTTCTAATGCGCGATCCGCTTCCAGGTCCAAAAGATCATTAACCGAGTTGGAAATTTCAGCATTATTATCCCCCAGGGAAATCCCTACTTGATTTGCATTATGAATAATCTCATCCGTAGAAAAATGCATAATGGAATTGGATAGATTGACCGACATACCGGTAGTGGCCTCGATACCACGAAGCTTGGCCGCCCTCGAAGCGCACCTCTGCTGCATGTCGTCAACCTCCAAATGATCCAGGAGACGAGAACTCATCCGCCGCCCCTCAGAGACCGGGTCAGGGATCCCGCCAAAAGCAATAACCTCCTCCCGAGAGGCAGCAGTCGCGAGAGGAAGTGACGGCCGGCTCCCACCTCCGGCGGTGTGGGGGCCAGGGGTAGAAGGTGCCGGTACCACCCGTCCGGTCACCCCCTCCACCCCGACCCTCCAAGCTGGTGGAGTCGTCATCCCTCTAGTCGCGGAGGAGGGAAGGCCCGGGGTCGCCTTCCCCGGACCCCCTCCAACCAAAGCAGACGAAGCCACCTCCGTCGAGGCCGAAGGGGAGGGGTGTGGGCCTCCTGCCCCATACATCCTCCCTCAGAGCCGGCCAGCGCCAGCTTAGCAGGCATCATCGGGGCCACCTGCCCCAGACAAGCACCCACCCACCCGACAGAAGACGCAGTAGCCAGTCGCCCTCCCGAAGAGGACTCCTCCCTCTCAGGGGCCCTGATCAAAGCCATCGAGGGATGAGGGACCGAGGTCTCCTGCCTGCGGCCCTCCTCCAAGCTCGTAGTCATGGCCTGCATCTCGGACGTGTCAACAATATCCGAGGGAGGCGAGAACGCTATCTCCGGACCTCCCTCCACTCCAGGAACCTCTATAGTCGGACCCTCAAAGTCCAACGCAGGTAAGGAGTGCTCGAACACCTCAGAAGACTCCACCCGCTCACTCCAAAGTCTCGGTGGTGCCGAAGCTGGCTCAAAGGTACCAAACCTCGGAGTGGTCGTCGGCACCGAAGATGAAGGCGCCGTTTCCCCTCCGGTGGTCTTGACCCCGGACCACGGTCTCTCGACCTCTCGACCAGGATCATCTACCGGAGGCTCCTTACGCCCCCTGTCATCATCCCCCTCATGCATATCAACATCCACTGTAGCAGGTGTGTCGGCAAACAAACTTTCATCCTTGAACTCAATCTGAAGGTTATACACCTGTCCGCGATAAGCCCACTTCACCACGTCTGGAACATACTCAATGTCCAGGATACTGACAAGGATGCGAGCCACACCCTGAGCTCTGGTGAAAGCCATATCCACTCGCTCGGGCTTTCCCACCGAAACAGCCATACTAGCAACCACCCTGGCATCCTGCAAGGGCCTGTGTGGAGCCCCCGAAAACCGCAACCAGGCCTGTGCTTACCCTGAGGCTCACTCAATTTCCACTCGTGAAACTCAAGAATGCCATTAGTACCTGGCACCTTACACATCCCGAAACTCAATAACCTCTGTAGATCCTCCACCGATGGAAACTCTACCCTGAACGAGTTTGGCTCAAGACTGACTAACTCCCATAGGAAGTCCCCCGGTGCCAGCTCCCGGAGCCGCTGCACAATTTGGGCCTCAGAGACTTCACCTTTAGTCACTTTAACGATCCCAGACGTCATACTGCGCACCTCATCCGAGACCTCCTTCTCCACCGGAGACTCGAAAAACGTGAGCTCTGAACAGAACACACCATACATCATAAGATTAGGTATCTGCTCTCTCAAAAGCGGACAAGCCCCTGACTCATGATCCGGCTTACCACACGTATCGCATAAGGCTGCCACACACTCAGCAATGAAGTGGCCTTTATTGCCACAGCGATAGCATAACATTCTTTCTTTCTTTCGCGCATACTTTGCCGCCCTGTCCAACTCAGCCTTTTCAGAGCCCTCCACTGACAATACCTCAACCTCGCCATTATTGGTAGGAACCGCCTCTGCCAGAGCCGTAACAACCTCCATAGCCTGACAAGTCAACGCAGTCTCATCGGTGTCCACACCAACCGGCATCTGATCAACGACAACATGCTGCTGCCTTGGGCGGTAGCGACCACCGCGGCCGCCCCGTCCACCACGGTTACCACGAAAACCACCACGGTTCCTATTAGCTGGTCCGGACGCCCCTTCGACGAAACCTCCCATAGGCCCCAAGAAAGGTCGCTCGGTCGAGCCATCACTTTGCCAAGCGTACCCCCGCCACCACCTGTGGACGAGGATCCCCGGTGCTGTCCGTCACCATACGCGTTAAGACCATCATCACCCCACTGACCACGAGGCACCGACGAGTCACCCCCCTCACCGGAGCCATCTGCAACTGCGCTTGCTCCAGAACCGGTGCTGACGGATTTGGCGTCTGCCGAGCCACGAAGTGCGGGGGTCGAGCCCCGGTCTGCGTCGCCGTGGGACGCGGCTGGCTAGCCAACGCAGGAGCCAGCGGCCGAAGAGGCGGCGTGCCACGACCCGCAGTCGCCGCGGGGAGAGGCGCCGGTGGCCGAAGTCCGCCCCGACCGGCGACAGGATGCGGTGGTCTACCCGCCGGCGTTCCGCGGCCCACCCCACCTAGCCTGGGCAGGCCGCCGTGCGCCACCTGGTTCGGGGTCGGAGTAGCAGCCGCGCGCCCCGCCCCTAACGGCAGGCCCGAGCGGCCCCTACCCGCAGCTAGCGTGGCCGCATCTCCGCCTCTGTCGCCTCCCGCAGGCTGAGGCATGGCCCCGCGCCCCGCGCTGCTTGGGCCGCCGGCCTGAGCGCCGGCCTTGGCCGGTGGAGGGTTGCCGCCCGCCATAGAAAGAAGCGCAGGAATCCGGCGAGCACGACCCGCTCCCCGATCAGAGAAAGTTCGCGCCCTAGGCTGCAGAACCCTAGCGCGCCTCGTACGAGACACCGCGACTGTCCCGTCGATCGTGCATGGGGGTGTATCAATCTGCCCATACGAACCATTCAGGTTAACCTGGGCCTCATACCCGGTTACCACAGGCCTAGGGCCCGGCTCACTCAGAGCCGGCCCGTCATGACGGCCCTCTAGCGCGCAGCCCAGGAGAGCGTTCAAACGCATCGCCCGCTGCTGCGAGATCGAGATCGGGCTTCTCGCCGGCGATCTCGCCATGGCCGCCGCCGGCACACCGCCGGTACGGACAGGCCGCTTCTTCCTCTTAACTTGAATCCACGAATCCGTATGAATCAGATCGAACAGAGTAAGGTTCGGTAAACTAACCTTAGGAAGGGGACCCTTCCATGGACGTACCGCCGTCGCCGCCGTTCGACGGTGAACCACCCGCCGGACCATCTCCTTCCTCTCTCCCGCATGGAGCCCCACCCTTGCCGGGTCTTCAACTGGCAACACACGATCCACCGTCGAGGCCACCTCGTCCTCATCATAACCCGCGTGAAAGAACTCACAGAAAAGGTCGGAGGGTGTCGGCGTTGGTGGATCCTCGCCGTCGCCGTCCGCATCGTCCTCATCGGCTTCGGCTAGCACCCAAAACCGGCCGCCGACCCGAGCCCCTGCCCCCGAGAGCATATTCCGGGCGCTCGCCGTCCGGGCACCAGCGTCGCCCTGGTCGCCCTGGTCGCCCTGGTCTATAACATTGGTATAAATCATTCAATCTCTGAATAGTAGACTACATAGGAAAACAACACAGATTACGTCAGCACAAAAATACACTACCATCTTATATACATACCACAGGGCTTCAGTAGGTACATATATAAGAAGGTATATGCAGCTCACCTTCTTGCTGCTAAATGTAAATTTCTGCAACTCTATTGCAGTCTGCACGCATGACCTCACAGCCCAAGCATGAGAGGGAAGTTGTTCTTTTATTTCTCTATCTCCAAGCTTTTATAATTCTTTTTACCCATGATTTGCACGGAGAAGTTTGCTGACCTAATTAAGATTAAGTTGTGATTCTGCTGCAATGTGTCACCAGAAACCAGAGAGCTTGATCTTCCGTCACACAGTACCTCTAATAGAAGATGTATGAAATAATTGAATCAAACATACTGTAGACCTCGTCTTGTGTCACTGTTCACGTCTACTGAGTGTAATACATAAGAAGAAAAAAGATCCTAATATCTAACAATTTATTGACCATATGCTACAATATATATAGAAATAGATGGTGCTTTTTATGTAAGTTACGGGTGCATTGCTCGATCACATGGGCGTGTGCAATATCCGTTTATCTGACACTGCACGGCTGCAGACCTGCACAAAGGAATTGATCTCAACAACGTTGTTGATCTACATGTTGAGTTGAGGTGCATGATGCAGATGCATGCTTTTGTTGAATTACTAATTACTAATCATTAGAGGGACGGAGAGCTTCAGGACCTGATGGTGTGAAGAATCAAGGAACTTCCCGCTGCTGGCCAAACATACATTTTGCTATGTGTGGATCATCATATCCGCTAGATGAAACCGGTCGTTCATCCATCGGGAATCACCAGCAACATGATCGTAGCATATTTTTCTCCGCGGATCTCCATGTCCGCTGGATCATGTCAGTCGCCCAGGCGGTGCAGCTAGTCATGTATGGAAGGAGCCTTTCTAGTTTCTGCAACAACAAAATTATGGAAGGAGCGGCTCAAGCAAGATCATGTATGGATGATTTCGAGCTAAATCTGATAAGCTTCCATGGCGGTGCAGTCATGTAGGAGAGGAGAGGAGGAGCCTCCTCGATGATAAGGATCGAGGGCATCCGCAGACAGACGTGGTGGCGGCGTGAGGATGGAGCCTCGATTGGTCAATAGAAAAGTTATACGGGAAACCTTTTTTAGGGGACAGAAAGTTACGGGAAGTTGATGAGAAGATTTATTGGAAACCTTTTTATACGGGGAATAGATCAATAGGAAAGGCCGAGGGAAATTTAGTACATGGCATAGGTGGGTAATTCTATCAACTCTAATCTACCGGTTGTGGTTATTTGGTCTGATAAATTAAAGGTCGGATGTTTCTAATTATTGTGTGATTTTCTAGACTATTTCTCTTTTTTCTGGTTATCCCGTGAATCCCGTTAATTACTTTTTATATATAATAATAGATGGGAGGATTATATTTAAACCACTTTTCCTTAGGGAGATCAATGTGAGTAGCAAAAGATTCACAAAAAGCAGCTACTATCTCAGAGTCAAGTCCATACTTAGCGCTAAATCCACGAAAAGCATCGGTATCCATAAAAGATTTAACACAATCAAACTTAGGTGTCATACCTGACTCCTTACCATCGTCGGAACCCCAATCTTCAGAGTTGCGTTTAATTCTTTCCAATAAATCCCATTTGAATTCAATAGTCTTCAGCATATAAGAACCAGCACAGGAAGTATCGAGCATGTTGCGATCATTGGGAGAAAGCCGAGCATAAAATTTTTGAATAATCATTTCTCTGGAGAGCTCATGATTGGGGCATGAATATAACATTGACTTAAGCCTCTCCCAAGCTTGAGCGATGCTTTCTCCTTCGCGAGGCCAAAAATTATATATGTAATTACAATCACGATGAACAAGATGCGTAGGATAGAACTTCTAGTGAAATTCCAACTTCAACCGTTTATAATTCCAAGATCCCGTATCATCACATAGCCTATACCATGTCAATACATCTCCCTTGAAAGATAAAGGGAAGACCTTACTTTTGACAATATCATCGGGAATACCTACAAGCTTAAATAATCCACAAACTTCATCCACAAAGATAAGGTGTAAATCGGGATGCAATGTTCCATCTCCTGCAAAGAGATTAGCTAGTAGTTTCTCTATCATACCCGAAGGAATCTCAAAGTAAATATTTTCAGTAGGTTAAGTAGGTTGAGGAGCAACTCTTTGCTCTTCTGGTCGGGGTGAAGATACCCCGAACAAGCCCCTCAAAGGATTAGTTTCCATAGTAACAAGTGACAGAAAATTTCAGCACACTATATAAATGTTTCCTTACCAAGTTCCACTCACCAAAGGCGCTTCACTCCCCGGCAACGGCGCCAGAAAAGAGTCTTGATGACCCATAAGTATAAGGGATCTATCGTGGTCCTTTCGATAAGTAAGAGTGTCGAACCCAACGAGGAGCAGAAGGAAATGACATGCGATTTTCAGTAAGGTTTTCTCTGCTAGCACTGAAATTGTAGGTAACAGATAGTTTTGTGATAAGATAAATTGTAAAGGGTAACAAGCAATGAAAGTAAATAAAGTGCAGCAAGGTGGCCCAATCCTTTTTGTAGCAAAGGACAAGCCTGGACAATTTCTTATAATGAGAAAAGAGCTCCCGAGGACACAAGGGAATTATCGTCAAGCTAGTTTTCATCACGCTCATATGATTCGCATGCGGTACTTTGATAATTTGATATGTGGGTGGACCGGTGCTTGGGTACTGCCCTTACTTGGACAAGCATCACACTTATGATTAACCCCTATTGCAAGCATCCGCAACTAAAAAAGAAGTATTAAGGTAAACCTAACCACATCATTAAACATATGGATCCAAATCAGCCCCTTACGAAGCAACGCATAAACTAGGGTCTAAGCTTCTGTCACTCTAGCAACCCATCATCTACTTATTACTTCCCAATGCCTTCCTCTAGGCCCAAATAATGGTGAAGTGTCATGTAGTCGACGTTCACATAACACCACTAGAGGAAAGACAACATACATCTCATCAAAATATCGAACGAATACCAAATTCACATGACTACTAATAGCAAGACTTCACCCATGTCCTCAGGAACAAACGTAACTACTCACAAAGCATATTCATGTTCATAATCAGAGGAGTAATAATATGCATTAAGGATCTGAACATATGATCTTCCACCAAGTAAACCAATTAGCATCAACTACAAGGAGTAATCAACACTACTTGCAACCCACAGGTACCAATTTGTGGTTTTGGTACAAGATTGGATACAGGAGATGAACTAGGGTTTTGAGAGGAGATGGTGCTGGTGAAGATGTTGATGGAGATTGACCCCCTCCCGATGAGAGGATCGTTGGTGATGACGATGGTGATGATTTTCCCCTCCCGGAGGGAAGTTTCCCCGGTGGAACAGCTCTGCCGGAGCCCTAAATTGGTTCCGCCAAGGTTCCGCCTCGTGGCGGCGGAGTTTCGTCCCGTAAGCTTGCTTCTGATTTTTTTCCAGGGTAAAAGCCTTCATATAGCAGAAGATGGGCACCGGAGGGCCACCAAGGGGCCTAGTAGACAGGTGCGCGCCTAGTAGGGGTGTACGCGCCCCCACCCTCCTGGCGAGGGTGTGGGCCCCCTCTGGTGTTTTCTTCGCTCAATAATTCTTATTAATTCCAAAACTGACTTACGTGGAGTTTCAGGATTTTTGGAGCTGTGCAGAATAGGTTTCCAATATTTGCTCCTTTTCCAGCGAGAATTCCAGCTGCCGGCATTCCCCCTCTTCATGGTAAACCTTGTAAAATAAGGGAGAATAGCCATAAGTATTGAGATATAATGGGTAATAACAGCCCATAATGCAATAAATATTGATATAAAAGCATGATGCAAAATGGACGTATCACCTGTGCCCGCTGCGGCTCGACCACGCCCTTGGCCGTGGCCCCCACGCCGACCGCACCTGCCTCCTCCGCGCGCCATCCCGCTACTCCCTCGCGCGCGCGCACACCGCCCACACCTGCTCCCCGCGTCGTGGGCATCCCTGCTCCTGGCCACGCCTGCACAAGCCGGCGCGTGCGCCGCAGCCTGCCGCGCGCGCCGCCGCTGCTCTGCTGCCCCACGTCGGCCTGCCTCCCGTGCTCACCGTGCCCGCGATGCAGCGCCAGTCTTTGCTCGCCGCCTTTGCTCCGCTCCGGCTGCCGCGCCTGCTCCGCCCCCCGCGACCCGCCACCACCTCCACCGCTGCAGCTCTCGCGCGTCATCGCGCGCCTCTCCTACACCCCATCGGCCCCGCTCCACTCTGCCACGGCCGGCGCTAGCCGCCGCGGCCTCACGCGGCCCCACTGCTCACCCACCGCCTCGCTCCGCCTGCCCACGATGGTCGCTCTCCGCTGCTGCATCTCCGCGCCCGCACCGGCCAGGCTGCCGCCGCTCTGCTTTCGCCGCCGCGCCCGTTCGGGTGACGCCGCGCCCAACGCTCGCGCCCATCGGGCGCCCATGGCCTCGGCCGCTAGCATGCCCGACCCGCAAGGCCCCTGTGCCACTGACATGGGCCCCACACCCCAGAACGTTTATTAAAAAAGAATTAAAATAATTTTAATAAAAAATAATTAAAAATAATGTAAATATTAATGAGTTAATGAATTAAAGAATTAATTAACTTATTAATCTTGATTAGATTAACCTAATCACCAGTTAACTTAATTAAACCCTGATTAGCCTGATCAGTCAATGACACGCGGACCCCACATGTCAGTTTGACCCAGCCAACACCTCTGTTGACTGTTGATGTCATGCTGATGCAGTAATACTAATTTCGAATTAATTTAGTAATAATAATTTAGAAAAGTATTTAAAACTTTAAAAATTAATATAAAATAATCCGTAACTCGGATGGAAAAACTTTGTACATGAAAGTTGGTTAGAACGACGAGACGAATCTGAATACGCAACCCGTTCATCCACCACACATCCCTAGCATAGCAAACACGCAAATTCCTCCCTCTGGTTCATCAGCCCGAAAACGCGAAACACCAGGAATACTTTCCCGGATGTTTCCCCCCTTCACCGGTATCACCTACTGATACGCCTCCGTCGTATCTAATTTTCCAAACACTTTTGCCCTTGTTTTGGACTCTCAGTTGCATGATTTGAATGGAACTAACCCGGACTGACGCTGTTTTCAGCAGAACTGCCATGGTGTTATTTTTGTGCAGAAATAAAAGTTCTCGGAATGACCTGAAACTCCATGGAGCAACGTTTTGGAATTAATAATAAATACTGGTGAAAGAATCAAGACCAGGGGGCCTACACCCTATCCATGAGGGTGGGGCCGAGCCCTACCCCCTGGGCGCGTCCCCCTGCCTCTTGGGCCTTCTAGTGCTCCACCGACCTCAACTCCAACTCCATATATTCACGTTTGGCGAGAAAAAAAGCAGAGAGAAGGACTCATCGCGTTTTACGATACAGAGCCGCCGCCAAGCCCTAAACTCTCTCGGGAGGGCTGATCTTGAGTACGTTCGAGGCTCTGGAGAGGGGAATCCGTCGGCGTCGTCATCATCAACCATCCTCCATCACCAATTTCATGATGCTCACCGCCATGCGTGAGTAATTCTATCGTAGGCTTGCTGGACGGTGATGGGTTGGATGAGATTTACCATGTAATCGAGTTAGTTTTGTTAGTGTTTGATCCTTAGTATCCATTATGTTCTGTGATTGATGTTGCGATGACTTTGCTATGCTTAATGCTTGTCACTAGGGACCGAGTGCCATGATTTCATATCTGAACCTATTATGTTTTCAGGAATATATGTCAGTTCTTGATCCTATCTTGCAAGTCTATAGTCACCTATTATGTGTTATGACCTGACATCCCCGAAGTTACAATAATTGGACCACTCTTGGTGATGACAATAGTTTGAGGAGTTCATGTATTCACTAAGTGTTAGTGCTTTGGTCCGGTACTCTATTAAAAGGAGGCCTTAATATCCCTTAGTTTCCAATAGGACCCCGCTGCCACGGGAGGATAGGACAAAAGATGTCATGCAAGTTCTTTTCCATAAGCATGTATGACTATATTCAGAATACATGCCTACATTAAATTGATGAACTGGAGCTAGTTCTGTGTCACGCTATGTTATAACTATTGCATGAGGAATCGCATCCGACATAATTATCCATCACTGATCCAATGCCTACAAGCCTTTCACATATTGCTCTTTGCTTACTTACTTTACCGTTTCCAACTGTTACTGTTACTTCCATATTACTCTGCTACAAAATACTTTGCTGCAGATATTAAGTCTTTCATGTGTGGTTGAATTGACAACTCAACTGCTAATAGTTGAGAATATTCTTTGGCTCCCCTTGTGTCGAATCAATAAATTTGGGTTGAATACTCTACCCTCGAAAATTGTTGCGATCCCCTATACTTGTGGGTTATCAAGACTATTTCCTGGCGCCGTTGCCGGGGATCATAGCTCTATTCTTTGACACTTGGGATTTATATCTACTGATCACTACGAGGAACTTGAAAGACGAGAAAACCAAGATTTATCCCTCAACTACGACGGGATGTAAGGAACTGCCATCTAGCTCTGCACTTGATTCTCCTTCTGTTTTGAGTAAGCTTGCGACACCTAAACCTGGTTCTGTTATTAATTCTGATATGTCACATGTTATTGATGATGCCACTTATGTTATGCATGATACTTATGATGAAACTACTTCTATGCTTGATACTACTGTGCCATTAGGTAAATTTCTTGATGAACAACTTGCTAGGGCTAGAGAGAATTAAATTATTGAAACCGATAATATTGATGAAAGTGATGATGAAGATTCTCCCCCTAGATATGAATTGCTTGTTGTACCTGAGGGTTATGTTATGGATGAAGAAACTGCTAGAGATTTTCTTGATTACAATGGTAGATCCGATCTTAAGAAATTATTAGCTAAGCTAAAGGAAAAGTCTCTGAATGCTAGAATGAAATATGACCCTGCATTTTCTACTTCACCTATTTGTGTTACTGATAAGGATTATGATTTCTCTGTCGATCCTGAGATAATTACTTTGGTTGAATCTGATCCTTTTTATGGCTATGAATCTGAAACTATTGTGGCACATCTTACTAAATTAAATGATATAGCCACCCTATTCACTAATGATGAGAAAACTCGTTACTACTATTTCCTTAAATTATTTCCGTTCTCATTAAAGGGTGATGCTAAAACATGGTTTAACTCTCTTGATCTTGGTTGTGTGCGTAGTCCCCAAGATATGATTTATTACTTCTCTGCTAAATATTTCCCTGCTCATAAGAAACAAGCTGCTTTAAGGGAAATATATAATTTTGTGCAAATTGAAGAAGAGATCGAGTCTCCCACAAGCTTGGGGCAGGCTTCACCAATTACTTAATGCTTTGCCTGATCATCCTCTCAAGAAAAATGAAATACTTGATATCTTTTATAATAGACTAACCAAAGCTTTGAGAGACCACCTGGATAGTTGTGCTGGTTGTGTTTTCAGGGAAAGAACTGTTCGTCAAGTTGAATTGTTATTGAATAATATGTGGACTAATGAAAACAATTGGACACTTCCAGAACCAACTCCTAAGCCAAATCCAAAGAAAAGGGGTGTTCTATTTCTCAGTCCTGAAGATATGCAAGAGGCAAAGAAATCTATGGAAAAAAGGTATTAAAGCTGAAGATGTTAACAATTTACCTCCTGTTGAAGCAATACATAGCCTTAATATACCACCTATTGAAGAAATACATGGTCTTGATAACCCGACATAGGTAGTAAATGTAAATTCTCTCTATAGATATGATAAAGTTGAAATCCCGTCTACTAAGTTTGCTAGCCAATGCTTGGATGAGTTTGATGACTTTATGGCTAAACAAGAAAACTTCAATGCTTATGTTGGTAGAAAGTTGAAAAGTAATGCTTATATGATTGGACACTTAAGTGGTTATATATCTAGAGTTAAACGTGAACTTAAACTTATTAGTAAACATGCTTCTATGGTTACCACTCAAGTAGAACAAGTGCTTAAAGCTCAAAATGATTTGTTCAATGAATTAAATGATAAGAGAAATGATAATGTTGTTAGAGTTATGACTAGAGGGGGTAAAATTACTCAGGAACCTTTGTATCCTGAGGGCCACCCTAAGAGAATTGAGCAAGAATCTCAGAGAACTAATGTTGATGCACCTGGTCGTTCTAAAAAGAAGAAAAAAGAAAAATGATAGGACTTTGCATGCTTCTAGTGAACCTATTGTAGACACACCTGAGAATCCCAATGGTATTTCTATTTCTGATGCTGAAACACAATGTGGTGATAAACATGAACCTAGTGATAATGTTAATGATGATGTTCATGTTGATGCTCAACCTAGGAATAACAATGATGTAGAGATTGAACCTGTTGTTGATCTTCATAACCCACAATCAAAGAATCAAAGTTATGATAAAAGAGACTTCATTGCTAGGAAGCACGGTAAAGAAAGAGAACCATGGGTTCAGAAAACCATCCCTTTTCCTCCTAAACCATGCAAGAAAAAGGATGATGAGGATTTTGAGCGCTTTGCTGAAATGATTAGACCTATCTTTTTGCGTATGCGTTTGACTGATATGCTTAAAATGAATCCTTATGCTAATTACATGAAAGATATTGTTAAAAATAAAAGAAAGATACCAGAAGCTGAAATTTCCACCATGCTTGCTAATTATACTTTTAAGGGTGGAATACCTAAGAAGCTTGGAGATCCAGGAGTACCAACTATACCATACTCCATTAAAAGGAACTATGTTAAAACTGCTTTATGTGATCTTGGAGCCGGTGTTAGTGTTATGCATCTCTCTTTATATCGTAGACTTGAATTGAATATGTTGACACCTACTGAAATATCTTTGCAAATGGCCGATAAATCTACTGCTATACCCGTCGGTATTTGTGAGGATGTGCCTATTGTGGTCACAAACGTTACTATCTTAACGAACTTTGTTATTCTTGATATTCCCGAGGACGATAGTATGTCGATTATCCTTGGTAAACCCTTTTTGAATACTGTAGGGGCTGTTATTGATTGCAACAAAGGCAATGTCACTTTTCATGTTAATGGTAATGAGCACATAGCACACTTTCCGAGGAAACAACCTCAAGTTCACAGTATCAATCCTATTGGAAAAATTCCATCGAATATTATTGGAGGTTTTGAATTTCCTCTTCCTACTATCAAGAAGAAATATGATATTCTTATTATTGGGATGTGCATATCCCGTTGAGGTAACCTAGTGCTATTCGAAATTTCTCTGGTTTCATGCGATTCGGAATGAGTTTGTTAACAAGACTTGATCAACCTTGTTAGTGGATTCCTTTTGATGAGCATGAGATGGATGAAGTTAGAAAGCACAACTTTCTGTACCCTCCTTTTACTTTCTGTTATTTAGATTAAATAAAGCAAAAATAGTATTTTTCTGTCTGTTTTCTTATTTATCCATGCAATAAAAAAATACCCCAAAAATAAAAGTTCTCCAAATGCCCTGAATATGAAATATGAATTTTTTCTAGAATATTTGAGAATATTTCGCACTGAGAAATATTTGGCACTGAGAAATATTTGGCACTGAGAACACACCAGAGGGGGCAAGCACCTGGCCACGAGGGTCCATGGCGCGCCCACCCCCCGGGGCACGCCCCCTGCCTCGTGGGCCCCTGGTGCCCCCCTCCACTTATTCCTGCACCCATACACTTCTTCTTCCTCCCAAAAAAATCACCAACCAGCTCAACCTCATCTTGCTGCCATTTTCGATCTCCTTGCTCAAAGCTCCACTGACAAAACTGCTTTGGATTGTTCTTTGGTATGTGACTCCTCCAATGGTCCAATTAGTTTTTGTTCTAGTGCTTTATTCATTGCAAAATTTTACTGCGTAGGTGACCCTGTTCTTGAGCTTGCATGTAAAATTTATTTGGTCCCAAGTAGTTTTAATGCATGATATAGTCTCGAGGCACTTGTGGGAGTAGTTGCTATCAATTTTGTTGAGTTTGGTTCACTTTTATTTTGAGTTACTAAATTTTTTTGGAGATTTTTTAGAGGAAGAAATATGATAAGGAAAATATATCAAGGTGGTTCTTCAAGGAAGCAAGGACTTAGGCCCGCGATACATGAGCAGGACAATGAACTACCGAGGGAAGCTCAAGTACGGCCTTGTGAATGGCCGTCAGAGGAGTTTATGGTCCGAGCAGGCATCAAGGATGAATTTGACGCATATGTGCGTAATGCTGATCTTGAGGACTTCATGCTAGATAAGTGCCCTCAATATTACAGCTTAACTGATTCCTTTGCGAGGAGGTTTAAATTAACATCTTCACGCAATTCTCACAATGTCCTATTTGATCTTTATGATAAATCATATACCATGGACCTAGAAGATTTTAATATTGCTTGTAAACTCCCGCAATGGGGTAGTGCTAGTGAACCTCGCAAATCTGAATTTAAAAATTTTCTTGCTAGTATCACTGTGGGGGAATCTAGAGAAATAGCACAAGCTACCATAGGGAGCATTCATTTTCCTGCTATACATTATTTTGTTCTCTTTATAGGTAGATTATAACTGGTAAGGAACAGGCATGTCACATGTGTGTTCCTGATCTTAGTGTTCTCAAGAGTGTTGTGTTAGGAGATAAACAATATAACTTGGGGGGCCATTGTTGCACTTAGGTTGCATAATAATGGTTTAATTGGAGACTTGTTTGGTGGGATTTATGCAACCCCCATGTGGCTAATTTTCTTGAGATACCCATACATGAAAATGATATGGAGTTGCCTCCCGCTTATCTAGATTATGATGCTATGGTTCGTCATGAGTTTGTTGAAAGGAATGAACAGTTCCTCCAATACCGACTAATCTTTGACAAACTTCGCACTATCCATGTTGCTCTCCCTGCTCCTGGTTTCTTTGACTTTCAGGCAAAAAGGAGATATATTATAATCAGGGAGGAGGCGAATGAGTACGAAAGGAGGACGGAGGCAGCCCGCCTCCAAGCTGCAGCTCGTGAGGCAATGGCTGTTGCATCTCAGTATGACCCCAGCTACAACTTTGATCCATGGGCGTAGACCAACTTAGGTCCAAAGCCTAAGCTTGGGGGAGTACGTATTTCTCACTGGCATTACATTCAAGTTCACACACTCATTCTAGTTGTCTCATGCTTTTTCATTGTACTATTCATGCTAGTTTATTTCCTTTTCTAGCTTTCTTCTCGTGTGTTTGAATAACCTTAAGAAAAACCAAAAAATTAGTTAGAGCTTTTAGCTAGTTTACTTTCCATGCCTGTAGTAGTAATTAAAAGAAAACTCAAAAAGATTTCTCGTTCTTCTTTTGCTTGTTGGGAGCTTTCCTGTGTAAATAGTTTTATTTCTTTTCTTTTCTTTGGGAGTCGAGAGGAGAAGACCATGATGAAAATGTTGAGTGGCTCTCATATGCATTATTGTTGATTTAACCAAGAGCCCATATTACCTTGTCTTATCCCTTGAATTGAATGCTTGCAGATTCAGCTTAGTCCAATGCACATGCACTATTTTTATTATACACATCGTTCGGTCGTGCAAGTGAAAAGCAATAATGACGATGGACTGCTTGAGATGAGAGAAGCTGGTATGAACTCGACCTATCTTGTTTTTGTAAATATGATTAGTTCATCGTTCCTAATTCAGCTTATTATGAATAAACATGTTTGCAATGACAATTAGAGATTATAGTTGCTTATACCATGCTTAATTAGCTAGGAGTTTATAATGGTTTACCTTGCGTGCCAACATGCTATTAAAATGGTTGTGATGTGGTATGATAGGGTGGTATCCTCCTTTGAATGATTCGAGTGGCTTGACTTGGAACATGTTCATGTTGGGGAACGTAGCAGAAATTCAAAATTTTCCTATGTGTCACCAAGATCTATCTATGGAGAAACCAGCAACGAGGGGAAGGAGAGTGCATCTACATACCCTTGTAGATCGCTAAGCGGAAGCGTTCAGGAGAACGGGGTTGAAGGAGTCGTACTCGTCGTGATCCAAATCACCGGAGATCCTAGTGCCGAACGGACGACACCTCCGCGTTCAACACACGTACAGCCCGATGACGTCTCCCACGCCTTGATCCAGCAAGGAGAGAGGGAGAGGTTGAGGAAGACTCCATCCAGCAGCAACACAACGGCGTGGTGGTGATGGAGGAGCGTGGTAGTCCAGCAGGGCTTCGCCAAGCACCGCGAGATCTGAGGAGAAGGGAGAGAGGTATGGCTGCGCCAACAGGAGGAGGAACTCATGTATTGGGCTGCTCCTATGCCTCTATATATATAGGGGGAGAGGGGGCTGCGCCCCCACCTAGGTTTCCACCCTAGAGGGCGGCGGCCAGAGGGGGAGAGAGGGGAGGCGCGCCTGGGGTGGGCCTTAGGGCCCATCTGCCCTAGGGTTTGCCCCCTCCCACTCTCCCTCGCGCTTGGGCCCCTTGTGGGGCGCACCAGCCCACCAGGGCTGGTTCCCTCCCACACATGGCCCATGCAGCCCTCCGGGTAGGTGGCCCCACTTGGTGGACCCCGGACCCTCCCGTGGTCCCGTGCGCTATCGATAAAACCCAAACTTTTCCGGTGACCAAAACATGACTTCCCATATATAAATCTTTACCTCCGGACCATTCCGGAACTCCTCGTGACGTCCGGGATCTCATCCGGACTCGAACAACATTCGGTAACCACATACAAGCTTCCTTTATAACCCTAGCGTCATCGAACCTTAAGTGTGTAGACCCTACGGGTTCGGAGACATGTAGACATGACCGAGGCGTTCTCCGGTCAATAACCAACAGCGGGATCTGGATACCCATGTTGGCTCCCACATGTTCCACGATGATCTCATCGGATGAACCACGATGTCAAGGACTCGATCGATCCGTATACAATTCCCTTTGTCTAGCGGTATTTTACTTGCCCGAGATTCGATCGTCGGTATACCGATACCTTCTTCAATCTCGTTACCGGCAAGTCTCTTTACTCGTTCCGCAACACATCATCCCGTGATCAACCCCTTGGTCACATTGTGCACATTATGATGATGTACTACCGAGTGGGCCTAGAGATACCTCTCCGTTTGCATGGAGTGACAAATCCCAGTCTCGATCCGTGTCAACCCAACAGACACTTTCAGCGATACCTGTAGTCCACCTTTATAGTCACCCAGTTACGTTGTGACGTTTGATACACCCAAAGCACTCCTACGGTATCCGGGAGTTACACGATCTCATGGTCTAAGGAAGAGATACTTGACATTAGAAAAGCTCTAGCAAACGAACTACACGATCTTTGTGCTATGCTTAGGATTGGGTCTTGTCCATCACATCATTCTCCTAATGATGTGATCCGTTATCAACGACATCCAATGTCCATAGCCAGGAAACCATGACTATCTGTTGATCACAACGAGCTAGTCAACTAGAGGCTCACTAGGGACATATTGTGGTCTATGTATTCACACGTGTATTACGATTTCCGGATAATACAGTTATAGCATGAATAAAAGACAATTATCATGAACAAGGAAATATAATAATACTTTTATTATTGCCTCTAGGGCATATTTCCAACAGTCTCCCACTTGCACTAGAGTCAATAATCTAGTTCACATCGCCATGTGATTAACATTGAAAGGTCACATCGCCATGTGACCAACATCCAAAGAGTTTACTAGTGTCATTAAACTAGTTCACATCATCATGTGATTAAGACTCAATGAGTTCTGGGGTTTGATCATGTTTTGCTTGTGAGAGAGGTTTTTAGTCAATGGGTCTGCAACATTCAGATCCGTATGTACTTCGCAAATCTCTAGGTCATTCTGTAAATGCTGCTTTCACGCTCCACTTGGAGCTATTCCAAATGGTTGCTCCACTATCGTATCCGGTTTGCTACTCGTGGTCACTTTCGGATAGGTGTTAAAGCTTGCATCGGCGTAATCCTTGGCCGAACTCTTTATCACCTCCATAATCGAGAAACATGTCCTTATTTACTCCAAGGACAATTTTGACCGTTGTCCAATGATCCATTCTGGATCATTCTTGTACCCTAGTGACTCATGGCAAGGCACACTTCAGTGCGGTACACAAGATAGCATACTATAGAGCCTACGTCTGAAGTATAGGGGCGACCTTCGTCCTTTCTCTCTATTCTGCCATGGTCGAGCTTTTAAGTCTTAACTTCATACCTTACATCTCGAGCAAGAACTCCTTCTTTGGTGATCCATCTTGAACACCTTCAAGATCATGTCAAGGTACATGCTCTTTTGAAAGTACTATTAAGCATTTTGATCTATCTTATAGATCTTGATGCTTATTGTTCAAGTAGCCTAATCCAGGTTTTCCATTGAAAACACTTTTCAAATAACCCTATATGCTTTCGGAAATTCTACATCATTTCGATCAACAATATGTCAAAAACATATACTCATCAGAAATTCTATAGTGCTCCCACTCACTTCTTTGGAAATACAAGTTTCTCATAAATTTGTATAAACCCAAAATCTTTGATCATCTTATCAAAGTACATATTCCAACTCCGAGATGCTTACTCCAGTCCTTAGAAGGATCGCTGGAGCCAGCATACCTTTTAGCATCCTTAGGATCGACAAAAACTTTCGGATTGTATCACGTACAACCTTTCCTTACAAAACTGGTTAGGAAACTCGTTTTGACATCCATCTGTCAGATTTCATAAATGCAGCTAATGCTAACATGATTCCGACGGACTTAAGCATCGCTACGGATGAGAAAATCTCATTGTAGTCAACTCCTTGAACTTGTGAAAAACTCTTCGCCACAAGTCGAGCTTCATAGACGGTGACATCACCGTCCACGTCCGTCTTCTTCTTAAAGATCCATTTATCTCAATGGCTTGCCGATCATCGGGTAAGTCCACCAAAGTTCATGCTTTGTTATGATACATGGATCCTATCTCGGATTTCATGGCTTCTAACCATTTGTCGGAATTTGGGCCCACCATCGCTTCTCCATAGCTCGTAGGTTCATTGTTGTCTAGCAACATGACCTTCAAGACAGGATCACCGTACCACTCCGAAGCAGTACGCGTCCTTGCCGTACTATGAGGTTTGGTAGTGACTTGATCTGAAGCTTCATGATCACTATCACAAGCTTCCACTTCAATTGGTGTAGGTGCTACAGGAACAACTTCCTGTGCCCTGCTACACACTAGTTGTAGTGACGGTTCAATAACCATATCAAGTCTCCACCATCCTCCCACTCAACTTTTCGAGACAAACTTTTCCTCGAGAAAGGACCCGATTCAAGAAACAATCCCTATTGCTTTCGGATCTGAATTAGGAGGTATACCCAACTGTTTTGGGTGTCCTATGAAGATGCATTTTATCCGCTTTGGGTTCGAGCTTATCAACCTGAAAGTTTTTCACATAAGCGTCGCAGCCCCAAACCTTTAAGAAATGACAGCTCAGGTTTCTCTAAACCATAGTTCATACGATGTCATCTCAACGGAATTACGTGGTGCCCTATTTAAAGTGAATGTGGTTGTCTCTAATGCCTAACCCATAAACGATAGTGGTAATTCGATAAGAGACATCATGGTACGCACCATATCCAATAGGGTGCAACTATGATGTTTGGACACACCATTACACTATGGTGTTCCAGGCGGTATTAATTGTGAAACAATTTCCACAATGTCTTAATTACGTGCCAAAGCTCATAACTCAGATACTCATCTCTATGATCATATCATAGACATTTTATCCTCTTCTCACGATGATCTTCAACTTCACTCTGAAATTACTTGAACCATTCAATAATTCAGACCTGTGTTTCATCAAGTAAATATACTCAACATCTACTCGAATCATCTGTGAAGTAAGAACATAACGATATTCACTGCATGCCTCAGCACTCATTGGAATGCACACATCAAAATGTGTTACCTCCAACAAGTTGCTATCTTGTTCCATCTTACTGAAAACGAGGCTTTTCAGTCATCTTGCCCATGTGGTATGATTTGCATATCTCAAGTGATTCAAAATCAAGTGAGTCCAAACGATCCATCTGCATGGAGTTTCTTCATGCGTATACACCAATAGACATGGTTCGCATATCTCAAACTTTTCAAAAACGAGCGAGTCCAAAGATCCATCAACATGGAGCTTCTTCATGCGTTTTATACCATTATGACTTACATGGCAGTGCCACAAGTAAGTGGTACTATCATTACTATCTTATATCCTTTTGGCATGAAAATGTGTATCACTACGATCGAGATTCAATAAACCATTCCTTTAGGTGCAAGACCATTGAAGGTATTATTCAAATAAATAGAGTAACCATTATTCTCCTTAAATGAATAACCATATTTCGATAGACATAATCCAATCATGTCTATGCTCAACGCAAACACCAAATGACAATTATTCTGGTTTAATACTAATCTTGATTGTAGAGGGAGCGTGCGATGTTTGATCACATCAAACTTGGAAACACTTCCAACGCATATCATCAGCTCCCCTTTAGCTAGTCTCCGTTTATGCCGTAGCACTTTTATTTCGAGTTACTAACACTTAGCAACCGAACCGGTATCTTAATACCCTGGTGCTACTAGGAGTACTAGTAAAGTACACATTAACATAATGTATATCTAATATACTTCTATCGACCTTGCCAGCCTTCTCATCTACCAAGTAGCTAGGGCAATTCTGCTCCAGTGGTTGTTCCCCTTATTACAGAAGCACTTAGTCTCGGGTTTGGGTTCAACCTTGGGTTTCTTCACTAGAGCAGCAGCTGATTTGCCGTTTCATGAAGTATCCCTTCTTGCCCTTGCCCTTCTTGAAACTAGTGGTTTCACCAACCATCAACAATTGATGCTTCTTCTTGATTTCTACTTTCACGGTGTCAAACATCGTGAATACCTCAAGGATCATCATATCTATCCCTGATATGTTATAGTTCATCACGGAGTTCTAGCAGCTTGGTGGCAATGACTTTGGAGAAACATCACTATCTCATCTGGAAGATCAACTCCCACTCGATTCAAGTGATTGTTGCACTCAGACAATCTGAGCACAAGCTCAACGATTGAGCTTTTCTCCCTTAGTTTGCAGGCTAAGAAAATCGTCGGAGGTCTCATACCTCTTCACGTGGGCACGAGCCTGAAATCTCAATTTCAGCCCTTGAAACATCTCATATGTTCCGCGACGTCTTGAAAAACGTCTTTGGTGCCTCAACTCTAAACCGTTTAACTGAACTATCACGTAGTTATCAAAACGTGTATGTCCGATGTTCGCAACATCCACAAACAACGTTTGGGGTTCAGCACACTGAGCGGTGCATTAAGAACATGAGCTTTCTACTGTCCGCATAATCGCTACTGTCAACTCTCAACTATATTTTCTCTAGGAACATATCTAAACAGTGGAACTAAAACGCGAGCATAGGACATAATTTGCAAAGATCTTTTGACTATGTTCAGGATAATTAAGTTCATCTTATGAACTCCCACTCAGATAGACATCCCTCTAGTCATCTAAGTGATTACATGATCCAAGTCAACTAGGCCGTGTCCGATCATCACGTGAGACGGTCTAGTCATCATCGGTGAACATCTTCATGTTGATCGTATCCTCCATACGACTCATGCTCGACCTTTCGGTCTCCGTGTTCCGAGGCCATGTCTGTACATGCTAGACTCGTCAAGTTAACCCTAAGTGTTTTCGCTGTGTAAAACTGTCTTACACCCGTTGTATGTGAACGTAAGAATCCATCACACCCGATCATCACGTGGTGCTTAGAAGCGACGAACTGTAGCAATTGCACACGTTAGGGAGAACACTTCTTGAAATTTTGTAAGGATCATCTTATTTACTACCGTCGTCCTAAGTAAACAAGATGCATAAACATGATAAACATCACATGCAATCAAATAGTGACATGATATGGCCAATATCATTTTGCTCCTTTTGATCTCCATCTTCGGGGCTCCATGATTATCATCGTCACCGGCATGACACCATGATCTCCATCATCATGATCTCCATCATCGTGTCTTCATGAAGTTGTCTCGCCAATTATTACTTCTACTACTATGGCTACCGGTTAGCAATAAAGTAAAGTAATTACATGGCGTTGTTCAATGACACGCAGGTCATACAACAAATAAAGACAACTCCTATGGCTCCTGCCGGTTGTCATACTCATCGACATGCAAGTCGTGATTCCTATTACAAGAACATGATCAATCTCATACATCACATATCATTCATCACATTCTTCTTGGCCATATCACATCACATAGCATACCTGCAAAAACAAGTTAGGCGTCCTCTAATTGTTGTTGCATGTTTCTGATAGCTTCTATGGGTTTCTAGCAAGAACGTTTCTTACCTCGCAAAAACCACAACGTGATATGCCAATTGCTATTTACCCTTCATAAGGACCCTTTTCATCGAATCCGTTCCGACTAAAGTGGGAGAGCGGCACCATAAGCCACCTTATGCACCAAGTGCATGTCAATCGGTGGAACTGTCTCACGTGGAAATGCGTGTAAGGTCG
This sequence comes from Aegilops speltoides, assembly GCA_021437245.1. Taxonomy (NCBI): domain Eukaryota; kingdom Viridiplantae; phylum Streptophyta; class Magnoliopsida; order Poales; family Poaceae; genus Aegilops; species Aegilops speltoides. The sequence continues at coordinate 483,797,373 of CM038146.1, forward strand.
GTTCGGGCCGCTTCATCCCACAATACCGTCGAAACAAGATTGGACTAGTAACGGTAAGCATATTTAACAAAATCAACGCCCACAACTACTTTGTGTTCTACTCGTGCAAAGAATCTACGCAATAAACCTGGCTCTGATACCACTGTTGGGGAACATAGCAGAAATTCAAAATTTTCCTACGTGTCACCAAGATCTATCTATGGAGAAACCAGCAACGAGGGGAAGGAGAGTGCATCTACATACCCTTGTAGATCGCTAAGCGGAAGCATTCAAGAGAACGGGGTTGAAGGAGTCGTACTCGTCGTGATCCAAATCACCGGAGATCCTAGTGCGAGCAGACGGCACCTCCGCGTTCAACACACGTACAGCCGGTGGCGTCTCCCACGCCTTGATCCAGCAAGGAGAGAGGGAGAGGTTGAGGAAGACTCCATCCAGCAGCAACACAACGGCGTGGTGGTGATGGAGGAGCGTGGTAGTCCAGCAGGGCTTCGCCAAGCACCGCGAGATCTGAGGAGAAGGGAGAGAGGTATGGCTGCGCCAACAGGAGGAGGAACTCATGTATTGGGCTGCTCCTATGCCTCTATATATATAGGGGGAGAGGGGGCTGCGCCCCCACCTAGGTTTCCACCCTAGAGGGCGGCGGCCAGCCCCCATATCCCATCTGGGCAGCGGCCAGAGGGGGAGAGAGGGGAGGCGCGCCTGGGGTGGGCCTTAGGGCCCATCTGCCCTAGGGTTTGCCCCCTCCCACTCTCCCCTGCGCCTTGGGCCCCTTGTGGGGGCCGCACCAGCCCACCTGGGGCTGGTTCCCTCCCACACATGGCCCATGCAGCCCTCCGGGGTAGGTGGCCCCATTTGGTGGACCCCCGGGACCCTCCCGGTGGTCCCGGTACGTTACCGATAAAACCCGAAACTTTTCTGGTGACCAAAACAGGACTTCCCATATATAAATCTTTACCTCCGGACCATTCCGAAACTCCTCGTGACGTCCGGGATCTCATCCGGGACTCCGAACAATATTCGGTAACCACATACAAGCTTCCTTTATAACCCTAGCGTCATCGAACCTTAAGTGTGTAGACCCTACGGGTTCGGGAGACATGTAGACATGACCGAGACGTTCTCCGGTCAATAACCAACAGCGGGATCTGGATACCCATGTTGGCTCCCACATGTTCCACGATGATCTCATCGGATGAACCACGATGTCAAGGACTCAGTCGATCCCGTATATAATTCCCTTTGTCTAGCGGTATTTTACTTGCCCGAGATACGATCGTCGGTATACCGATACCTTGTTCAATCTCGTTACGGCAAGTCTCTTTACTCGTTCCGCAACACATCATCCGTGATCAACCCCTTGGTCACATTGTGCACATTATGATGATGTACTACCGAGTGGGCCCAGAGATACCTCTCCGTTTGCGGAGTGACAAATCCTATCTCGATCCGTGTCAACCCAATGACACTTTCGGAGATACCTGTAGTGCACCTTTATAGTCACCCGATTCGTTGTGACGTTTGATACACCAAAGCACTCCTACGGTATCCGGGAGTTACACGATCTCATGGTCTAAGGAAGAGATACTTGACATTAGAAAAGCTCTAGCAAGCGAACTACGATCTTTGTGCTATGCTTAGGATTGGGTCTTGTCCATCACATCATTCTCCTAATGATGTGATCCCGTTATCAACGACATCCAATGTCCATAGCCAGGAAACCATGACTATCTGTTGATCACAACGAGCTAGTCAACTAGAGGCTCACTAGGGACATATTGTGGTCTATGTATTCACACGTGTATTACGATTTCCGGATAATACAGTTATAGCATGAATAAAAGACAATTATCATGAACAAGGAAATATAATAATACTTTTATTATTGCCTCTTGGGCATATTTCCAACAGTTCACGCATGTAGTTGAAACAAAGTCAACATAGCCTCCACGATATTTATGTTCATGGTGAATTATATATATCCTACTCATGCTTGAACTCAGTGTTGATTAATTTTAATGCATGTTCATGACTGTTGTCGCTCTCTAGTTGGTCGTTTCCCAGTCTTTTTCTAGCCTTCACTTGTACTAAGCGGGAATACTGCTTGTGCATCCACTTCCATAAACCCCAAAGTTATTCCATATGAGTCCACCATACCTTCCTATATCCGGTATCTACCTGCCGTTTCAAGTAAATTTGTATGTGCAAAACTCCAAACCTTCAAATGAAATTCTGTTTTATATGCTTGAACAACTCATGTATCAACTAGGGCTGTCTATATCTTCATGCTAGGTGGCTTATTCTCATTAGGAGTGGACTCCGCTCCTCACTCACGAGAAAATGGCCGGTAACCGGGATGCCCAGTCCCATGCTCAAACCAAATCAAAATAATTGCAAACAAAACTCCCCCAGGATTGTTGTTAGTTGGAGGCACCCGTTGTTTCGGGCAAGCCATGGATTGATGATTGTTGGTGGTGGGGGAGTATAAACTTTACCGTTCTGTTTGGGAACCGCCTATAATGTGTCTGGCATGGAAGATATCGAGATCTCTTGGTTGTTATGTTGACAATTAAAGTATAGCGCTCAAAATATTTTTTATCTCTATTTCAAAATCGAGCTCTGACACCTCTACAAATCCCTGCTTCCCTCTGCGAAGGGCCTATCTATTTACTTTTATGTTGAGTCATCACCCTTTTATTAAAAAGCACCAGTTGGAGAGCACCGCTGTCATTTGCATGCATTACTATTAATTTATATTGAGTATGACTATGACTGTATCTCTTTTACCATGAATTACAATGTTTAGTCAGTCCTTGATCTTCAGAGGTGCTCTGCATTTATGTTTTGCGATCTTAGAAAGGGCTAGCGAGATACCATCTTGTTATATCATATTATTATTGTTTTGAGAAAGTGTTGTCATCCAAGATTTATTATTATTGCTCGCTAGTTGATTATGCCATTGATATGTGTAAACATGAGACCTAAGTGTTATTGTGAATGTGGTTAGTTCATAATCTTTGCTGAAAACTTGAATGATGACTTTACGTATTTACAACAACAAGAGCAAACCGAGTTTGTAAAAGTTTTCTTTATCACTTTCAGTTTGTCAACTTAATTGCTTGAGGACAAGAAAAGGTTAAGCTTGCGGGAGTTGATACGTCTCCATCGTATCGACTTTTCCAAACACTTTTGCCCTTGTTTTGGACTCTAACTTGCATCATTTGAATGGAACTAACCCAGACTGATGTTGTTTTCAGTAGAACTACCATGGTGTTAATTTTGTGCAGAAATAAAAGTTCTCGGAATGACCTGAAACTCCACGGAGCAACTTTTTGGAATTAATAAAAAATACTGGCAAAAGAATTAAGACCAGGGGGCCACACCCTGTCCACGAGGGTGGGGGCGCCCTACCCCCTAGGCGTGTCCCCCTGCCTTGTGGGCCCCCTGGTGCTCCACCAACCTTAACTCCAACTCCATATATTCATGTTCGGGGAGAAAAAAATCAGAGAGAAGGATTCATCGCGTTTTACGATACAGAGTCGCCGCCAAGCCCTACACTCTCTCGGGAGGGCTGATCTGGAGTCCGTTCGGGGCTCCGGAGAGGGGAATCCGTCGCCGTCGTCATCATCAACCATCCTCCATCACCAATTTCATGATGCTCACCGCCGTGCGTGAGTAATTCCATCATAGGCTTGCTGGACGGTGATGTGTTGGATGAGATTTACCATGTAATCAAGTTAGTTTTGTTAGGGTTTGATCCCTAGTATCCATTATGTTCTGTGATTGATGTTGTTATGAGTTTGCTATGCTTAATGCTTGTCAGTAGGGCCCGAGTGCCATGATTTCAGATCTGAACCTACTATGTTTTCATGAATATATCTGAGTTCTTGATCCTATCTTGCAAGTCTATAGTCACCTATTATGTGTTATGATCCGACAACTCCGAAGTGACAATAATCGGGACCACTCTCGCTGATGACCGTAGTTTGAGGAGTTCATGTATTCACTAAGTGTTAATGCTTTGGTCCGGTACTCTATTAAAAGGAGTCCTTAATATGCCTTAGTTTCCAATAGGACCCCACTGCCACGGGAGGGTAGGACATAAGATGTCATGCAAGTTCTTTTCCATAAGCACGTATGACTCTATTCGGAATACATGCCTACATTTCATTGATGAACTGGAGCTAGTTCTGTGTCACCCTATGTTATAACTATTATATGAGGAATCGCATCTGACATAATTATCCATCACTGGTCCAATGTGTCAGTGTCAAAACCGGCGGATCTCGGGTAGGGGGTCCCGAACTGTGCGTCTAGGCGGAACGTAACAGGAGACAAGGGACACGATGTTTTTACCCAGGTTTGGGCCCTCTCGATGGAGGTAAAACCCTACTCCTGCTTGATTGATATTGATGATATGGGTAGTACAAGAGTGGATCTACCACGAGATCAAGGAGGCTAAACCCTAGAAGCTAGCCTATGGTATGATTGTTGTTCGTCCTATGGACTAAAACCCTCAGGTTTATATAGGCACCGGAGAGGGCTAGGGTTACACAGAGTTGGTTACAATGGTAGGAGATCTACATATCCGTATTGCCAAGCTTGCCTTCCACGCCAAGGAAAGTCCCATTCGGACACGGGACGAAGTCTTCAATCTTGTATCTTCATAGTCTTGGAGTCCGTCCGATGATGATAGTTTGGCTATCCGACACCCCCTAGTCCAGCACTCTCTCAGTAGCCCCTGAACCAGGCTTCAATGACGGCGACTCCGGCGCGCATATTGTCTTCGGCATTGCAAGGAGGGTTCCTCCTTCGAATAATTCATAGAAGATTGTGAACACCAGGATAGTGTTCGGCTCTGCAAAATAAATTCCACGTACCACCGTAGAGAATAATATTTACACAAGTTCAATCTGCTGACGTATTTTGTGGCGTGACATCACACCACTACCAAGCCTTTACTTGAATCGTTTTTATTATACCACCTCAGCACGTTTAGCGAAGCGATTTCCTTGGCACGTCTTGTCAAAGCAGAGATCGTGTTCCCCTCATTCCGGGATTCCCATCAATACGGACGTGGGTAACCCAACCGCGCCATTGATTGTGGCGCTTGGGAGATAAGCGAGTTTTACCAGGCCGGTGGGGACGTATAGTTTCGTCCGCCCATATATAAGGGGATAAGGATCCACCTCTTTTACCTATGCCTTCTTCCTCCTTTGCTTATCCATCTCCGCGCACTCGAGCTCCAGCGCCCAAGTCCGCACATCTCACCTCAACCTTCTCCAGCCATGTTCGGAGCGGGAGGCAAGTGGATGGCCTCCTCCGTTACGGAGGGGCACATCGAGAAACTGCGCAACGCCGGATATCTGTCCAGCGACATCGCGCATTGGCTCCCCGACGAGGGGCAGCTCATCCCCACCCCCAGGCCCCATGAGAGGGTCGTATTCCTTCCCCACTTCCTCCGCGGACTGGGCTTCCCACTCCACCCCTTTGTCCGGGGGCTCATGTACTACTACGGCCTGGACTTCCACGATTTGGCCCCAAATTTCATCCTCAAAATCTCGGCGTTTATCGTCGTGTGCGAGGCCTTCCTCTGCATCCAGCCCCACTTCGGCTTGTGGCTAAAGACCTTCAATGTCAAGCCGAAGGTTGTGAAGGGCAGCTAGGCAGAGTGCGGAGGCGCCATGGTGGGCAAAATGCCCAACATTACTTGGCTTGAGGGTGCCTTCGTGGAATCCATCAAAGGGTGGCAATCGTGGTGGTTCTACATCACCGAGCCGCGCGACCCTAAATGGGCAGCGGCTCCCGAATTCAGATCTGGCATCCCCATGCAGCTCACCTCCTGGAAAGAGAAGGGCTTGCTATGGGGTAGTTCGAAGAGCTGACGGACTCGATCTGTCTCCGGACCACAGTGAACAAGAAGCTCAAGCTTGTCAAATTGATCCAGGTCATGCTCGTCCGCCGGATTCTCCCCTGCCAGCAACGAGACTTTAATTTGTGGGAGTTTGATCCGGCACAGCACCGGACTTTGAGCGGGCTCTTCAATACTATTTACGAAGATGCCTGGAGGGTGCTGTTCAAGGGCACCGAAGCTCCCGCATCCGCTACCGAAGATCGCGGATTCAGCACACAGCGTCTGGCTGGCAAGGTAAGTTACGTTATCCTTTATGGGACACTTGCTTTTCATAGTTTGACTCTATGTGGGATCTAAACTCCCAATGCCTTTAACAGGACTGGCAGAAGACGTCCGGACAGGTTAACTGTCCGGCTCCCCTTCCAGAAGACCCAGCGGACACCCGTTTGACGGGGCTGCTGGTCCCGGCACTTTACGTGGTGCCGGAGAAGAAGGCCAAGAAGAAGGCCACGGGAACCCAAGGAGTTCCCGTGTCGAGTGGTATCGGACTCATCGTCCGATGACTCGAGTGGACTCCTCCACGAGGGCGAGGAGGAGGAGAAAGAGGCCTCTCCCGGGGGAGAGAAGAAGAGAAGGCCTCCCCAGCGAGGGAGGCCAAAGGGTCCAAGAAGGGAGGACCCTTCCCCGGCATCGCTCCGCCAACGTCGGCGATGGCGACGAGGAGTGGCCCTCAAGGGCCAAGCCCCTGGCAAGATCGTAAGTATCCGGACTCCTGGATGATTTATAATTTTTCTTTTCGCCATACGGTGTCTTTCTAATGCCGCATACAACCTGTAGTCCGGCCAAGGATGATCTTCCCTCTTCGTCGAGCGGGTCCTTGGGCACGTCAGATATGGATTCTCTTCCGACCGCCTCCACCCCTCGTGACGCTGACGACGTCGAGGTGGGATCCCAAGAAAGGACCCGCCAAGAGGAGGGGGCCCCGGAGGTGCCACAGGGCAACCTCCCGGACTTCGCACCGAACTCCACACTGGAACCCGCAGTGGTTCCGGAGTCCGGTGAGCGGCCCCTTCGTAAGAAGGGCAAGACTGTGACGCCGGCGGCCTCCGTCCAACCGGGCGCGGATAACTTGCCGGGCGCCAACGGCGCTTCCATCAAAGAAGAACACCGCACTATCATGAGTGCGGTGATTCGAAGGTTCACTTGCCAAGAGCAGGCTGACCGAAACTCGCAGCAGCCTTTCTAACAAAGCTTTGAGGTAAGAAATTTAAGATATGTAATATAATACCGCATAGACAGTAGCCCCTGATGCTCGATTTGGTCTTCGGAAACAAAAGCCGGACTGAGGATCTAAAAGATATACGCAGGAGTCTGAAAAAATATGTCAATATGGGATTGCAGGCTCTTGCTTGACCTCTGCCAGACTTGTCATGGAGGTCAATACCTTGAAGCAGAGCCTCGAGTGGTCCGAGAGCGAGCTCGGCCGTGCCAAGAAGCAGCTCGAGGACAAGGAAGGTGAGTAACACCGTATTAAAGTTGTACCTTACAAAAAAAGGATTTGGTTGCAAGAGGAATAACAAGGATAACTTGGGTACTACGGGGGCCACAAACGAGGTGGCGACCCTGAAGGAGGCGGTGTCCACGGCTGAGCATAATCAATGCGGCCATGAGCAGCCAGTGAGAGAAACAGGAGGCGGGTGGCGGTGGTACAGCAAGAGCTCTGTGCTCTCGTGGAAAAGCACGAGAGTTTGGGCGTGACTCAAGACTCGAGAGTCCGAGCTTGCGTCGGCTCTTGAGAGTGCCAAAGCCGCTAAGGCCGAAGCCCACAAGGCCCTCCATGAAATCGAGGATTTGAAGAAAATAGCAGCGGGTAAGGCATTTTTCATGCAAAGCAAGCATGTGAATGTTAAATACCTATTACTTACCCGAATTCGGAGCTCTCCAGGAGCATTCGCGGATCTGCCCATGGCGTGTCGAGATCTTGCCGCTTTCTACCGGGCCGAGGAGGGAGCTCGGCGGAGAAGGTCTTCGGTCTCGGTATCTTTGAGGCGGACATCAGTGCCCCTTAGCGACCAGCTGAAGCAGCTGGTCGAGCTCCTAAGGTGGCGAACAGCTGTGAAGGGCCTCATAGTTTGGTGTGGGCCGGGAGGCCATGCACAGGAGCTACTTGGCTGGTCTGGCGGCTGGTGGATCGTGTCCCTAGGTTGAAGTCGTCAAGCACTCCGCCTGCATTGAAGGTGCCCGTCGGGCCCTTGCCCATGCAATGGTGCACTGGGGCAGGATGGACGCTGAGAAGCTTGTGACGGACGCGCCACCAGCGGGCAAGGAGTATCGCATGCCCGAGATGTATTATAAGAGTGTCCTGAAGGGTGCCCGCATGATTGCGGGTGAGTGTTCCAAAGATGTAATATTTGAGTAGACTCGCATTTTGTTATCCTGTGCGCTGAAAACTTTGTTCCTATGTGCTAAGCAACGCTTGTTAATTTAAAATATTACCTTCTATGCGGCCGTTTATCAAATCTGAGAGATGGCAAGTCATCGGCTTCGGCCCCCATGCCACGAGTGCTGGGGTGTTCGGGATAAACTTGAGCGCTCTTGTTCCCATTTTGGGTCCATCTAGGGAGGCGCTCAACACAATGAACGAGGCAACCGGACTTATAATGCTTGAACACTCTGACTTAGCCATAGAATTCTATAATTTTAAATTTCAGCGAATCCCCTAGTGTTCGGAAGACCGAGTTCGGGGCGCTATCCACGCCTGGGCCGGACAAAGCCGGTTCCTCGCTCTAAGCGGCATAAGTCTTTAAGGACTCGAAAAAACCTCTCGAACAGCGACCAGCTCTCGCCGTATCATGACGGTCGGTTTAGCTTTCTCCGAGGCGCTCGCCCAGCTCAGCCGGGCGCAATCGCGGTGGTTCTCCCAGTGCTACCTTAGCCGATACAGCGGGCGTAAGGTACCAAAACATGGGAGCCGAGCAAACCCAACTATTGACCCAAGACATGATTCGGAGCCGATGCATATAATGCTATAAGTTCGGGGTGCCGCACTTGTGAAAGTGTTCGGACTTATCACACCATAATGCGGGGAACTTAAGCCCCTGGTGTATTTAGACGTACGAAAGTGTACGGATGCAACATGTCATAAATGAACATATGTATAAGAAAGAAATGCAATTATAGGCAAAAAGCGATGAATTGTTTATTCAAGAAATACTGCCATGAATGCAGAACGATACAAATAGTGCGGTAAGCAAGGGATGTGACTATTAAACATGTCCCAATCTAGGGGTAGGCTGCGGAATGGTGTATAAAACAGATTTAATGCTCGTACGGGAGACCACCTGGGTACTCGTCGTAGCCTTTCTCCTTCCCTGGCTGTTGCATCGTGAGTTCGGCAGGTCTGCTGCCGGACAGGGCCCCTAGTAAATGGAGTCATGTGGATGGAAAAAAAAAGAAAAAAGAAGATGACACACTTGGGAGCCCCTGGTGTGGTTGAGCCGCACTCTGGGTCTGTCGTGGTCGTGCCCCTCCCCTTATGCCCATGGTATCTCCAGAGCGTAATGATGTACGCGAAGGACCAGTTTTGATATTGTGCAAGGGCCGGGGTTGGGGCTGTACTGCTACGCGTGCTCGGCACGTGCCAGGTGGTCTTGTTGCAGGTTACTCCGGGCGCGTTTAGCAGTGTCCGGCCGCTTAACGATCGGACTCAAGAATTGCCTTAAGAGGCTGCTCTGTACTTCTGCCGCGAGAGCCGCTGTGTGTTCCTCCGTTCGGAGGGAGCATTCAGTGTTTCCGTTGACCGTGATGACTCCTGGAGGGCCTGGCATCTTGAGCTTAAGGTATGCGTAGTGCGGCAATGCGTTGAACTTTGCAAACGCGGTCCGTCCGAGCAGAGCATGATAGCCACTGCGGAACGGGACTATGTCGAAGATTAACTCCTCGCTTCGGAAGTTATCCGGGATCCAAGACCCTTCTAGTGTGGTGAGCCTGTATAATTGGCCTCTACACCTGGTATGGCGCCTTTGAAGGTCGTCTTTGTGGGTTTAATCCTTGAGGGTCTATGCCCATCTTGCGCCTTTGTATCTGATAAAGCAGGTTCAGTCTGTTGCTGCGGTCCATCAGGACTCTGGAGAGGTGAAATCCATCGACGATTGGGTCTAAAACCAATGCGGCGAATCCGCCATGGCGGATACTGGTGGGGTGGTCCCTTCGATCAAAAGTGATCGGGCAAGAGGACCATGGATTGAACTTTGGGGCGACTGGCTCCATCGTGTATACGTCCCTGAGTGCACGCTTCTGCTCCCTTTTGGGTATGTGGGTTGCGTATATCATGTTCACCGTCCGCACTTGTGGGGGGAAACCCTTCTGTCCTCTATTGTTCGGCGGCGGGGTCTCTTCCTCGTCATCGCTATGCAACCCCTTGTCATTGTTTACGGCAATTAACTTGCCTGCCTGCTTGAATACCCAACAATCCTTGTTGGTGTGATTAGCTGGCTTTTCGGGGGTGCCGTGTATCTGGCACGAGCGGTTGAGTATTCGGTCCAAATTGGATGGACACAGAGTAGTTCTTTTCAATGGCTTTTTCCGCTGACCGGGTTTGGAGCCTCTGAATCCGGCGTTTACTGTCGTATCCTCAGTGTTATCGCCGTTAACGTGGCGTTTGTTTTTGTTGCGACGTGACCTGCCATTGCGGTCCTTGTTATCCGGACTGCCAGAATTTTTGCTGAGGTTGTTATTGCGGGCTAGCCAGCTGTCCTCTCCCGCGCAGAAGCGGGTCATGAGTGATGTGAGGTCTGCCATGGATTTTGGCTTTTCCTGTCCTAGGTGCCGGGCAAGCCACTCGTCGCGGATGTTATGTTTGAAGGCTGCGAGGGCCTCTGCATGCGAACAGTCGACGATTTGATTTTTCTTTGTTAAGAACCGTGTCCAAAATTGTCTGGCCGATGTGGCTTAGGTCATCGGCGTCTGGTGGTCGCACATATGTGCCCTGGAAGTTGTCAAGAAATGCAGCTTCCAGGTCCTCCCAACACCCAATTGATTCTGCTGGCAAGCTGTTAAGCCAATGCCGAGCTGGTCCTTTAAGCTTGAGTGGGAGATATTTGATGGCGTGAAGATCGTCACCGCGAGCCATGTGGATATGAAGGAGATAGTCTTCAATCTAAACCGCAGGGTCTGTTGTGCCATCGTAGGATTCAATGTTCACGGGTTTAAACCCTTCGGGGATTTGATGATCCATTACTTCATCTGTGAAGCATAGTGGGTGTGCGGCGCCTCTAAACTGGGCTATATCGCGACGCAGCTCAAGTGAGCTTTGTCTACTGTGTTCGGCCCGGCCGGAGTTGCTGTATCCGGCGCGACGGTAGTCGTCGAGCATCATGGGGTGCCCACACGATCCGTAGATTGATCTTGACTGTCTTGCCTTATCCTCCAATAAGTCTCGCAAGTCCGGCGCATTCCCCCATGGCTTCGTACTTTTCGAGCGGTGCCGGGGTACGGTTCTGATGGAGGGCCTAGAGGCTTCTCTGTCGCGGCCACGAGGTGGTCGGTCATCCGTATTGTGCGCTGGTGATGCAGGTTTATATGCCTCCTCCTCTAATCGGGGGAGAAACTTGCGTTTGGGGTAGCTTTTGGAGGGGCGTTCGAGTTCATGCTCTTCGGCCGCAAGGACTTCAGTCCATCTGTCGGCTAGCAGATCTTGATCAGCTCTAAGCTGTTGCTGCTTTTTCTTTAGGATGTTTGCCGTGGCCATAAGCCTGCGTTTAAAACGCTCTTGTTCGACGGGATCCTCGGGCACGACGAATTCATCGTCGTCGAGGCTTGCCTCGTCTCTAGAGGGAGGCATGTAATTATCGTCCTCTACCTCTTCGTCTGCCGCTCTCTCATGAGGGCTGGCTTCTCCGTCCTCCTGTGCTGAATCTTGCTGGAGGGGGTTGTCTTCGGCACTCTCTGGGGTGTAATTATCTCCGGTGCCGGAATCTCCATTCTTGCTGTGGCGGGATTTAGAGCGGCGCCGCTGACGCCGGCGCTTGGGCTGTTTCTTGGAGGAGTCTTCCTCCGCTACTTCCTCGCCATTCCCATTGAGGGAGTCCTGGACTAGGGGGTGTCCAGACAGCCGGACTATCATTATCCGCCGGACTCCAAGACTACGAAGATACAAGATTGAAGACTCCGTCCCGTGTCGAGATGGGACTTTCCTTGGCGTGGAAGGCAAGCTTGGCAATCTGGATATGTAGATCTCCTACCATTGTAACCGACTCTGTGTAACCCTAGCCTCCTCCGGTGTCTATATAAAGCGGAGGGCTTTAGTCCGTAGGACACAACATACATTACAACAATCATACCATAGGCTAGCTTCTAGGGTTTAGCCTCCTTGATCTCGTGGTAGATCCACTCTTGTACTACTCATATCATCAATATTAATCAAGCAGGGGCGTAGGGTTTTACCTCCATCGAGAGGGCCCAACACAGGTAAAACATCGTCTCCTTGTCTCCTGTTACCATCCGCCTAGACGCACAGTTCGGGACCCCCTACCCGAGATCCGCCGGTTTTGACACCGACATTGGTGCTTTCATTGAGAGTTCCTCTGTGTCGTCACCGATAGGCTTGATGGCATCTTCAACCAACAACGCTGTCTAGGGCGAGACTTTTCTCCCCGGACAGATCTTCGTATTCGGCGGCTTTGCACTGCGGGCCAATTCACTTGGCCATCTGGAGCAGATCGAAAGCTACGCCCCTGGCCGTCAGGTCAGATTTGGAAGCTTAAACTTCACGGCCGATGTCCGCGGAGACTTGATCTTCGACGGACTCGAGCCACAGCCGCCAGCGCCGCCTTGTGGACGACGGGCATGATCTAGCTCGCCACGAGCGAGTGCCTTGGGGTCGCCTGCAGGTCGCTTGACCATTAGCCCGAGCCGATCGCCCATGTCGAGGCGGTGGATAGACGCCACAGGGGCTCCAACATCCACGGCGATGGAGCGAACACTAATCTTGCCCCTGCGAAACTCGTGATTCCGGCGCCGACTCTGAACCTCCGCGCCCTACCAATCGATCCGGATTGGGCGCGGTTATGGAATTCACCGCGCGGACATCTTCAATACTACGCCTTTTGGCGATATCTTGAATTCACTAAAGCATCTCTCGTTATCGGAGAATCTGGCGGACTATGGCGGGATGGTTGGGGTGCAGACGATGAAGAAATTTAGAGCCCACCCACCACCCACTTTGTAGCCATTGCCGACGATCTAACCGACATGCTAGACTACGACTCGAACATCGGCGCCATGGGCGGCGATGCGGAGATTTAACAGAACCAGCGCCTACAGGGCACTGGAAGACCACCTCGTCATATGACATATACATGGTGGACACCCCAAAAGACGGGGATGGCGAAGAAACAGCGGAGGCAGACTCTTTAAAGAAGCAGCCCAAACGCCGGCGTCAGCGGCGCCGCTCTAAATCTCGCCACAGCAAGAATGGAGATTCCGGCACAGGAGATAATAATACTCGAGTGTGCCGAAGACAATCCCCTCCAAAGCAAGACTCGGCGCGGGAGGATCTGGCTAAGCCCACATGAGGCGGCGAGCGAAGAGGTTGAGGATCATAACTATATGCCTCCCTCCGAAGGCGAAGCAAGCCTCAACGATGACGAATTAAATGCGTGCCGAGGATCCCGTCGAACAAGAGCGCTTCAAGCACGGGCTTATCGCCACAAAGAAACAGCCTAAAGAAAAGCAGCAACAGCTTTAAGCTGATCGGGACCTGCTGGCGATCGATGGACCGAGGTCCTTGCGGCGAAAGTATAAACTTCGAGCGTCCCCTCAAAAGTTACCCAAGACGCAAGCTGCTTCCCGATTAGAGGAGGAAGCATACACACTCCATCACCAGCAAGCGATATGGCTGACCGACCACCCCATGGTCGTGACAAAGAGGCATCGGGCCCCGGCCAAGACCGTACCCGGCATCGCTCCAAAAGTACGGCCAAGAGGAACACGCCGGACTTGCGAGACATATTGGAGGACAAGGCAAGGCAATCCAGATCCATCTACGGATCACGTGGGCGCCCTCGACCCGACGAATACCGTCGCGCGGATACAATAACCCGGCGGGCGAACACAGCGAGACAGCGCTCTCTCGAGCTGCATCGCGATATCGCTCAATCTGAGGCGCCGCACACCGCTATGCTTCATCGACGAAGTAATGGATCATCAGATCCCGAAGGGTTTAAACCGTAAACATCGAATCTTACGATGGCACAACAGACCCAGCGGTTTGGATCAAGACTATCTTCTCCACATCCATATGGCCCGGCGGCAATCTCCATGCCATCAAGTACCACCCACTGCTTAAAGGACCAGCTCGGCATTGGCTTAACAGCTTGCCCGCAGAGTCAATTGGGTGTTGGGAAGACACGAGGCCGCATTCCTTGATAACTTCCAAGGCACATATGTGCGACCACGGACACCGATGACCTAAGCCACATCATTCAGCAGCCAGACGAATCGGCGGACAATTACGGACACGGTTCTTGACGAAGAAAAATCAAATAGTCGATTGTCCGGATCACGAGGCCCTTGCAGCCTTCAAACATAACATCCAGGACGAATGGCTAGCCCGGCACCTAGGGCAGGAAAAGCCGAAATCCATGGCAGCCCTCACATCGTTAATGACCCGCTTTTGAACGGGAGAGGACAGCTGGCTAGCCCGCAGCAACAATCTCTGTAAAAATTCTGGCAGTCCGGATACTAAGGACAACAACGGCAGGTCACGTCGAAACAAAAACAAGCGCCGCATTAATGGCGATGATAAGGAGGATACGGCAGTCAACGCCGGATTCCGAGGCTCTAAACCCGGTCAGCGGAAGAAGCCATTCAAAAGAACCACTCCGAGCCCGTCCAATCTGGACTGAATACTCGACCGCTTATGCTAGATACATGGCACCTCTAAAAAGCCAGCTAACCACACTAATAGAGATTGCTGGGTGTTCAAGCAGGCCGGCAAGTTAATTGCCGAAAACAATGACAAGGGGCTAAACAGCGACGACGAGGAAGAGACCCGACCGCCGAACAACAGAGGATAGAAGGGTTTTCCCCCACAAGTGCGAGCGGTGAATATGATATCTGCGACCCACATACCCAAGAGGGAGAGCGCACTAAGGGCGTCTATGCGATGGAGCGATCGCCCCAAAGTTCAACCCATGGTCCTCTTGTCCGATCACTTTCGATCGAAGAGACCATCCGACCAGCATACGCCATGGCGGATTCGCCGCGTGGTTTTAGACCCAATCGTCGGTGGGTTCCACCTCACGAGAGTCTGATGAGCGGCGGCAGCAGCTGAACCTGCTTTATCGGGATACAAGATGCGCAAAATGGGCATAGACCCATCAAGGATTAAACCTACAAAGACAACCTTTAAAGGTGTCATACCAGGAGTGGAAGCCAACTGCACAGCTCGATCCTGCACCGAAGTGGTCTTGGATCCCGGATAATTTCGGGCGAAGAGTTAATCTTGACATAGTCCCGTTCGGCGGCTATCACGCTCTGCTCGGACGAACCGCGTTGCCAAATTCAGCGCGTGCCGCACTATGCATACCTAAAGCTCAAGATGCCAAGCCCTTGTGGAGTCATCACGGTCAATGGGAATACGGAATGCTCCTCGAGCGGAGGAACATCTGGCGCTCTCGCGGCAAATCTGAGCAGCCTTCTAAGGCAATTCTCGAGTCCGGCCGTTAAAAGGCCGGATACAGCAAAACGCGCCCGGAGCAATTCCAACCAAGACCACCTGGCGCGATCAGAGCACGCGTAGCAATGCGGCCCCAACCCTCGCCCGCACATGATAGCAAGAATAACACTCCGCGTACATCATTACGCTTTGGAGATACCATGGGCACAGGGGAGGGGGCATGATCGCAACGGACCCAGAGTGCGGTTAGACCACACCGGGGGCTCGCAAGTGTGCCCCCCCTTTTTTTATTATTTCATTTTTCTTCTTTTTATGTACACAGGACTCTGTTAACCAAAAGCCCTGTCCGGCGGCGAACCCGCCGAACTAACGATCTGTGATCGGGGACTAAAGAAGGCGCGATTTAACACTCGGTGGTCTCGATTCTGAACATTAAATTCAATTATATACACCAAGTTCGCAGCTCATCCCTGGAGGGGGACATGTTTACTTCGTCCAAATCCCTTGCTTACCGCGCTATTTGTATCAGTCCGCTCTACTAGCAGACTTTCTTTCATAAATAATGCATGAACTTTTTGATCGCAATTGCATTACCTCTTATATATATATGGTCATTATGTGACATCTTGCACCCGTATATTTTGGTACGGCCTCATACACCGGGGGCTTATGTTCCCCACTCTATGGTGTGATAAGTCCGAACACTTTCACAAGTGCGGCACCCCGAACTTATAGCATTATATGAATCGGCTCCGAATCATGTCTTGGGTCAATAGTTGGGTTTGCCCGGCTCCCATGTTTTGGTGCCTTACGTTCCGTTCCGTCGGCTAAGGTGGCACTGGGAGAACCACTGCGATTGCGCCCCGGTTGAGCCGGGCGAGCGCCTCAGTGGAGAAAGCTAAAACTGACTGGCATGATAAGGCGAGAGACCGGTCGTTGTTCGAGAGGTTTTTTTCGGGTCCTTAAAGACTCACGCCGCTTTGAGCGAAGTTCCGGATAATGTCCGATGAAGGCGTGGATAGCGCCCCGGATTCGGCCTTCCGAATACCAGGGGCTTCGCCGAAATTTAAAATTATAGAATTCTATGGCTAAGTGAGAGTGTTCAAGCATTATAAGTCCGGTTGCTCGATGGACCCAACAATGGGAACAAGAGTGCTCAAGTTTATCCCGAACACCCCAGCACTCGTGGCTTGGCGGCTGAAGGCAACGACTTGCCATCTCTCAGATTTTATAAACGGCCGCACAGAAGGTAATATTTTAAATTAAACAAGCGTTGCTTAACGCGCACATGAACAAACTTTCAGCGCGCAGGATAATACATAGAGAATTCACTCAAAGATTACATTTCGGGGGCACTCATCCGCAATATTGCGGGCTCCCTTCAGGACAGTTCTATAATACATCTCGGGTGTGCGATAGTCCTTGCCCGGCGGCGGGGGGTCCGTGAGAAGCTTCTCCGCATCCAACTTGCCCCATTGCACCTTTGTGCGGGCAAGAGCCCGGCGAGCGCCTTCAATACAGGTGGAGCGCTTGATGACATCCACCCAGGGGCATGCATTCACCAGCCGCCGCACGAGGCCAAAGTAGCTCCCTGGCATGGCATGTCCAGGCCATAGCCGGACTATAAGGCCCTTCATGGCCTCCTCAGCTACCTTGTGGAGTTCGACCAGCTGCTTCAGCTGGTCGCTCGGGGGCACCGGGTGTCCGGCCTCAGCATACTAAGACCAGAAGACTTTTTCCGTTGAGCTCCCCTCCTCGCCACGGTAGAAGGCGGCGGCATCGGACGCACTACGCGGCAGATCTGCAAACGCCCCTGGAGAGCTCCGAATGCGGGTAAGTGTCAGGTATTTTACATTAACATGCCTGCTTTGCATGAAAAATGCCTTACCCGCCGCTATTTTATTTATATCTTCAACCTCCTGAAGGGCCTTACGGGCCTCGGCCTTGGCGGACTTGGCACTTTCGAGAGCCGAGGCAAGCTCGGACTCTCGAGTCTTGGAGTCACGCTCCAAACTCTCATGCTTTTCCATGAGAGCACAGGAGCTCTTGCCGAACTTCCGCCACCCGTGCCTCCTGCTTTTCTCGCTCTGCCCGTTCAGCGGCCGCCTGTGTTCGACGCGGACACAAAGATCCTTCGTGGCTACCACCTCATTAGTGGCCCTGCAATACACATATTATACCTGTTCATTTTATTGCAACCAAAATCCTTTTCTGTAAGGTACCTATTCAAAGTGGTGTTACTCACCTTCTTTGTCCTCGAGCTGCTTCCTCGCATGGCCGAGCTCTCGCTCGGACCGCTCGAGATCCTGCTTCAGCACATCGACCTCCGCCGTTAATGTGGCAGCGGCCAGCAGCGCAGCCTGCAAACCCATATTGACATATTTTTAGCAACCCTGCGCATATCTTGTTAGATCCTCGAGTCCGCTTTTCTTTCCGAACACGGAATCGAGCATCGAGGGCTCTTGTCTATGCGGTATTACATTACATAATTTTAACTTTTTACCTCAAAGCCTGTTAAAAAGCTGTTGCAGGCTTCGGTCAGCCCGCTTTTGGCGAGCTGAACCTTTTGAATCACCGCACTCATGATAGTGTGGTGTTCTTCCTCGATGGAAGCGCCTTTAAGCGCCTCCAACAAGTTATCCGGCGCCTCCGGTTGGACGGAGGCCGCCGGTGTCACGGTCATGCCCTTCTTTCGAAGGGGCCGCTTGCCGGACTCTGGAACCACTGCGGGTTCCGATGTAGAGTCCGGCGCAAAGTCCGGGAGGTTGCCTGACGGCGCCTCCGGAGCCTCCTCCTGATGGGTCCCTCTCTGGGATCCCACCTCGGCGTCCTCGTCGGCGCGTGGGGTAGAGGCAGGTGGAAGTGAATTCACATCCGACGAGGCTAACGACCCGCCGATGAGTCGGGAGATCATCATCGGCGGACTACGGACAGAATGCGGCGTTAGAAGGACACTCGTGACATAAAATATTGCGTATAAAGGATCCGGACACTTACGATCTTGCGGACGCTTTGGCCCTTGAGGCCACTCATCCTCGCCACGCCGGTGTTGGCGAAACTGTCCGGGAATAGTTCTCCCCTCTTGGACCCTTGGCCTCCCGATTGGGGAAGCCTTCCTCTTCTTCTCTCCTCCTCCGGAGAGAATACTCCTCCTCGTCGTCTTCGGGAGGAGTCCGTCGTCGTCGATGCCTGATTGTGGGAACTCTTTCGAGTCCCCGCGGCCACCTTCTTGGCCTTCTTCTCCGGCACCACGTGTGGTGCCGGAACCAGCAGCCCTGCTAAGCGGGCATCCACTGGATCTTCTGGCATGGGAGCCGGGCTGATAAGCAGCTTGGCCTTCTCCATCCATTCCTGTGAAAGGAAGAGGCAGAATGAAACCTCACTGGAGACAATTTAATTATCACAAGTGTCCCGTAATGGGGTTGAATCACTTACCTCGTCAGTTGGATACTGCGAGCTGAATCCGCGGTCTTCCGTCGCGGATGCGGGGGCTTCGGCGCCCTTGAACAGCACCCTCCAGGCGCCTTCGTATGTTGTATCGAAGGGTCCGCTTAGCGCCTGGTGATGTTCCGGATTGAACTCCCACAAATTGAATTCCCGTTCTTGGCATGGGAGGATCCGCCGGATGAGCATGACTTGGACCACGTCGACGAGCCTGAGCCCATTGCTCACCATCTTCTGGATGCAGGCTCGGAGTCCCGTCACCTCCACCGGATTGCCCCACTGCAAGCCCTTCTCTTTCCAAGAGGTGAGCTGCGTGGGGATGCCAGATCTAAATTCGGGGGCCGCCGCCCATGTGGGTTTGCGCGGCTCGGTGATGTAGAACCACCCCGATTGCCACCCCTTGACGGAGTCCACAAAGGTCCCTTCGAGCCAAAGGACGTTGGGCAATTTGCCCAACATGGCGCCTCCGCATTCCGCTTGCGTGCCCTTCACAACCTTCGGCTTGACGTTGAAGGTCTTGAGCCACAGGCCGAAGTGGGGCCGGATGCAGAGGAAGGCCTCGCACACGACGATAAACGCCGAGATGTTGAGGATGAAGTTCGGCGCCAGATCGTGGAAATCCAGGCCGTAGTAAAACATGATCCCCCGGACAAATGGATGGAGCGGAAAGCCCAGTCCGTGGAGGAAGTGGGGGAGGAAGACGACCCTCTCATGAGGCCCAGGGGTAGGGATGAGCTGCCCCTCGTCGGGCAGCCGATGCGCGATATCGCCGGAAAGGTATCCGGCGCTGCGCAGCTTGGTGATGTCCTCCTCCTTAGCGGTGGAGGCCAACCATTTGCCTCCCGCTCCGGACATATTCGGAGAAGGTCGAGGCGAGATGCGCGAGCTTGGGCGTTGGAGCTTGAGTTCGCGGAGATGGATAAGAAAAGGAGGAAGAAGGCGTAGGTGAGAAGGTGAATCCTTATCCCTTATATTTAGGTGGACGAAAACTATGCGTCCCCCACCAGCCTGGTAAAACTCGCTTATCTCCCAAGCGCCACCATCAATGGCGTGGTTGGGTTACCCACGCACGTATTGATGAGAATCCCGGAATAAGGGGAACACTATCTCTGCTTCGACAAGACGTGCCAAGGGAACCGCTTCGCTAAACGTGCTGAGGTGGTATGGTAAAAAATGATTCAAACAAAGGCTTGGTAGCGGTGTGATGTCACGCCGCATAATACGTCAGCAGATTGAACTAAGTGTACATTTTATTCTCTCTACGGTGGAATGTGGAATTTATTTTGCAGAGCCGGATACTATCCGGGTGTTCATGATCTTCTCTGGATTATTCAAGGAGGAACCCGCCTTGCGATGCCGAACATTATCTTGTACTGGACTTATTGTCATTGAAGCCTGGTTCAGGGCTCTTGAGGAGTCTGGACTAGGGGTGTCCGGACAGCCGACTATCATTATCCGCCGGACTCCAAGACTACGAAGATACAAGATTGAAGACTCCGTCCGTGTCCGGATGGGACTTTCCTTGGCGTGGAAGGCAAGCTTGGCAATACGGATATGTAGATCTCCTACCATTGTAACCGACTGTAAAACCCTAGCCTCCTCCGGTGTCTATATAAACCGGAGGGCTTTAGTCCGTAGGACACAACATACATTACAACAATCATACCATATGCTAGCTTCTAGGGTTTAGCCTCCTTGATCTCGTGGTAGATCCACTCTTGTACTACCCATATCATCAATATTAATCAAGCAGGACGTAGGGTTTTACCTCCATCGAGAGGGCCCGAACCTGGGTAAAACATCGTGTCCCTTGTCTCCTGTTACCATCCGCCTAGATGCACAGTTCGGGACCCCCTACCCGAGATCCGCCAGTTTTGACACCGACACCCATCCTTTGGGATGTCCACCATGTATATGTCGTATGACGAGGTGGTCTTCCAGTGCCCCGTAGGCGCTGGTTCTTGGTCGTCTCCGGCATCGTCGTCCATACTGTCGATGTCTTCGGAGTCGTAGTCTAGCATGTCAGTTAGATCGTCGACAGTGGCTACAAAGTGGGTGGTGGGTGGGCTTTGAATTTCTTCATCGCCCGCGTCCCGACCATCCTGACCGCAGTCCGGCCAGGGCTCTCCTGATAACGAGAGATACTTTAGCGAATTCAGGATGTCACCAAAAGGTGAGTGTTGGAAGATGTCCGCAGCGGTGAACTCCATGATCGGCGCCCAATCGGATTAGATTGGAGGGGGCGCGGGGGGTTCGGAGTCCGGCACCTCGGAGTCACGAGCTTCACAAGGGACAAGGTCAGTATTCGACTCCATCACCGTGCGGGTAGCAGCCCCCGAGGCGGTGTCTAGCCACCCATCCTCGATCTGCGAAGTCGGCTCCGAATTGAGGATCAGAGCGGACTCGTGTGCGGCCTCCAGGGCACTGTCCGGCAGCAGAGCTAAATCATGCTGATCGTGACAGTGCGGCGCGCTTGGCTGTGGCTCAAATCCGTCGAAGATCAAGTCTCCGCGGATGTCAGCCGTGAAGTTCAGACTTCCAAATCTGACCTAATGGCCAGGGGCGTAGCTTTCGATCTGCTCCAGGTGGCCAAGTGAATTGGCCCGCAGTGCGAAGCCGCCGAATACGACGATCTATCCAGGGAGAAAAGTCTCACCCTGGACCGCGTTGTTGTTGATGACCGAAGGATCCATCAAGCCTATTGGTGACGACACAAAGGAACTCTCAATCAAAGCACCAATGTCGGTGTCAAAACCGGCGGATCTTGGGTAGGGGTTCCCGAACTGTGCGTCTAGGCGGATGGTAACAGGAGACAAGGGACACGATGTTTTTACCCAGGTTCAGGCCCTCTTGATGGAGGTAAAACCCTACTCCTGCTTGATTGATATTGATGATATGGGTAGTACAAGAGTGGATCTACCACGAGATCAAGGAGGCTAAACCCTAGAAGCTAGCCTATGGTATGATTGTTGTTCGTCCTATGGACTAAAACCCTCCGGTGTATATAGGCACCGGAGAGGGCTAGGGTTACACAGAGTCGGTTACAATGGTAGGAGATCTACATATCCGTATTGCCAAGATTGCCTTCCACGCCAAGGAAAGTCCCATCCGGACACAGGACGAAGTCTTCAATCTTGTATCTTCATAGTCTTGGAGTCTGGCGATGATGATAGTTCGGCTATCCAGACACCCCCTAGTCCAGGACTCCCTCACAATGCCTACGAGCTTTTCACATATTGCTCTTTGCTTATTTACTTTACCGTTGCCACTATTACAATTACTACAAAACTGCTACTGTTACTTTTGCTACTGTTACTGTTACTTCCATACTACTTTGCTACTAAATACTTTGTTGTAGATACTAAGTTATCCAGGTGTGGTTGAATTGACAACTCAACTGCTAATACTTGAGATTATTCTTTGGCCCCCCTTGTGTCAAATCAATAAATTTGGGTTGAATACTCTACCCTCAAAAATTGTTGCGATCCCCTGTACTTGTGGGTTATCAACCCGCAAGTAATTCTGATGTGGGGGCTGAAAGGACAGGTGGCTCCATCCCGGTAGAGGTGGGCCTGGGTTCCCGACAGCCCCCGACTGTTACTTTGTGCCGGAGCGACAGGGAAGGTTGAGACCACCTAGGTGAGAGGTGGGCCTGGCCCTGGTCGGCGTCCGCGGTTACTTTAAAATAACACGCTTAATGAGATCTTGGTATTTGATCTGAGTCTGGCCACTGGCCTATACGCACTAACCAACTACGCGGGAACAATTATGGGCACTCGACGTCGTGGTATCAGCCGAAGCCTTCTTGACGTCAGCGATTGAGCGGCGCGAGCCGGATTGGACTGGAACGCCTGCTCTTGTATTAGGGAGGCTAGGTCTGCTTCCGGCCGCGTGCGCAACGTGCATGTGAGCAACGGGCGATGGGCCCAGACCCCTGCGCGCATAGGATTTAGACCGGCGTGCTGACCTCTCTGTTGTGCCTAGGTAGGGCTGCGATGTGTTGATCTTCCGAGGCCGGGCATGACCCAGGAAAGTGTGTCCGGCCAGAGGGATCGAGCATGTTGGGTTATGTGGTGCACCCCTGCAGGGAAGTTTATCTATTCGAATAGGCGTGCTCCTCGGTAAAAGGACGACCCGGAGTTGTACCTTGACCTTATGACAACTAGAACCGGATACTTAATAAAACACACCCTTTCAAGTGCCAGATACAACCCGGTGATCACTCTCTAACAGGGCTGACGAGGACATGTATTAGGGGTAGGGTAACAGGCCTGACCTAAAGACCCTACCCATGGACACCATACACTTTGTACTGGGCCCCTGGGCCAGATCGCCGTCCAGACATACCACAACTTGAAAGTCACTCGGACGGCAACAACCACTCGGAGCACAGCACTCCACTCGACGAGCTCATTCCACTCGGCAGTGTAACTCACTCGGATATGTGAAGACCAATAGTCAGTATGACAGTTTTGTAGTGGCCATGTATTATGGCATTGATACTCCACTTTGTAACATAGGAGGTGAGGGGGTGGCGCACTCTATATAAGCCACCCCCACCACTAGACTAGGGGGGGTTCTTTTCTTCCACCTCTCTCTCTTTTCACCATTAGTCTCAGGACTTAGCTCAGGCATGGGGATCTGCTCCTCTCTCTCACACACATATTGTAATCTCCGGATATATACTCAGATAAAACAAAGCCTCTCCGGAGCACGAGACGTAGGGTTGTTATCTCCACCGTGAGAGGCCCGAACTCGCTAAAACCACAGTGTCACCCATATGCATCTCGATAGATCATGCTCCGTTATCCTACCCCTCTCTTACTGTCGGAGTCGTTCCCACGACAGTTGGCGCCCACCGTGGGGTATGGCGTCTATCGAGCCATGATGCATATGGCTTCATCTTCGAGGGCCGGTACCGCTGGACGGACACGCCGCCACCAGGCGGTGTGCGGCTCCTCTTCGCCGAGCTCTCCGGCGGTGCCGCCTCCATGGGTGTCGACGACCCGCGCCGCTACCTCGGGTTCACGGGCGATGACCCCGATGCCACCGAGGACTCCGAGCGCGAGGCGAATCGCCCGCTCGACCGGACCGACCAGGGCTGCCACCAGCGCGCCTCCTGCTTCGTCTTTTCCGTCGAGCCCAGCACACCCAGCTGTTGGCTGCGCGACTGCAGGTGTTCAGCAGTCACTTCGGTGACGCGGACACTCGGTTGCTGCATGACCCCCAGGCCTCCGGCGCGTCCATCCGCGCCGGATCGGCCCCTCTGGCGGCGTTTCCAAGTCCCGTCGCTGCAGCCGTCGTTCGGGAGCAAGGGACCAACCCTCTCGCCCGTTTAATGCGTTAACCGCGCGCGAGCGTAGCCCACCTCCTCGTCGCGCAAGGAAACAGAAGGACGTGGGGTGGCCGTTTCGCTAAGGTAATTGCGTCATTAAGCGGTTCATCAGGTGAGTATTTCGTGCACCAGATTTCTAATTACTACAGCCAAAACTCATGCTATTCACGCACCAGTAATTGATGCATGCATGCATGCATGTGCAACCGCCCGGCCATTAATTTCGTGGCTATATTTGCTAACCGGCTATCTTGCAGGAGCGTTGAGATCAAAAAAATAATATTTGTAGCTATACTTGCTACTAATTTGCAGGATCACTTGTCCCGTCGTCGTCCTCCGACTGCAGTTCACTCGGACGGACGTTTCGTTCAGGCGAATAACACGATGACAGACAGATGAGTTTTCCATTTGAATTACTAAACGTCCAGATTCATTTAGATGCATTTTTTATACGACTAACATGCAGAGACTCGGCCGCCTGCACACCGTCGCTCAACTCCGCTAGGATGTACTTGCTGACCGGCACGATGGTTGACTAAAGCCGGCACTCCACACGTTGTCTCCGCCTCGACAAGACCCAGCACTCGGCAACAACTCCCTTCAGTCGGCAACTCGGCATGATCATTTGGATGGGACTAGCTCACTCGGACCAAACCGGATCACTTGCGCTTGATCGGCCGTTCGTGCGCTGCCACTCGGCCACGCGTCTATTTCAGTCGGACGCCCTGCACGTCGCCACTCTGCGGGACGGATCTACTTCACTCGGCCACCCCGCGCACCGCTACTCCGCGGGACGGGTCTGCTTCACTCGGAATCCCCGCGCATCGACACTCCGCGGGACGCCTCTACTTCACCAGGACGCCACGCGCCTCGTCACTCCACGGCACACATCTACATCATCCGGATGCTTCATGCGTCGCCACTCTACGGGACGCGTCTACGTCACTCGGACGCCCCGCATCGGTTGGTCACCTCATCACCACTCAACCGCTCCGGGCCTCGTCAATCGGTTGGTCACCTCATCACCACTCGGTAACCCCGCGACACAGTTTTTACAATCTCATAAATGATTGTTATTCTTTTTATATGCTCTCAATCCCCCAGTGGGTGACTTAGTTGCGAATCCGACTCGCCTAAGTTTCAAAAAATCCTACCGAGTGGAGAGCAACCCTTCCACTCGGGGGCTTAGCTGCAGTCCAGTACTCGCCTAAGTTTCAAAAAATCCTACCGAGTGGAGAGCAACCCTCCCACTCGGGGGCTTAGCTGCAGTCCAAGATCGCCTAAGTTTCAAAAATCCTACCGAGTGGAGAGCAACCTCCCACTGGGGCTTAGCTGCAGTCCAAGACTACGCCTAAGTTTCAAAAATCCTCTGCGAGTGGAGAGCAACCTCCCACTCGGGGCTTAGCTGCAGTCCAAGCTACGCCTAAGTTTCAAAAAATCCTACCGAGTGGAGAGCAACCTCCCACTGGGGCTTAGCTGCAGTCCAAGACTACCTAAGTTTCAAAAAAATCCTACCGAGTGGAGAGCAACCCTCCCACTCGGGGGCTTAGCTGCAGTCCAGTACTCGCCTAAGTTTCAAAAAATCCTACCGAGTGGAGAGCAACCCTGTAGGATCGTTGAAGGCAAGAGTGTCTAGAGGGGGGGGATTAGACAACTCGACAAGATAAAAGTTTATGCCTTTTGATCAACATAAGTTTATAGCAAATTCACAATGAAGAACAAGTCAAGCATCATGCATACAAGTCGAGCAACATACTAAACATGCAATTCTAGAGTATAGGGCAGCGGAAAGTAAATTGCATGAATAGTAAGTGAGAGATTGTGAAGAGCAAACGCAATTGGAGACACGGAGATTTTTCTCGTGGTTCCGATAGGTGGTGCTATCGTCAATCCACGTTGATGGAGACTTCAACCCACGGAGGGTAACGGTTGCGCGAGTCCACGGAGGGCTCCACCCACGAAGGGTCCACGAAGAAGCAACCTTGTCTATGCCATCATGGCTTACGCCCACGGAGGACTAGCCTTACTCGGGGTAGATCTTCACGAAGTAGGCGATCTCCTTGCCCTTACAAACTCCTTGGTTCAACTCCACATCATGACGGAGGCTCCCAAGCGACACCTAACCAATCTAGGAGGCACCACCCTCCAAAAGGTAATAGATGGGGTTGGTGATGATGAACTCCTTGCTCTTGTGCTTCAAATGATAATCTCCCCAACACTCAACTCTCCTCACTGATTTGGCTGTGGTGGAAGAAAGGATTGAGTGGAAAGCAACTTGGGAAGACTAGAAATCAAGTTTCATATGGTGGGAGTGGAGCAACTTGATCTCAACACAAGGGTAGGTAGTTTTCTTCTCGAAATGTAAGGTAGGAGTGGTAGTTCTTTCGATGGCTCTCTCCACGAATGAAGAGGAGGTGGAGGGTATTTATAGCCTCCACACAAAATCCAACCGTTACACACATTTGACCAATCTTGGTCGACCGAAGTTGACAACTCGGTCGGACCGAAAGTTCAAATCTTGTGAGCGTTGGGATTTTCGTGGGACCGAAAATACAATCTCGGTTAGTCCGATTCTTCCAAAGTCTAGGGTTTGCCAATCTCGGTGGGACCGACTTTCTCATCTCGGTGACACCGATTTGAGTCTGAAGGTTCTGAAGCTTGGCAACACCAATTTCGAATGACCGAGTTTGGAATCGGAAAATCCGAGATTCTAGGGTTTGGCTATATGGCTGAGGTGGTTCATCTCGGTGTGGTGAGTTTGGAATCGGTGGGACCGAGATTACTTATGAGTTTATGTTTGAGTGAAAGATTGCTGATAGTTTGAGAGATAAATCACTAAGCACTTAGAGCAACCAGATCATCATCATAACCTCATCCCCTTTTAATAGTATTGGCTTTCCTATGGACTCAATGTGATCTTGGATCACTAAACCAAAAATGGAGTCTTGAGCTTTTGCCAATGTTTTCCTTAGCATTTTAGGGGTTCACCTCTCTAGTCCTTTTGCCATGCCAGAGTGATTGACTTTCCTGAAACATACTTGTTAAAAGCATTAGTCCAACCACAAAGTATGTTGTCATTAATTACCAAAACCACCTAGGGAGCAAATGTGCTTTCAATCTCCCCCTTTTTGGTAATTGATGGCAACACACAGAAAAAGATATCAAAGCTTACTGAAAGAAAGACAGGTTTAACATTAAAGCTTTGACAAACGTGTAGTACACAAGCTCCCCCTACAAGTGTGCAAGATTTTAGATTTTGGTTTTGGACTACCACAAGCACATATGAGAGAAGAGCAAAACGTGCTACATGCAGCTTGGCTATATGCATCAGAGCAGATGAAGGTAAATGAGAGAAGATACACATGTGCATGGTGATTTCTTGCAAACAAATATTCACAAGCAAGTCACCATCATGCACATCCTGCAAGATGCATATACTTACCTTGAAGTTCCTTGGTGATGTACCTGAAGAAATAAACTTGGGAAAACACGGTTAGATAACACAGGAGTAATTCTTCAACCAGCAGCAAGAACATCAAGAGTACCAAGCCAGGGATGACATGTATAAAGAGTGTCTCATGTTGAGCACTAGCTTGAATCAGCCAACATGTCTCCCAAGACTAAAGGATTTTCAATGAGCTCTGAGAGATTTTGCTTGTCATAAGATATCAATTGTGATCTTTTAAGATACCAATTGTATAAGATACCAATTGTACTTTTCAGAAGATACCAATGGTGAGAGCAAGAAAAACAAAATCAGAAGAATAATGCCAAGAGAAAGTATTATCACAGTGAAGTATATGGCAAAGCTTTGATGTGATCCTCTCCCCCTTAAGATAAGGATGTTTTTCTTCCTTTAAGATATCTTTTCTCCCCTTATCCTCCAATCTTCCCTTTAAGTTCTCCAGCTCCCCCTAAATCTTCTCCCCCTTTGACATCAAGTGCCGAAAAGGACAGTAGACCAGGAAGGGCAGGAAAGATGGAAGGAAAGAGATGGGTTCATTAAGAATCACAACTGAGCAAATTAAGTATGTAGAATGTAAATCATTTAGATGAGCTGTAGAAGATGATATCCTAGTGAATGTAAATCGGTGACACCGAATTGATATGGATCGGTGAGTCCGAAAGTCAGAGACTTAGGGCAGATCCCTTTTTCGGTCAGACCGAAATGATTGAATCGGTGACGCCGAGTTTAATTCCAAGGAAATGTAGAAATAATTCAGCTCACTTTGCAAGAAATGTTTCAGAAGATTTGCAATGAATTTGTAAATGATTTTCAGGGAATTTATCAGAGCTAAAGGATATACACAAGAACAGAAGAAACAGAAATGGAAAAGGTTGCTAGATGATTTTTTTTTTAATAATAAGCAAGGAAACTCAATGAGAGAGTCATAAGAGAAAAACAGAAAACTCCAAAACATATGTACTTCATCTAGATAGGGGTCGGCGACAAAGTCACCTATGTTTGAGTATATTGACTTAGGAGTCAAATGAGAACATTTGATCATAGGTCATACTCATCGGTTAAGCTCAAAATGGGGTTACCATTTTTCGATTAAGCATTTGATGTGATCACATCTTTTGAAGTTGCTTGTACTCATGACTTTGAGCAAAGCTTTTTCAAGATGTGAAAGACATACCTTGGGCTTGTTGTTGCTTGTTCTCATGTAGGTGAACTTGATGTTGATGCTCATAGGATGTGAAGTTGGAGCACCATTTTCAAGTGTATAGTTCATCTTCCTACATGGGTTAGGCAAGCAAGGAAATTCTCAAGAATATCCAATATGACATGAGTGAAGTACTGGAAGTATATGGTGTCAAAAAAGGATATGTGAAATTTTGTTCCTTAATCTCAACATCCCAAAGGGCTAGATACTTGGTCAATGACAAGATTACTCAAGATTTGAGTGAGTGATAATCTTGTTGAATGTAGTCCATCCAAGTACCTGCAAGGAGTTAGATGCAATACAAGGGGGCAAATGTGTCCAAGACATATGATCATCATCATAAGAGAAATATCAAGGATTAGTCAATTAGGCTCATGCCTTGCATGCATCAATGAAGTTTTCACTCCAAGTTTGAAGCATCAATGATGTTCAACTCACTCCTCAAGCGACAAAACACTTTCTCATCAAGTGGTTTTGTGAAGATATCTGCAAGCTGTTTGTCAATTTAACATGCTTAAGATCAATGTCACCCTTAGCAATATGATCACGAATAAAATGGTGACGGACTTCAATGTGTTTCGTGCGAGAGTGCTGCACAGGATTGTGTCCAATCTTAATTGCACTTTCGTTGTCACAAAGCAAAGGAACATGTCTCGCATGTATCCCATAGTCCTTAAGCATTTGTTTCATCCATAGCAACCGAAAGCACAACACGAACCAGCAGCAATATATTCTGCTTCGCGATGATAACGATATAGAGTTTTGTTTCTTGGATGACCAAGATACAAGGGATCGACCGAGAAATTGACATGTACCGAAGTTGACTTCCTATCTATCTTGTCTCCGCATAGTCCGAGTCGGAATAGCCAACAAGATCGAAAGAGGCCCTCTTAGGATACCAAATGCCAAAGTTAGGTGTGTGTATCAAATATCTCACAATTCTTTTAACAGCTTTAAGATGACATTCTTTAGGAGCAGCTTGATATCGAGCACACATGCATACACTCAGCATTATATCAGGACGAGAAGCACAGAGATATAGTAGAGAACCAATCATGGACCGATAAACCTTTTGATCAACAGGTTCTCCATCTTTAGTCAAGTCATTATGTCCATTAGTAGGCATGGGGGTTCTCATACCTTTGCTCTCTTGCATGTTGAACTTCTTGAAGAGATCCTTAGTGTACTTTGTTTGTGAGACAAAAGTACCCTCCTTAGATTGCTTGATTTGCAACCCAAGGAAGAACTTGAGTTCACTCATCATGGACATCTCATACTTCTCTGACATAAGCTTCTCAAACTTCTCACTAAAATCAGGGTTAGTTGATCCAAAGATAATATCATCGACATATATTTGGCACACAAATAGTTCTCCGTCAACCCTTTTTGTGAATAGCGTTGAGTCAATTTTACCAATTTCAAATCCTTTTTCAAGAAGAAAGCTAGTCAAGCATTTGTACCAAGCTCTAGGAGCTTGTTTAAGACCATAAAGAGCTTTGTGCAATTTGTAAACATGATTGGCCTTTTTAGGATTCACAAATCCGGGAGGTTGTTTCACGAATACTTCCTCCTCAATTTCACCATTTAGGAAACACTTTTAATGTCCATTTGATAGAGAGTAATGTTATGGTGGTTGGCATAAGCAAGAAGAATGCGAATGGACTCAAGTCTAGCAACGGGGGCATAGGTCTCACCGTAGTCCATACCTTCGACTTGTGTGTAACCTTGTGCTACGAGACGAGCCTTGTTGCGGATGACTTGTCCATCTTCATCTTGCTTGTTCCGAAACACCCATTTGGTTCCAATGACATTTTGTTCATCATTGGGCTTCTCTACCAAAGACCAAACGTTGTTCCTCTCGAAGTTGTGCAGCTCTTCATGCATAGCGTTCACCCAATCCGGGTCTTCAAGCGCTTCTTCTACCTTCATAGGTTCAAGACTTGAAATAAATGAGTAATGCTCACAAAAGTTAGCTAAACGAGTTTTAGAGCGAGTGATTCTCCCGGAGTTGATGTCATTCATCATTTGTTCCACGGGATGGTCCTTCTTGACTCTTTCTCGAACTCGGGATAGCTTTTGTCGTGGTCGTGGTTGAGCTTCCTCATCATCCTCATCTTCTTCTTCATCTGTGTTGTTGGTGTTGTCTTGAGGTGGTGGAGAAGGAGGTTGTGGTGGATCTTCTTGTCGTACTTCATCATCTTGGTGAGTTCCACTTGTGGAAGCCTCCATGTTGCCTTGAGGTTCACCTTGCCGTGAGGTAGGGGGCTCCACATATGTAGATGAGGTACTCTCCTTCACTTCCATGGGACGAATCTTTCCAATGGATAAATCTTGAATGGCTTCCGATGGGTCCTTGTCTCCTACATCAATAGGCATTTGCTCTACTTGCGAGCCATTAGATTCATCAAACTTCACATCTACCGTCTCTTCAACCTTTCGGGTGAAGTTATTGTAGACACGGTAGGTGTGAGAGTTTGATCCATAACCGAGAAAAAAACCTTCATGAGTTTTAGGAGCAAATTTAGACCGACGATGCTTATCAAAAATATAGCATTTTGAACCAAAGACACGAAAATATCCCACTTGGGGTTTGTTACCCGTAAGGAGCTCGTATGAAGTCTTGCCGAGAAGCTTGTGAAGATAAAGTCTGTTGATGGCATGACAAGCTGTCTCAACGGCTTCACCCCAAAAGTGTTTTGGTGTCTTGTATTCATCAAGCATTGTCCTCGCCATCTCAATGAGCGTTCGGTTCTTCCTCTCAACAACCCCGTTTTGTTGAGGTGTGTACGTAGCTGAGAACTCATGTAGAATCCTTCCTCATCGAGAAAAGAGTCCACATGGGCGTTCTTGAACTCCGTTCCGTTGTCACTCCGAACCTTCTTGATCTTCACCTCAAATTGATTCTCGAGCCTTTCTAGCAAAGGTTTTGAAGATTTTCTCGAACCTGCGATTTGTCATCAAGTAGAAATACCCACGTAAATCTGGAAAAATCATCAACAATAACTAGACCAAAGGAGTTACCACCAAGGCTTTTGTAAGCATTGGGACCAAGAGATCCATATGAAGAAGCTCAAGCGGTCTCCTTGTGGTCATGATATTCTTCACGGATGACTTCCTCCTACTTGTTTTCCTGCTTGACATGCACTCGCAGAGTCTATCTTTGTCAAAGAAAACATCTTTAACACCAAGAATGTGATCTCCTTTGATTAGCTTATCTAAATTTCGCATACCAACATGTCCAAGCCTTCTATGCCAAAGCCAACCTTTAGCAGATTTAGCAATAAAGCAAGTTCTAGGTTGAGCTTTCTTAGTGAAATCGACAATGTATAGGTCACCTCTCTGAATGCCAAGAAGACCATGTTATGATTGTCACTACGAAAAACTTGGCAATCTACTTTGGTGAATAGCACGTTGAATCCAAAGTCAGCTAATCTAGACACGGAAAGTAAATTGTATCCAAGTGATTCAACAAGCATGACATTTTTAATGGAGCTATCATGAGATATGGCCACCTTACCAAGGCCAAGTACCTTACCCTTGGAGTTGTCTCCAAAAGTCACATACTTGCGTGGACCATCGTTCTTTGCAAGCTCTCGAAACATGTCTTCATCTCCGGTCATGTGATCGGTGCATCCACTATCGAGAATCCATTCTTTGCCACCGGATATGTAATCTCTCATATTTGCCATTAGATTGAGACTCTTCATGATCTTGTCTAGCTCGGTGTCCGAATCGTCATCATGCTCATGCTCATCATCATATTGACCCATAGATAATTCATCATCAATACCTAGGTCAATTTGACAATGACTTGCATCAGTTTTATCAACGTGATAATAGTCATCGGAATGCAAAACAAGAGCATTTCTTATTCGAACATTGATAAAGCCGGGATCACCCTTCTTTTTCATAAGATCACGAAGCTCAAAGAAGCATTTATCAAAGTTAGGCTCTTTGGGGCGCAATATATCAAATTCAACAGTCTTGTTTAGAATTTCATCAAGACCTCTCAACGAGTAGTCCGGATAAAGTTCTTCCAAGAACTTCCACATAGCATGGGCGCACTCAAAGTTCGTGACAAGCTCAAGCAAGTTATCAGGCAAACCTCTAATGATAAGATTGACAGTTCTAAGGTTACGAAGCAAATCAAGCTCTTCATCTACAGTAGGATGCAAGGGGTCAAATGGTGGTACATATGGGGTATCAACATATTTGCGCAAGTTGTATATCTTAAAGATAGCAAGCATTTCAATCCTCCACGAGTTATAGGACACTCCATCAAGAATAGGCACTCTATGACTAACACTCCCAAACGTAGACACGTCCATCTTCCTCCAATGGTGTGCAAACCAAAGCAATGGAGACCAAAGCTCTGATACCAATTGTAGGATCGTTGAAGGCAAGAGTGTCTAGAGGGGGGGGGATTAGACAACTCGACAAGATAAAAGTTTATGCCTTTTGATCAACATAAGTTTATAGCAAATTCACAATGAAGAACAAGTCAAGCATCATGCATACAAGTCGAGCAACATACTAAACATGCAATTCTAGAGTATAGGGCAGCGGAAAGTAAATTGCATGAATAGTAAGTGAGAGATTGTGAAGAGCAAACGCAATTGGAGACACGGAGATTTTTCTCGTGGTTCCGATAGGTGGTGCTATCGTCAATCCACGTTGATGGAGACTTCAACCCACGGAGGGTAACGGTTGCACGAGTCCACGGAGGGCTCCACCCACGAAGGGTCCACGAAGAAGCAACCTTGTCTATGCCATCATGGCTTACGCCCACGGAGGACTAGCCTTACTCGGGGTAGATCTTCACGAAGTAGGCGATCTCCTTGCCCTTACAAACTCCTTGGTTCAACTCCACATCATGACGGAGGCTCCCAAGCGACACCTAACTAATCTAGGAGGCACCACCTCCAAAAGGTAATAGATGGGGTTGGTGATGATGAACTCCTTGCTCTTGTGCTTCAAATGATAATCTCCCCAACACTCAACTCTCCTCACCGATTTGGCTGTGGTGGAAGAAAGGATTGAGTGGAAAGCAACTTGGGAAGACTAGAAATCAAGTTTCATATGGTGGGAGTGGAGCAACTTGATCTCAACACAAGGGTAGGTAGTTCTCTTCTCGAAATGTAAGGTAGGAGTGGTAGTTCTTTCGATGGCTCTCTCCACTAATGAAGAGGAGGTGGAGGGTATTTATAGCCTCCACACAAAATCCAACTGCTACACACATTTGACCAATCTCGGTCGGACCGAAGTTGACAACTCGGTCAGACCGAAAGTTCAAATCTTGTGAACGTTGGGATTTTCGGTGGGACCGAAAATACAATCTCGGTTAGTCCGATTCTTCCAAAGTCTAGGGTTTGCCAATCTCGGTGGGACCGACTTTCTCATCTCGGTGACACCGATTTGAGTACAGAAGGTTACAGAAGCTTGGCAACACCAATTTCGGAATGACCGAGTTTGGAATCGGAAAATCCGAGATTCTAGGGTTTGGCTATATGGCTGAGGTGGTTCATCTCGGTGTGACTGAGTTTGGAATCGGTGGGACCGAGATTACTTATGAGTTTATGTTTGAGTGAAAGATTGCTGATAGTTTGAGAGATAAATCACTAAGCACTTAGAGCAACCAGATCATCATCATAACCTCATCCCCTTTTAATAGTATTGGCTTTCCTATGGACTCAATGTGATCTTGGATCACTAAACCAAAAATGGAGTCTTGAGCTTTTGCCAATGTTTTCCTTAGCATTTTAGGGGTTCACCTCTCTAGTCCTTTTGCCATGCCAGAGTGATTGACTTTCCTGAAACATACTTGTTAAAAGCATTAGTCCAACCACAAAGTATGTTGTCATTAATTACCAAAACCACCTAGGGAGCAAATGTGCTTTCAAACCCTCCCACTCGGGGGCTTAGCTGCAGTCCAGTACTCGCCTAAATTTCAAAAAAATCCTGCCGAGTGGAGAGCAACCCTCCCACTGGGGCTTAGATGCAGTCCAAGACTACCTAAGTTCAAAAACACGATACAGTTGGTCACCTCATAACCACTGGCCGTCAAAGCGCCGCCACCAGGTTGGTCACCTCATAACCACTCGGCCGCCCGTGCGTCGCCACCAGGTTGGTCACCTCATAACCACTCGGCCGCCCGTGCGTCCGCCACCAGGTTGGTCACCTCATAACCACTCGGCCGCCCGTGCGCCGCCACTCGGTTGGTCACCTCATCACCACTCGGCCGCCCGCAAGCGCCGCCACCAGGTTGGTCACCTCATAACCACCGGGCCGCCCGCGCGCCGCCACCAGATTGGTCACCTCATAACCACTCGGCCGCCCCGCGCATCGCCACCAGGTTGGTCACCTCATAACCACTCGGCCGCCCCGCGCGTCGCCACTCGGTTGGTCACCTCATAACCACTCGGCCGCCCCGCGCGTCGCCACTCGGTTGGTCACCTCATCACCACTCGGCCGCTCCGCGCGTCGCCACCAGGTTGGTCACCTCATAACCACTGGGCCGCCCGCGCGTCGCCACCAGGTTGGTCACCTCATAACCACTCGGCCGCCCGTGCGCCGCCACCAGGTTGGTCACCTCATAACCACTCCGCCGCCCGTGCCGCCACTCGGTTGGAACCTCATCACCACTCGGCCGCCCCGTGCGTCGCCACTCGGTTGGTCACCTCATAACCACTCGGCCGCCCCGTGCGTCACCACCAGGTTGGTTCACCTCATCACCACTCGACCGCCCCGAGCGGCTTCAGACAGCTAAGTCATTTTACATTCTGTTATTTTGTCTTTCCGAGCATAACACCGAGCGGGTGTCTATGGGTCTTATTCACACAAATCATTTGAGCACACACCGAATTTCCTTTAGAAATTATTTCATTGGCTTGTGCCATTGTTTACACAAGTTACACGATCACTCATCGGCCCTATGTGCCAACTTCATCGCTGCTCGCACTCGGTCACCATACCGGTCCCAGCGCACCACAACACCAACCTTGTCGCTCTGTTGACTTCAAACACATCCGGCCAGCCCTTCTGTGGAACTCTCTTCATCGTATCAATGATATAGACCTCGTCGGGCATAAGGCAGATAAGTCTCTTTCATAATTAAACTTCACACTTCACTCTTTTGCGAGTTTGCCTCTTTTGAGCATCACTCGGAAGGTTCTCCTCATCTTTACCCGAGTCTAACTCGATGAATTGCAAATCATCCATTCAAAACCATATTTCTCGTATTCGACATGTCCGCTGTCGGCTCGTAGTATGCTCGGGGGCTACGCCGCACTCGGGGGCTGCATCTCATTTGGAATGACACTCTTCTACGTGGTCGAGTACTTCATCACCAACCAGACCCTCCACTTCAACAAGTACATTCGATCCGTCACTTTGACGAATTTCATAATCACCCAGACACTCTGCGTGCAATCTTCGTTCCTACTCAAATTCAGTTGCCGCACCGGTCTTGTTGCGCCACAGCCACACTACACCGACCTTGTCGCCACATCAGCTTCGAAAGCATTTGGCTAACTCCTTCAAGGACCATTTTTGCCACTCGGCTGGACATTTAGTCCTTCACTCGGCCGCCCCGCGCGTCGCCACTCGGTTGTGCGCATCTTCACCACTCGGCCGCCCCGCACGTCGCCACTCGGTTCTGCGTCTTCACCACTCGGCCGCCCTTGCCGCCACTCGGTTTTGCACGCTTCACCACTCGGCTGCCCCGCGGCCGCCACTCGGTTATACACGCCCTCGCCCCTCGGTGCGCCTGCCACCATCGCTTGGACATGTCCTCACCTCTACACCCCAACATGGGAATGACTAGGTTACTCATATGATCAAACCTCATATCACATTCTCTAGCGAGCTTACCTCTTCGAGCATCACTGGGCTACCTCCAGATCCTCAAGTACTACTCGACCTCCGAGTCAGAGAGGAACAAGTTCGACTGGTACCAGCTAAGAAGATTTTTTCTCAGACCTCCTCCGACTGCCCGCAGTCGACGGCGGTCTCGGGGACTACACCCAGTGGGTGCACTCGGCGTGCCCCCACTGGAGTAATCTCCACTCGGTACGGCCTGACCAGTCCGAGTGATGAACAACAAAAAAAAGGGGCAGGCTCTAAGACTCCCGCCGACTGTTGGAATCCACTCGGAACGGTCCGCCCGGTCCGAGTGACGGCCAAATAACAACAAAAAATACAGGCTCTAAGACTCCCGCCGACTACCCGCAATGACGACGCCTCGGGATTACACCGGTGGGTGCACTCAGCGTGCCCCCACTGGAATGGTATCCACTCGGAACGGTCCGCCCGGTCCGAGTGACGGCCAAACAAGAAAAAAAGACACGTTCCAAGCGTGAAGAAATTCCGAGTAATCAGTTACTCGATGCAGGACCAGCTCCAAATCACTCCAAAAAAATTGCTATAAGGTGAGTTCAACGCTCCTCCGTGGACCCGATTGAGCTCATTTCACTCGGACATCGTGCAGTCTAGAATCCGTCAAGGCAACACGTGAAGATAAGACCACCGGGTGACCAGAGGAAGTTCATAAGTGCCTCCGTAGCACTCGACTCATCTGGGATTTCACCTCAACTCGACCCGCTCAACCTCGACCGATTCGGGGGCTAATGACGAGGACATGTATTAGGGGTAGGGTAACAGGCCTGACCTAAAGACCCTACCCATGGACACCATACACTTTGTACTGGGCCCCTGGGCCAGATCGCCGTCCAGACGTACCACAACTTGAAAGTCACTCGGACGGCAACAACCACTCGGAGCACAACACTCCACTCGACGAGCTCATTCCACTCGGCAGTGTAACTCACTCGGATATGTGAAGACCAATAGTCAGTATGACGGTTTTGTAGTGGACATGTATTATGGCATTGATACTCCACTTTGTAACATAGGAGGTGAGGGGGTGGCGCACTCTATATAAGCCACCCCCCACCACTAGACTAGGGGGGTTCTTTTCTTCCACCTCTCTCTCTTTTCACCATTAGTCTCGTGACTTAGCTCTGCATGGGGATCTGCTCCTCTCTCACACACATATTGTAATCTCCGGATATATACTCAGATAAAACAAAGCCTCTCCGGAGCACGAAACGTAGGGTTGTTATCTCCACCGTGAGAGGCCCGAACTCGCTAAAACCACAGTGTCACCCATATGCATCTCGATAGATCATGCTCCGTTATCCTACCCCTCTCTTACTGTCGGAGTCGTTCCCACGACAAGGGCCACGAGGAGGGGATCGCCGGGCAGGATTATGCGATGCGATGCTACTTGGTGAACTTACCATCTACTCCCTTCTACATGCTGCAAGATGGAGGCTGCCAGAAGCATAGTCTTCGACGGGACTAGCTATCCTCCTCTTATTCTGGCATTCTGCAGTTCAGTCCACCGATATTGCCCCTTTACATTGATACCCTTGCATATGTAGTGTAGATCCTTGCTTGCGAGTACTTTGGAACTCACGGTTGCTTTTCTCCCTCTTTTCCCCCTTTTACATCCTTCTCGTACGTCGCAACCAGATGCTGGAGCCCAGGAGTCAGACGCCACCTTTGACGACTCCTACTACACCGAGGGTGCCTACTACTGCGATTAGGCCACCGACGACCAGGAGTAGTTTAGGAGGATCTCAGGCAGGAGGCCTGCGCCTCTTTCGATCTGTATCCTAGTTTGTGCTAGCCATCTTATGGCAACTTGTTTGACTTATGTCTGTACTTAGATATTGTTGCTTCCACTGAGTCGTCTATGATCGTGTACTTGTATTCGAGCCCTCCAGGCCCCTAGCTTGTATTATGATGCTTGTACGACTTATTTATGTTTTTTGAGTTGTGTTGTGATATCTTCCCGTGAGTCCCTGATCTTGATCGTACACATTTGCGTGCATGATTAGTGTACGATTGAATCGGGGGCGTCACATTTTCTAACTGGCTTAAGCTTTTTGGCTCCTTTTGTAGTTAGAGCAGCAGGATCCTCTGCTTGTTCATCTTCAGAAACAATTTGCTCTTCCTGCCAAAACTCATAAGGTTCTGAGTTAGCTCCACAAAAGTGCCATGCAGTATCAGTGTCAGCCTCATCTTCACCCCTACACCAAGCTTTGTAAGAAATTTTTTCTCCTCTGTAATCACCCCTAAAGAACTCAAAATTTGAAGATGATTTGTCATCTTCAACTTCATCTTCTTCTTCTGGTACATCTTCATCATCTTCTTCTTCACTTGCTTGTTCTTCTTCATCTGCTTCTTCTTCTACATCTTCTTCTTCCACAACTGTTTTCCCCTTGTTCAGATTGCTGCTTTGCTGTGTGTTCATGTAGGGCTCATCATGGGTTATAGCTGGCAAACTAGCATTAGAGGCAGGTTACAAAACACCTTCTTGTGAAACTCTGTAAACAACAGGTTCACCAACATGATCAATGGGGATCTGTTCCTCAAGTATGATGTGATCCATATTAACATCTGCTAGGCTTGGATCAGTAGCTTTTCTGACAGTGGTGTTCAATACCTTCTTATCAACAAATAATTCAAGCATTTCTTCTAATGTCTCCTCACTATCCAGGGCCTCCACCCCCTCCAGCCCCTGCCCCTCTTCCTTTACATAAGTCAGAAAAGCATCCATTCCATAGCCCTCCAACTCAACCAATGCTAATACGGCCAGATAACTAATATCTGAAGAAACTGAATACTTTCTCTCCATATTACCTGTTTCTTGAAAATGTAGCCTCATGTCCCAAATCTCATCATCTAAGCTGTAGGATTAAATTGACAAACAATTATTTATTAAGTCACTGAAACTTAAAACAATGACCAAATGCACTGCACATTACTGAACTTTCTTCTAATTACAGTGAATGCACTGACCAAATGTACTGAGCAAATGAACTAACCAAATGCACTAACCAAATGCACTATCTTCCAAAGTGACATAGCCAATAAAATACAGTACCCTGACAAGAACAAGCAAGTACTAACCCTAGTTCTAATTTGAACTAAATGTATGAAGGGCCCATAAATTTCTTACCTCACTCCATCAAAGGACGACGCCCAACTGTGGCCGCCATCTGGATCCGCCTGGATGCACTTCGCCACCGCCCTAGCCGTGTGGACTGCCGGATCTGAGCTCGCCGGATCAACCTGAGCCGCGGGCAGGGATGGCTGCTGCGACCGCTGCGCTGGGAAGCTCGAGCTGCCTCCATTGACGCCTTGGCTCAATAGCTTGCCACCGCCCTCCTTGCCGGTGACGCCTTGGCTCAATAGCTCGCCGCCGACGGCATTTGGCTACACCGCCGCCGCCATCGCCCACCTAGGTCACTACGGGGGGAGAGGAGGGGGAGACTGAGAGAGAGTGCGGCCCGACCGCCTACTTTGGTTCCGACCGGACCGGCCGCCCTAACGGTCGTTAACCGCTGTGCCGTCCACGCGCTGGGCCACGTGGGCTGACAGGTGGGCCCAATCTGTCAGGAAAACGGTTAAATCGCTAGT
The DNA here is from genome assembly GCA_021437245.1 of Aegilops speltoides. Classification (NCBI taxonomy): domain Eukaryota; kingdom Viridiplantae; phylum Streptophyta; class Magnoliopsida; order Poales; family Poaceae; genus Aegilops; species Aegilops speltoides. Next base: position 483,837,833 of record CM038146.1, read on the forward strand.
CACCGCGGGTTTGGGTTTTTTGAAACAGCCGACCGCTCGTTTGGTAGTTTTCTGAGAAAATTTAAAAAGTGGTAGTTTTTTAAAACCCTAACTTGTAAACTAGTAGTTTTATGCTATTTACTCACGAACAGGAAGAACAGGGTAGGTGAGGAAGAGGAAGTGGCAAGTGAGGAAAGAACCAGAGAGATGAGAGAGCGTTGACACTTTGCTTGATCGATAAACCCTAGTAGTGTCTCACGCACGCTTAAGTACTCACACGCACTGGTGGGCCTCGGCAGGATTACATGGGCTATGGCCCAACACATGTCGCTGCACGACCAGTGCACTTTCAGTCCGATGCACCTGAACTGCAGGCGTGACAAAGCAATAGCCAAATGACAAATCAAGTGTATTGATTTATAGTTTTTTTTGAACATCTGTACAAATACAAGCGCTCATATACACACGCATACACTCATCCCTATGAACGCACACTCGCACACCCTAACCCTATGAGCGCCTCCGAAAGATTGAGCTGACATATTATCTTAAGATTTACGAAGTCAACCAGGATTTGAATCCTAGTGGGCTGGGGATACCACAGTCCCTCTAACCATCCAACCACAGGTTGCTTCGCATGTATCTCTACTATTAAAGGGGAATGTGTCGTCGTCGTGATGGTTCGACCACCACATCCCCACCTAAGATACATCCACGATGGCCTCGCTCCCCTCCTGCGATTCCCAGTTTCCCCGCACGATATAAAAGAAAAAAGGTCACGGTAAAAGAAAAGAAAAAGCGGCCACGACCAAGAACTCACGTCCCACGCCCCCATCTCTCCGCAACCTCCTCGCTCCTCCCAATCCTAGATCTCTTCCGAGAAAAATCACCACCGCCGTCGCTCATGCTACTAGCCGACGGCCACTGCCAGGTCTTCCCTCAGAGCATACCTCGGTCCTCCTCCACACGCGCCCGCCACCTCCCACGCGGCTATGGCCCGACTTTTCCTCTTCCTCGCTCGCCGTCTACGTGCCCGCCGTTCCGGCGTAGGCGGCCACCCTCCGAGTGCTTGAGCGCCGCCACAATAGCGTCAACCGCGTCATCAAGGTCGAGGAGTCCGTTGACCTAACCCTCGCCCTCACCCGCGTTGGTGGCTCCGCCTGTCTCGATGGGGTTGGTTACTCGATATCGATCATCCGGCTCAGCTCCGGCGAGTACGGCATCGGTGCGGACGCCGTGTCGGACAAAAAAAGTGCGAGTTCATCGCTAGCACGTTAGATCCTTTGGTCGACGCCGTCCCGCCGCCACACTGCGCTCCCCATATTGTTCGACATAGTCAATGATGAACACTCCAACTCCATCGTCAACGAACCAAATCCAGCCGGTTCCAGTACACAAAACAGCGTGGGTAATAAACGTTGCATATCCATCGACACTAGCAAGCTCCGTTGACCGGAACCGCCCCTCCAGCAGCAAGATTGTCATCTCTCTCTCTCTCCCTCCCTCTCTCTCTCTCATTTTAATTTTACATCCTTGTCACATTGTCGGTCTGTGTTGCAATCGTTGCATGAATGAAGTGACATGCTGTTGTTGTATGAATAGAAGTGAGCTGCTGATTTTTGAATAAAATTGACTTGTTTGCAGATTCTTGGATGGGAAGAAGGAAGATAGAATTGACCTTGTGCACTGACGGTTGTATGGATGCCGTTGGCCGTCGCGGATCAAAGGAGTGTGACGGCATACGTTGTGGAGATGCCGCACTCAGCCCACCACAAGCTCCGGGTGAAGACGATGGCAGCCGAGGAGCAGAGTCTGCTCGTTGAGAGGTCATCCTTCTCCATGTACATCCTTGGCTTCGCAAGAACCTGACTGGTTTGATTTAGTCCAGTTTGATTTGATTCGGTAGTTCTGGTGGTGTTGGATTCTCAGATGCAACATTTGTTTGGCAGGTCTTTACTCCAGTGGAAAAAAAAGGACGTCACTGCATAGTCGGGTTCAGTGGTAAATGCTCACATATTCTTGATCCCCAAATATGACCTGCTTCTATACGTACTTTTCTTGCTGGTGAAACATAACTAGAGAAAATATTTTGTGTGGTTTCAACATCTTCTGTTTGTTGAAAATTTAGATTTTGATACCCCTCTTTTCCCTGAACAATTTACTCTATATATTTTTATTTGTCATTCGTGTTTGGATGCTCAAATTTGCATTGTTCAGCGACTGCTTCAACATTCCAAGAAGTTGGAGTAAATCCTTTTGGTGCCAAATGCGAGGCATCAGTTAAAATAGTAACGAAGGCAACAATAGCTGAGAGCAGCTTCAATTCTTAGTTAGCTTTTCATAACTTAGTTAGAAAGTGATGTGTTATTTCAAGGCTCGTACTAGCTTTTCCTTACCCTACTTTATCACTCAAAGGCTAGAGAGAAAGCATTCAGGAAAGCTTGATAATTATGTCAATTTTCAAGATTTTGTAGCTAATGATTATTTACCCCTGTTTGCATATTATGTAAGTGACTCTCCCTATTTTTCTTTCTTTTCTAATGTCTAAAAACTGCAGATATTGACTATGAGATGAAATTGTCAATGTTCATAATTTCAACTTATTACAAAGGGAGTAGCCTCATAATGCCCGGTAGAAGATATGTAAGAGAGTATCTTAATTTATTTTTTGAGGGAAAGAGTACAATTTAAGAACAAGGTACATATGTGTGACATGGAAGCTCTTAACATTAGTTAGTGTATGGTTGCCAAGTTATTTCCCTGGTTCATCTCAGATTGAGCATCTTGATACTTCTTATGCAAATTTGGTTGTAAAAGTTTGTTTTCCACAAGTCACGCTTTTTTGTATGAAAGAAATATGTATAAAATTCTCAAAGCATTTTACATAAGCAGGTTCATATGTCTGGCATCCACTTCTTTTTCAGTTTTTCCTGCGAGAAAGAAAGCATGTGACTTATTTAATCTCAGGGATATGTCTCCGTTATCAGTTTTGAGGAGTCATTGTTCCAGTCGCACAAAATGTTGACAAGTGTCTCATTTACAGTGACCATTCAATTTTAATTTCAGTGCCATGTCATGAAATGGCACTTCACCAGTTCAACCCCTTCCATAAGCTACTTCTCTTTCTATGACCCGAAATCAACAAATCCATTGCTTGTGATAGTCTTGTATACCATCATAGAAAATTAGCATTTGCAAATTATTACCTGTGGTAGTGAAGTTCTGTCTTGCTACAAAATCTTTGTCTGCCCATCTCAAGGGAGTGGCAACGTCATCCAGTTTGTTCATTCCTTCAATTGTTTTTTCTTTGCAGATATTGCATCAAAGGTGGGGAGTGAGCGCACGTTAATACAACAGTCTAATATTAGTTATAATGGACTGAACATGTAGCATATACCACTTGTGATGTATTACACTCCATATTTTCTTACATTTGTGCCATGAAATTTTATTCCTCTCAATTGTCCATTTTTTTGTTCTATCTCTTAGACTGGTGAATTGGAAGTTATGTTGTTTCACATGCTTAATGGGTGACGAAGCAGATGGTGTTCAGAAAACCAGCATTTGACATCTTTTGGTCTCAAGACTGCAGTAAAACCAACAAACAGGGTTCATTACAAGCTTTACTTAATACAACTACAATTAGAAATTGAGGCAAGGAGCATGCCCATGATCTGAGAAGAGGAATATAGTGCATCTTCATTAGATCTATCTCAATTACTGGGAAAAACAATTCTATTTTTTTGTAATTTGGATTAGGTGCCTAGAGTTTAAGTGTTTTGCACTGCTCCTGGTTGCTGCCAATGTATTAGCAAAATATGTAGCTAGCCTAAGTGCTATTCAGTACAACAAGGAAAACCAAATGTCAGAGTGAAAGTAAATCTTCAGAACTGAAATAACTTAGCCATGCTCAACACTTATTTCTGTAGAATAATTGTGAGAATATATATTTTTTATTCCGTGGCAACGCACGGGCATTTAGCTAGTTGATTTATAGTTGAACAAAATAGGATCGCAGCGATGCAAACCATGTAGATTGAGTTTTTTTTATTTTATTTCTTTTATTTATCCCCCACACGGGAACCCTCCATTCTTGCACCGGACTCCAAATTTTCATTCCTATGCGCGCGACGTGCACATACAAATTACACTTTAGTTTTGTTTTTTTGCTGGGAAATTACACGTTAGTTAATGCCTCCCTGGCGGCGTTGGATCTGATGCTTTCCTCCCGAAACGAGCAAAGCGACGTAGTACTATGTAGCCCCGGACAAAAGCAAAGAAAGCATAATTATGAACACAGACCGGCGCATGTTGGGAATAAATAAAGAAAATAAAGGGCGAGGCACGTGAGGAGATGCCTTTGGCAGAAGTTCTTTGTTGCCTATGCATGCTGTGACAATTATAACGATTCCTCTCCTCTCCTCTCCTCTCCTTCTCCTCTTTGGCATTGGCAGCAGCAGCAGTTTGAGGAAGGTGAGTGAGATCAGTCCGTCCTGCCCTTGGCTGCACCCCATCGTACGTATGATTTTCTCTTCTTCTTTGCACGCGGCCGGAATTGATGGTCGATCTGCCTTGTTTATTGTACCAAGTTTCCGTGGTATTCCTATCCTGGTCCTTGCAAATTAAGCTTCACAGTGCAGTTCGGGTTTGCATGATTGACGTGACCGAAAGCTGGATCGATAGTACTCCTAGCTTCCTGATCAGTAGACTGTTGGCAGACTGTTCGGCGAATGCTTTCAATTAATAAAGTTCTCAATTTGCCCGCAAAAAAAAAATGCAGTCCGAGTTTGCGGCATCAATTTTTGTGTCTTGCCGCGGGAGGATGCGTGTTTTTTTTTCTGTTGTGGGGAAAGGCTAGTGCGTGTTGTGCTCTCGAGGAGGGGGCTTTTGTGTTTTTGCTGTGCCCTTTCTTTCTTTCTTTTTTTTTTTTTTGAGGGGAAGCTGTGCCCTTTCTTTACTCGGTGGGGGTTCGTAATCTCTAGTTTTAATGCAAGTGGGTTCTTAGTTTCACACCCAAAAAATAGAGATCGATCAAGTATCCGTATATGTTTGTATATTTTTCTTAATTTGTAAGCTGATTAATTAATCACATTGTTTTGACCTGATCCATCGATTCTGCAGGGCGGGGGCGGGGATTTAATGGCGAATCCCTGGAAATTAATGAAGGTTTACATGAAGTTAGTAACGGAGGTTGCCTGGAAGTTAAGGGAGGTTGCCTGGAAGTTAATGGAGGTTGCCTGCAAATATATTCTTGACATTGGTAACCCATGGGCGGTGCGTGGCCGGCTGGAACACCTTCTCGATGAAGGCAATTTCATAGCGGACCGTATCAACTCCTATGCGGTATTCATGGGTTACCTATCCATGGCCATCAAGGGTTTGAGTTTCCTGGTGCTTAGTTGGACCACCGTCGTACTTCTTGGTGGATTTGTCTCTATGCTGCATAAGAAGGACTTCTGGTGTTTGACATTCATCACCCTGGTACAGACAGCTGGGTTAGTACTTTTTCACCATTTAATTCATGTCTTCACTGTTTAGATCAGTTTTTTTTTTTTCTGAAAAGGAGAGTAACCCCCAGCCTCTGCATCAATGGCATGCACACAATCGTCTGTTTAGATCATTTATGTTTCATCTTATTTTAGCTTGCTCCATATTTTTTTATATACACGTAGGTAGCTTCCTAATAAAATGATGAGTTGATTATGTTGCATCTTCCATGTGGGCTGTTTTGTTTACAGGTTTGAGGTTTATTTCTACTTTTATGAAGATAAATTTTGTTTATCAAAATATATTTACATGGGATCTAGTTTCGAAGATATCGCCGTGAGATAACATGATGCTGAAACAGTTCGCAATTTCGTATGGCCGGGTCTAGTTAATCCCACTTTTGTTTTATATGTTCTAGTTAGTACTCCCTCCGTTCCAAATTTGAACTAAAACCACGACGAGTAATTTGGAACGGAAGGAGTATCTATCATATCAGAGTATATATACACGTAGCATGTAGTATATAAGAATGCTTAGATAGTATATATACTACTTTTTAGATAGTATGTACCATATTTTGAGCATACTCTTTTTTTTTTACAAATTTCTTTAATATAACAAAAACTATGGGCTCACTATCATTGGATCGAGTTTAGCGGGTCGGCCCATTAGCATTGGCTGATTTGGAAACCAGTGCGCGTGCATTAATTACTAGTGAATTTGGCATACTTAAATTTGTGGACCCATTTTATGTTTGCATGTCACGTGACAGAAAGGTACTACCTCCGTCTCAGTTTACAAGTCCTACGCGTATACCTAGGTTGCTAATTTTATCAACCTAATATAAACTATATAACAAAAAAATTATACCTTTGGAAAATAGAACATCTAAAGTTTATATTGGTATATTTTTTGTAATATATGACTTGTATTAGGTTGGTCAAATTGACGACCTAGGGGTACGCGCACGCCCTGTAAACTGAGAGAGAGGTAGTAGGAGATTACAATGACATAGGGAATAAAAAATCAGCATTTATTGCTTCCTTGTATAGTGTGAACCAATGGGGAGGACCCATGGCTTATATATTAAGATGGAGCCCACCTAGATGAGATACCACAAATTCGCTCCTGACGGGATTCGATTCGACCCAACACTAGGCTACTGTTATTTTATACATATGCGAGCATGAGCGTTCAGACTATTTTTAATGAGACTATAATAGAATTGCTTATGGAAAGAAATCGTGTATGAAGGAAACACTAGCATGCTTTTTTTTTGGTAAGCAGAAAATGGAAAACAAATTATTTGGAAGGTACTAGTGATGATTTGCAAGCAGAAAATGCTTTAACGGGTTGGACCCGAACATGGTGTCCTAGATAGTTTACAATATTATTTTTGTTAACGTCATCGAACTGTCTCTGCTTCAGTAGCCGAATAGCATCCGGCAAAACATTGAACTTTCACGTTTTTAGTCGGAATGAGGCGTTTAATATACTGTTGGAAAGCCGTGGGAGAGAAGATCAATTCTTATGTAGAACATTTTTCACAAAATCATCACGTTTATGAAAATTGCATTTTTCTTAAATTCAAAGCATGAATCATAATTTTGATCCCATTTTGAAACGGTTTGTTGGAATGAAGTAAATGATACGGCATTGTAAAGCTGCTCCAAATGCACTCCTTTTTCATGTGCAAAGTTTTCCCAAATTCCCCATGATTTAAAAGTAATTTGAAAAAGGGTTATTTTTTCTTTTACCGAAAACGACCGAAACATATTTTTGCTTTAACTTTCAAAGGGTTTGTTGGAACACAACAAATGATATGGCGTTTGGACCGATGTTCCGACAAACCACATAAATTCGGGCAGTTCATGGAGATAAACCACGTGAAAATGAACTACTTTTTTCTCAAGGACCGATGCTTCGTATAGTACAAACGCTTACTTAGGCACGTCTGCTATAGAAATAAGCACCGGTTCTCAAGTAAACACTGATTTATTTTTTCAAACACCTCTCTTAGCACCTTGCATTGTAAAAGGCCTTAAGAGGCAAGATTATTGCCAACAATGGAATTAGGCTATTCGTAGTGGGGAGAGTATCATACACTATGATATTAGTGTATATTATCATAAGTTAGTATTTTAGATCACCTTATTTTTTGTTTTGTATGACACATGGTAGTACATCATTTACTATGATACGGTATCATGATATGGTACCAAACCCTCTCTTCATTTAATTGTATGTGCCACATCAGCCAATTTACTTAATTGAAATGCATGATACTCCTTATGATACCCCACTATGGGAGCTCTTAACCGCGGTGTCTTCTTTAGAATTGCCACACCTCCTTCCAATACCCTCATCCTCTAATGGCGCCACATGTTGTCCAACTGTTGGGTTAAGAAAACCGCAATCAATTAACTGTCCCCCATGCACATTCGGGCACACATCGGCAATCTCTAGGCTACGGATGGTGGTCTACAAACTTTACCTCCCCTTGGATCCAGAAGTTACCTCGTATGGTAGTTTTGACATTGCCATTGGTGTTTTTGAAAGAAAAATGGAAAAAGAGTACTAATGTCCTTTCCTAAAAGCTTATCTTTAACTTCTCCTATCACCTGCATATCTGACTCAAAAAAATGTACAACAGGATCTTTGATGTTAGTTTAAATGAAAAACTAAGCAATGTGATGGATTCATCCAAAGGGTTGCTGCTTGCAAGTGTTTTTTTCAGCGATATCTGGCGACACGGAATTTGTGGGCTTTTTTTTCTACGATATTTGGCAACACTTGTTCTGTATTTTGTTCAAGTAATGGTGTTGTTCGCACTACTGGGCCTTCTGACAAGTGTGTACGTGTTTGGGATATTGATGTCTGGAGGGATTTCATTGTGGCGTCTGAGAGACCACGATTACTCAAACTCAGATGGAGAAGCAACAAACCTAGCACCGGCGCTGAACACCTTGTACTACCTTGCTCTGCTCCAAAGTGTGATCTTCTGCTATAAGTTCATCTTTCGTCGCATGTGGAGGAATTTGGTTAAGAATGTGCACAACTGTGATGAATCAGAATTCCAAGTAGTTTTCAACTACTTATGCGAAACAAGGAGGGGATGTGAGAAGAACCCATCATTTGCAAAAGGAAGGAACCTTATCACACATGCCGTTGACATGATCGGTTCCAATTCACCTACTGATTGCGTTTCTGGGGTGAAACTCTTGTACACATCCATATGCATTATAGACAGGGAGTGGAAGAAGTCTACAAGTTTGTATTGGATTGAGAAATATGAGGACATTGCTAGAGGGCAGCGCATGCTGATGAAACATCTAGTCACGTCTGCATCCTCAACCACCCACATACTCAACAAACTGCTAGAGATGCTGGATTCAAGAGGCCTACATGAAAGAGAGACGAGGAACCAGGCCGCGATGATAGTGGAGCACCTTGCATTCAACATAAATTTAGAGCAGTTCCCTCGGGGGATTCAACAGATATCTTCCCTGATCGGGACATTCGAACAATACAGTATAGCTGAGCCATTTGAGCGAGACTATCTATACGACGAGTATGAGCAAGATTGGAAACTACAGGTTAATCATCAGCTCCCTTCACTAGATGGCAAACTTGGGAAGGCCTACAAGGAGTTGTTGCTTCAAGGCCTATGTATCCTCCAGAAGCTTGCAGCTAATGAAAACAACTGTAGAGTCATGAGTGACAACCGGGGTCTGGTCTCCAAGATCATGGCACCTGTCCTTTTCGACCTACTCGACCACACCACCGACCACACCACCGATGAAGATTGCACATGGTTCGACATAGTAGGGGCATCAATGAAAGTGATGATCCAATTGACCGGAGCTCCAGGGGAAGTTGGGGCCAAGTTACGTCATGAAATCTCAAGCTGCGAAGGAGCGCTCAACACTTTGTGGAGGATTCTTAACTGTAAGGAATGTAATGATGGGCTTCAGCTAAGTGCCATTCGGATTCTGACACAAGTATACATGGATATTGAAAGCAGTAGATCAACAGATTCTGTTCTGAAGAAAGAAAGCAGTAGTAGAGAACATTTTCTCAGGATGCTGGTGGACATCTTCACTGACTATAAAAAGTATAGAAGCTCCATCAGAGTATACACATGCAAAGCATTGTCTGGGATATGTTACTATGACGGAATTAGTGGTGCCACAGTTGTCATACAAATAGGTGGTGGCGAGGTTGTTGATAATCTCCATAAAGTACTTGCACATGACAAAAATGACACATGCAGACAATCAGCAGCTGAAATCCTCGAGCATCTATGTACTCATTACACCAAGGATGGTGAATACCATGGCAAACTTAAGGAAGCAATGACCAAAGCGATGCCTGAGGTAATTAATCTTTGTCAAATACTACTAAGTAACCTTTGTTTTATTAATTATTTTCAATACATTTGAATTATGACTTGTTCAAACTAATTAAGAACGATTAAATGCATTGCCGTTGCAGGTGATTCGAGCAATAATACTTCATTATGGAGATGAAACACATACAAGAAAAGATGCTCACCAAGACGGTTTCATCAAACCAGAAACTGGCATAGAAAAACAATGTGAAGATAACGGCCGGGGCAAAAGAAATAGCTATTCTTCCTCCTCTCATCCACAAAACGACAAGGTAATTAGTCCTTGTTAAATAGTAAAATTAACCTTTGTTTTATTAGTAATTGTCAATACACCTGAATTATGTTCTCTTTCAAACTAATTAAGATTGTTAAATTCATTGCCGTCATATATAGGTGGTTGGACACCAAACACATAGTGGAAATGAAGTTGACCAAGATGGGTTGGCCAAACTAGAAACTGACATAGAAAACCAATGTGATAATGGCCAGGGCAAAGGAATTAGTTCTTTCTCCTCCTCTCGCCTGCAAAACAAAGAGCAGGATAAGGAGGAAAAGGCATTCCAAGCAGTTAGGCCATTGAACTTGCTATCATCATTGTTATCGCTTTGTGGGACTTTCTATGACACGTTCATTAGCGAATTAGGTCCAGATTTGTTTACTCAGTTCCAAGCAATATTTCTAAATGAGCTCAAGGAGAAAAGTGACCTGACGGTCGAAAACCTACTACTGTACAAGGCTATCGCAAAGATGGTCATATCAATGATGAAACACAGTGGCAGCAGGTTCGTCAATCCAGAGGACCTTGAGAGCTTGATAGATGCACTCTCCGGTGCTTCCAAGAAGATGTTGAATCTCGACAACTCCATGGTTTTCAACTGTGAAAACAGCCTCTTTGCAACCACATTGCCAAAGCTTAGCAGGCGTAGTCTCGCGTCCCTCGTGAATGAAGCAAAAGAAGTGCATACCATGGTGCTATCTTCCTCTGTGAGTGGCTGATTTGCAATCAAGTTAAGGGGCATTCACTGGTTTGCGATCAAGTTATATATCACATTGGCTATATATATTCGTTCACTGGTTGGCTATATATGTGGATTCTATATTTTGGCATTATTGGTATTGTTGCAAATATGTGTTTATGATCCAGTGAGAAAATGATGTATATTGTTCTGTGTCTCTGAAACCTCAAGTTCAAGAGTTACTTGTGAAAAATAATTACTCAATTTATTAGTCGCTGCAGCTTTGATGTTTATATGTGTTTCTCTAAATCTAGTAATTTCATTCTTGTGAATATTCAAATTTACACGATTGGATGTCGTGGGTACAATCCATACAAGCAAGCATGATGCAGTTACATTTAGGATGCAAGGCCTGGAAAGGCTGAGACGGGCTATTTACTGCGGTCTCAGGCCTAGACAACGAGACGGCCCAACGGTCCATCCAGCGCGCCCGATATTTGTTAAAAAAAATCTCCCAGCCAATCAGATTGCATCTCGCGGATCGCCCCCCTCCTCCCCGCAGATTCCTTCTAGAAGGGTTAGATCGACGTCCCTTGATCGCCGCTAGGGTTAGATGAACGGTCCATATTCAGCGCTAGGGTTAGCGGGGTTTGGGAGGGGTTTGGAGCAGTCAAAGCTATGTTTGACCAGATTTCAAATGAGCATAATAAATTAAATAAAAATCAGAAAAATGAAAAACCTGCGCACATAGTCTTCTTATGTCATATACTAACGATTTAAGTTGATAAACAAGCTTTACATACATTTAAATGATAAGTTCATGTGTATTGTATGATATCTCGAGTATCTCAAACTCTCTTGTATGAAGTGAAGAGAAGTGTTTTGGGGAAATGAACACGAAAATTTCAAAAAACTCACCACAGCTTCATTTTGGAGTGACTAAGAAGGATCCAGGCTTAGTTTTTCATTTTGATGTTTTACACTTGTTTAAATCTTGGTCAAAGTTAAGTTTAACCAGAATTCAAATGAGCAAAACAAATTTAAAAAAAAATCAAAACATGGAAAAACCAGCGCACATAGTCTGTACATATAGAATATATGTGTAGGAAAGTTATTTGGTTGATTTAGATAAGGTCGAAAAAAACCTTGCTTAGAAATGAGGCCGTTTACCCTACCTTTGGACCCCTCTTTTTAGCACATTTTTCATGAAAATTTGAAAAACTTCACCACAACTTCATTTTGGATTGACTAAGAAGTATCCAGGCTTAGTTTTTTTCATTTTGATGTTTTAGACTTGTTTAAATCTTGGTCAAAGTTAGGTTTGACCAGAATTTAAATGAGCAAAACAAAATTCAAAAAAATCAAAAAAAAGGAAAAACCATGTGCTCATTCAAACATCATCCAACAGATATTTAAACATCATGTCAAACATACTTCTAACATAGGTCCGACATCATCCAACAGAAATACAACATGTCAAGTGATAAATGTTTCATAATACAACATCATTCCTTATTCATATTGTTTCATAATTGTTCATAGATAGCGTTGGGGCTTCTGTCTGTTCCTTGAGCTTCTTGCCATCACTTTGCTCCTCGTGCACCTTGTGTTCATTGTTTCTTCTCTTCTTCTCTTGGTTGTCGGTACCTTGCGCGTCTTCTTCAAACCTACCATAGAGTTGTGCAAAACATAAAGGGTCCAAACATAAACGGTAATGAGATCGTGTCAAGTGATAGATGTACAGTAGTATTTGACCCTTGCAAGATTTACATACCTAGCAGAACTCACAACAACAGAAGGTTGGTCACCATTTGGAGCCTCACTTGGATCATCATTTGGAGCCTCACTTGGATCATCATTTGGAGCCTCACTTGGATCACCATGATCACCATTTAGAGCCTCACTTGGATCACCATTTGGAGCCTCACTTGAATCATTATTTGGAGGATATTTTGGATGATCGTCAAAATCATGCGGCTGTTGACCATCATCATTTGGAACCTCGTCACAATCCTCATCTGATGCAACCGGCTGTTGACCATCATTTTCATCATCTGTTGAGGCAACCGGCTGCTGACCAACATTTTCATCGAAGCCTTCATCGAAACTCTCTCCGAACGCTGGATCTACTGTGTTATCACAATACTTACCAAAATGACCAGACCCACCACACCTTGTGCACCTACGCTTCCTCGCTCCAAGTCCAGCTCCTTCGCTGCGAGGTCTGATTCGACTCTTCCTTGGTCTACCTGCTGCTCTCTTCAGAACTGGAGCGCAAAGCTTGAATCCAGGGTCCACCATGTCCCATTGTTGTTTTCCCTCCATAGCAGGCAAGGCATAAGCATATGTGGCTTTGAACCTTGCAACAGAGTAGTAATCATGCACATACTGCTGTATGTTCCCTGCTGGACCTGGGAGAGAAGTGATGAAAAACAAGGCATGAATGCATGGCAACCCAGTTATCTGCCATTGCCTACAACTGCAAGTTCTAGCTTCTAAATCCACTGGATATCTCCATTCCCTCTTCTCTTTATCCAAATATGATATCTCTGCTGTGGTACCCGAGCAAAGCGTCATGTTCATTTCCAAGCCTGTTGTCTTCTGCTTCAGTTCATTCATCACGGCAGGGATGATAATGTGGCCCATGAATTTTGCCTCGGCAATTCCTGCACGATAATGAAATTTCTGCATGTATTCTATTCTTATCCTGTCAAGCAAATCCACCACATAATGACCCTTTAGTTTCCGGATCGTTGAGTTGAAAGACTCTGCTAGATTATTGTGCACATAGTCAACTTTGCTCACTTCACTGAATTGGCTTCTGGCCCATAACTTGGAGTGGTGTGTTTCCAAGTATTCTTTTACTTTGGGATTCATGTATAACTGCCTCAAGTGGTAGTTGTGCTTCTTCACACTGCATGTCAAAGATGCTAGCCATAAATTGTCGGTATACACCTTTCCTTTGAATTTCTTCATAAAATTTGCAGCAAGGTGACGCATGCATTCCCTATGCTCTACTCCAGGGAACACATTGTCCACGGCCACTTCTAAACCTTTGCAGGCATCTGTATGAATGACCAACCCATTGGGATGTGCAATAGCCCGGCGGAGATTATGCAAAAACAAGTCCAGCTCTCCTCAGACTCTGTCTCCAGCACACCATAGGCAACTGGAAATACAAAACTATGTGCATCAACTGCACAAGCTGCTACTAACTGTCCTTTAAACCTCCCTGTGAAAAAAGTGGCATCAATAGCCAAATAAGGCATGCAGCCTGCCAAAAAACCCCGGCGACAAGCCTCAAAGCAGACAAAAACCCTTCTAAAGCATTCCTTGGTCTTTGTCACTCCCCTGAATGTGTACTCCACGGTGTGGTGATCAATATCTACAATACTACCTGGGCTTGTCCTCTCCACTTCACCTTTGAATGAATACAACAATTGAAAACTTTCCTGCCAGTTACCATAAATAGAATCCATAGCATGTTGTTTACCATTGAACAACCTCATGTATGGTAAATCTATCTTGAACTTATCTTTGATGTTCTTCTGCAATTCCTTTGGACCCACTTGCTGGTTTTCTTTCACCCACTTTTTTACTTCTTCTGCCACCCATCTTGACTTGGCTCTACTGATTGTATCCTTCCTAAGGGTTGATTCCTGGCATGTGTGCTTAAAAGGGTTCACTTTGGCCTGAACATTAGTGCTATTCCGCATTTTCGATGCAAGCAGCCTCCATGGACAACCCTCAGTCGGACAGTGCACTCTGTAACGTACTTGATCGCTCTTGTCAACTTTGAAAGTACGTTCTACCTTGATGCGGTATGTCACAAGTGCATTTCTACACTCATTCATGGATGCAAAAAATGTACCTTCTTCCATTTGAGGGTTCAAAGGGTCCCATTCAACAGCTGCAAGGTCTTCGTCATCACCCATCGCGTCATCATCCACACGGACTGCATTGTGAGCCTCATCTTGGTTTTCAGTCCGAGGTGCCCGTCGTAAATTTCGAATAACATCAGAATATAACTTCTCTTCATCAACCCCAGAATTGTAGCCATCAGACTCCACTTCAAGGGGGACCCTACTGCTGTTACCCACACTTATCGAGCCACCACGTCGCCGTGCACCAACTGAACTGTTCTGGCTAGAGATGCCATTACGACGACTTGATTCTCCCCGAGATGTTGCACCCGCCATCCTAGGTCCAAATGCCTGCTCAAGCACATCAACTTGCAGCCTCACATGAAAATTATCTTTCTCTTTATGCCTAACAAACATGGTAGCTAGCTCTTCATCATTACTAACTGTCACCCAATTCTTTTCCCCATCATAGTATTTGTATGCCACTTCATCAAGCAAACCCCAAGGATATTGGCTACAAATTACCTCCCCAAATTGACTGAAACTCCAATTACTAGCCATTGGCAACCGATAATCAAAACCTCCTTGGTATTTCTTCTTATCCTTTGCATCGAACATGTACCGGTCCCTTCTAATGTGCACCATGAAAGCAAACCGCAACTCCATCCTAACCGGCGAAAAACAGAGACGCAATCAGCACACTAATTGGGCAAACCTACTCGAATCGAGTGTTCAAATGCACAACTAAGCTCAATCTAAACAAGAGGCGAGACTTACCCCTCGGGAACCCAGTCGTGGACGCGGCGGATCTCCGGCCCGATGCCTGCCTCGCCAAATACTCCGGGGTCGCCGCTGCTCACCATTTCGCCCTAGGGTTCTTCCTCCTAGTTCAAATAGCTCCAGCAGCCCCCCACCTTTGAGCGCTCCGGCCGGGCGCACGGAAGGAGGCCGCGCCGCGAATCGAGCAGGTGGCGGGCGCCCCACCCGTGGCGTCGCAGGAAGGTGGTGGGCGTCACAGGTAGCCGTGGAGCGTAGGCGCAGGGAGGTAGCGGCGGAGCAGGCCGTGCAGCTGGTGGCGGGGCAGGTGCTGGCCGCGGCGCAGGTGGCGGCGGCGGCGGCGCAGGACAGCCGGCCGGGCGGATGGGTGTGAGCTAGAATGATTTGGGGATTTAGTTGCACGGGCCTACATGTCAGCTCCGGACCCACGTCCACGCGGTCCCACGTGTAAGCTCCGGACCCACAACTACTAGCACCGGCGGACGGAATGGACTCAAATATGGTCGTTTGGCCTCGTCGTAGTTGCTGTGCTCGGGCTAGGGGCAAAACTGAGGACAATTCGCATCTAAGGGCAAAACTGAGCACATGGACACCACTGAGGGCAAAAGGATAATTAACCCTTTTTTCAATATCTTCCTTCATTTTTCGCGGCACTAGCGATGGATCCCTCATCACCCCCCAATTTGGTGCTTCCGTGCACACGCATTCGTGAGTGCGGCGGGAAAAGGGGACAAGGGAAAGAAAGAGTATCCATCCATCGTAGGATTCGTAGCTTCTCCGATCGTCTGTCCCTCGGTCTATATAAGCACCATTTCTTCTGCCATCACACACCTGCCTGTCCCTGTCCCCCTCCGGCCTCCCTCTCCCTCTCCTACTCATGTAAGCTCGACCGATTAATCGGCTGGGACAAGAAGCAACCAGCTTCAATCCCCGACCCCGACCGAGCTGATCATACACACTACTTGGGTATATAGGTGGAGCGGAGGACATGGTGAAGTTCTCGCGGGAGTACGAGGCCAGCATCATCCCGGAGTGGAAGCCCGCCTTCGTCGACTACAAGGGCTTCAAGAAGATCATCAAGAAGATCAAGCTCGCACAGCGCGACGCCGACGGCAGCAGCGCGGGAGACTCCTCGCTGGCGTCCGACTACAGCGCGCTCGTCGGGGATGGTGACGTCGGCTATGGCTTCTCCGTGCTCGACCCCGTCCACGCCCTCGCCGCCCGGTTCGCGCCCAGAGTGCAGGCCACCTTGATGCGTGCGTGCATTTGTCAGGAGATACGAGTTGATCTGGCTACGTGCGTGCACGGTACTGATGTGCATTTTTGCATGCAAGAAGACGAGGAGAGCGGCGATTCGGGCGAGCTCGTGCGATCCACGGACAAGCATGTAAGCATGCACGCATTCATCGGTGCATTGACAAATTTGTTCATCTTGATCGTGCAACCAATTGAAGTGTTTGATGAGTGCAGGAGCAGGAGTTCTTGGAGAAGGCGGACGAGGAGCTGGACAAGGTGAACACCTTCTACGCGGCGCAGGAGGCGGAGCTGCTGGGCCGTGGCGAGGCGCTCATCTACCAGCTCGGCATCCTCGCAGACGTCAAGCGCATCCTGGCTTGTTAAACATGTTGTATATTGCGTGTGTTGTATATTGTTAGGATAGGTCAGGTGTTGAGATAAGATCCTAGTAGTTAGTTTAAGAGATCAATCTCCACCTAACCTAAACCCTAACCCCTTTGTACCTTGTGCGCCGCGAGGCCTTCTGGTGGCTATATAACATGCAACATGCGCCCCTGCTAAGGCATGCGCTTCATCACCGATTTTCACATGGTATACAGAGCCTAGTTCTTCCATACGTCTAGGTTATGTCGTCCTCCTCCTCTCACGCCATGGCTATGCCCTCCCTCGCTGCCCTCGGCCACACCATCACCGAGAAGCTCACCCGTAATAACTTCCTGGTGTGGAAGGCCCAGGTGCTCCCGCATGTCAGGGCCGCCGCGATGATGGGCTACCTTGACGGCTCGATCAAGGAGCCCGCTGTTGTCATCATCTTCGAGAAGGATACCGCCGGGAAGAAGGAGATCACCGAGACGCCTAACCCAGAACATGCGATCTGGGTCACTCAAGACCAACAGGTGCTCACTTTTTTGCTCGCCTCCTTGTCCCGAGAGGTTCTAATGCAGGTCTCGAACCACACCACCGCTGCGGGAGTCTGGCATGCTCTGGTGGAAAGCTTCTCTGCGCAGTCGCGGGCACGCCAGATTCAGCTTCGCTCGGCGATCGGGAACGCACACAAGGGCGATCTCTCTGCCGCCGCCTACTTCACCAAGATGAAGGGGCTTGCAGATGAGCTCGCCGCCGCCGGGAAACCGCTCGATGAAGACGACATCATCTCGCACATCTTGGAGGGCCTCATGCACGAACCCGATTACAACGGGTTTGTCACCGCCATCTCTACACACGCTGTTACCGATCAACCGATCGGCCTCAGCGAACTTTTTTCGCTGCTGCTCTCCGCGGAGTCACGGATCGCCGCCCAGCAAGCAGCCTACACCGCCCATCACTCCGCCAACCTCGCCGCAAAGGGTGGTCGAGGCGGCTACGGCGGCGGACGTGGCGGCCAGGGTGGTGGCCGCGGTGGCTACAACGGCGGCAACTACAACGACAACTCAGGTGGCGGTGCGCCGCGCCAACAAGGTGGTGACCGCGGTGAGCGCGGTGACCGCGAGCGCTGCCAGATTTGCAAGGAGGAAGGCCACGGTACGTGGCGCTGCAGGAAACGGTTCGACAAGAACTACAACAACAACGTGCGTAACCCAGCAGGCGGCGGTGGCGGCGGCGGACGCGGCGGTGGTGGCGTGGTGGCGGTGGCAACTCTCGCTCTGCCAACTCTGCCCACTCCTATGGCGTAGATACCAACTAGTATCTCGACACCGGCGCCACTGACCATGTCACGGGGGAATTAGAGAAGCTGGTCGTTCGAGACCGCTACACCGGCACCGACCAGATCCACACAGCAAGTGGGCAAGGTATGGACATAGCACATATTGGGCATTCAGTATTATCTACTCCCTCTAGTTCCCTCCACTTAAACAACATCCTCCATGCTCCTAGTGCCGACCAGAGCCTTCTTTCAGCTTATAATCTTATGCGAGATAATGATGTTTTCATTGAACTTCACCCTGAATTCTTTCTTGTCAAGGATCAGGCTACCCGGAGAACAATCCTTCAAAACAAGAGTAGATGGGGCTTGTTCCCCGTGACCGGACGGCAAAGTGCCCCTCAACGTCAAGTCCTTGCTACCATCAAACCCTCCACATCTCGGTGGCACAAGCTCCTAGGGCACCCAGCTCTTCCGGTAGTTCAAAAGATTCTTCGCGACTTCAATCTTCCTATTTCGAATAAACAAGATCACCTACTAGTGTGTGATGCGTGTCAAATGGCCAAGAGCCATCAGTTGCCTTATTCTCGTTCAACTAGTGAGTCCACGGCTCCTTTAGAGCTTATTTTTTCAGATGTTTGGGGTCCTGGACCCGTCTCTATAGGAAGACAGAAATACTATGTCAGTTTTATTGATGATTTTAACAAGTTTAGTTGGATATATTTGCTCAAAAAAAAATCTGATGTCTTTGAAAAATTTCGTCTCTTCCAAGATCATGTTGAACGACTCTTAGATCGCAAGATCATTGTCATGCAAACCGATTGGGGTGGAGAGTACCAATGGTTGAATTCCTTTTTTGAATGCACTGGCATCACGCATCACGTTTCTTGCCCACATGCTCATCAACAGAACGGCTCTGCCGAGCGGAAACACAGACACATCGTAGAAGTTGGCCTCTCTTTACTTGCTCACGCTTTTATGCCACTCAAGTTTTGGGACGAAACGTTCCTTACTGCCGTTTATCTTATAAACCGCATCCCTAGTAGAGTTATCAAGAACCAAACACCTCTAGAACGACTCTTCGGCACTAAGCCCAACTACTCTTTTCTTCGCATTTTTGGGTGTGCCGTCTGGCCCAACTTGCGTCCCTTCAATAAGCATAAGCTTGAATTTTGGTCCAAGCAATGTGCTTTCCTCGGATACAACACTCTTCATAAGGCTTATAAGTGTCTTGATATCTCTTCTGGTCGTGTCTATGTTTCACGCGATGTTATTTTCGATGAGCAAGTTTTTCCTTTCGCCAGTCTTCACTCCAATGTCGGTGCACAGCTTCGAAAAGAACTACTTCTTCTCCCCTCTCATCTCCTGCCATCTCCTCATTTTGCTCAAGGCGGAGCGGATCTTGCTGGTGACAATATGTCCTTGTCTAACATTAATGACCCAGCTGAAAGTGTGCAGGAAACCGGGCAGCCGAATGCTGAGGATTTTGGTGACAGCTCGTATGATTTTATGCAAGAAACTGATAACATGCATGCAGCCACAGAAGATCCTCAGGTGCCCTCAGGATCGGCGGCGGCAGGCGGATCAGCCGCGGGATCCGCACCTGGCGCGGCGGCAGGCGGATCAGCCGCGGGATCCGCACCTGGCGCGGCGCCAGGCGAATCCACTCCGGGATCCACGTCCACAAGCGGGAGGCCAGGCAGGCGTCCCGATTCGGCGCGTGGGCCAGCTGCACCAGGTGAATCCACGCCGGGATCCGCGTCTGCAGGTGGGGGGCCAGGCGGGCGCCCCGAGCCACCGTGTGGGCCAGCTGCGCGTCCCACCGCATCGTCCCCAGCGTAGGAGGGCGTGCGGTCTCCTGGCGGGCCGACCAGGAGCGGGCCTCGTGCGCCCCACGAGGCGGGGCGTGTGGAGCCTGGCGCGGCGCGGTCTCCCTCCAACTCGGAACTGCCAAGTGGCAGTTAGCCATCGGCTGCCGCACCAGATCCTCCTGGCTCTCTGCAAGCAGGGGACTCGGGATTTTCTGCACCGGCGTCTCCTGCGTCCGACTCTGTTGTTTCAGCCACGCACGATCGCCTCCAGCTACAGCATGCTCGGCCAGCTCCACCTCCTCCTGCTCGGTCCCACACTCGGTCCCAAAGTGGCATTGCGAAACCTAAGGTATATAAAGATGGTTGTGTTCGATGGGGTTCTTTTTATGCCACAGGTGAACCGAAGAATCTGCATGATGCCCTTGGTGATCCTAAGTGGCGGCAGGCCATGGATGAAGAATTTTCAGCCCTAGTTGCAAACAAGACATTTCACTTGGTTCCACCGGCCAGAGGGAGAAACGTGATTGACTGCAAATGGGTGTACAAGGTGAAACGCAAGTCTGATGGCACGATTGACAGGTACAAGGCACGTATTGTGGCCAAAGGTTTTAAGCAAATGTATGGAATTGATTATGAGGATACCTTTAGCCCTGTGGTAAAAGCTGCAACTGTCCGCTTGGTTCTTTCCGTTGCAATATCTAAGAATTGGTGCATACGACAACTAGACGTAAAGAACGCATTTTTGCATGGTGTTCTGGAAGAAGAGGTGTTTATGAGGCAGCCTCCTGGGTATGAAAGTTCAGCTTTACCACGGCACGTTTGCAAGCTTGACAAAGCAATCTATGGTTTAAAACAGGCTCCCAGAGCATGGTATTATCGTTTGTACTCCAAGTTACAGTCTCTTGGCTTTGCTGCTTCCAAAGGAGATACCTCCTTGTTTTTCTATCATCAGCATGGAGTAACTTTTTTTATGCTTATTTATGTTGATGATATTATCGTCACCAGTTCTTCCTCTCGAGCAGTTGAAGCACTTCTTCAGGATCTTCGTATGGATTTTGCGCTCAAGGATTTGGGCACCCTTCATTTTTTTCCTTGGTATCTCTACTACCTAAAAGAACCATAAGGTTCCGTCTCCTCTCTTACGTCGATGGATACCTCCCACTTCCGCTCACCCCTGCCTGCTTCGTCCGCTGGTTCACTCTTATGTCATGTTCTCTCTCCTTAATCGCCGTCGAAATCACCTGCGTGCGTTCCCAAAACCTGTCACGGGATGTCCTCGCTGCCAACTATGTCTGCTTCCAATCTACCCCGGCGCCCCATCTCCCCTCTCCCAAACCCCACGGTGGCTTCAGATTCGACATTCCCGGCCAAGCGACAACGATGCTGAGGGGGAAGACCCTGTGGCATGCAATGGTAGCAAGTCCCACGCCGCTTCCTGCCCAGCGGGAGGCGTCGTTATGGCTGCGTAGGAGGAGGTTGCCCGGCGGGAGTGAGGAGTCTCCCGTGGTGGCCGAGGCCGCCACTGATTTAGCCAGGCGAGTAAGAGGGATGCAAGCCATGCCAGGGCCGCGCAGGAGGCAGCCGCAAAAAAAGGGCCGCGCTGGAGGCGTCCGCCACCATACAACATGCATGGAGATAGGGCGGCGGCTGGAGCTGCAGCGGGCGCGGCCGTATGAGCTTGTCATCGAGAGGTGGGAGGCCACCGAGGGCATCTAGCCGGTGCTATCGCTCGCCCTAGGACTCTTGTCGCGCTGCACAACTACAAGTGCAGGTAGGTGTGACTGGTCAAGAATAACAAGCCTTCTTTTTTGGGCAGCGCTAGGCGCCGGTGCGCCGGCCCAATACTTTGGGCCGGTCCAGCCCCAGCCGTCCGATGCAGCGAGCGAGAGCCATCCGATCTGCCCTTTCGTTTCATCCCCTTCCCCTCGTGTCGTCTTTCTCCCAGAACAAGCGAAGGCGAGCGCCGCCGTCGACCGCCCCGCTCCCAGCCATGGACGCGCCCTCTGTCGTTGTTGGTCTGCTTGCAACCTCGCCATCGCCATTCGCCATTCGCGTCCCTAGCCATGGCCATCCCGTCTTGCATCTCCTGGCCATGACCATGGACGCTGCTCGGCAGCGGCGTTCCTAGCACCGGCGGGCAGGTGCACATCAAGTGGCCCCATGGTTGCACCATAGGGTTGCGCAGTGCCTCCCCCCCCGCCGTCCTCGCCGAGATCGCCGACGTGTGGGTGGCTTCCGTCCGCTGCCTCCCTTGCCGTCATCTGCTGGACTCCACCGCTCCACCCACTATAAACCATCGCAGCAAAACGAAAAGACGAATGTAGCTTTTGCTGATGCCGGTTGCAGCTTCGCCGAGGCAGCGGCCGTCGTCGTCTCAAGATCGCTTCCACCTTTCCTAGGCAACGGTTCCAGATCGCATCGCATGGTTGCAGCTCCGCTAGTAGCCGGTTCCAGCAAAAGAAAACATCCGCTGAGTCGTGGCACCATGAGCTCGCCATGAAGGATGTACCAAATTACCTCACCGGTAGTAGCAAAAAAGGACGACGGATGCAGCAAAAATGTCATCGCCGCCGTCGCGGGTTAAGCCGAGACATGAATGGTTGAAGCTTTTTTCATTGTCGGATGTAGCTTTTTTCATCAACAGTTGCAGCTTTCGTGCGTCATCCATAACTTTCGCCGCCTGTTGTTGGAACTTTTTCGTCGCGGTTGAAGCTTTTCTAGTCGCCGGTTGAAGCTTTTATCGTCGTCGGTTGAAGCTTCCGTGTTTGCGCAGTGCCAACACCCAAAAATTTGTTTGCCTTTGATTGTAGTTTTGGGTGACGCTGGTTGTATCATTTTTTGTTGCCGGTTCCAGCATACCAGATAGCTAGTTCCAGCAAACCACATGGCCGGTAAAAGCATCACCATGTGCTAGTTCTAGCGCGGGTGCACGCTGAGGTTGCAGCTTTTTCCGGCGTCGGTTCCAAAGATCCCGCATGCGGTTCCAGACGAGTGCATGACGGTTGTAGTACCACGTCATCTCACTCATAGTAGCACGCAACGACGGTCGCATCACCATATCGCATGGTTGTAGCACATCCCACGCCGGCGCCGAGATTGTGGTTGTAGCAACATCGAGGTCTAGTCGCCCAGACGGAGAGGAGATTGACGGAGAGGAGCTTGGAGTAGGTGCTCGTGGCACGGAGGCTGCCAAGTGCGGTGGTCGGGCGGCATCCCAAAGAAGCGGTGGTTCGGGCTGCACAGCTGCGAGAGAGCCAGAGAGGAGATGGGCGAGAGAGACGAGAGGAACGGAGAAGAGGTTGACGGCTTCCTCAAAAAGATAAGGATGAAAAGAGATAAGATTGAGTGGCTGTGGTTAAACGAGGGTCGATAGATGGGGCGAATCGAACGATTCGGCGACCGCCCGAGCTTCGCCGTGCGCCGAAGCCAACGCTTCTTCTTTTTTGATAGGGCGGCGGCTGGAGCCAGAATAACAAGCCTTCTTTTTTTTGATCGAGTACAGACAGTTAGTAGCTCTCAGGCTATCCAGAGTAACAAGCCAGAGTAAAAGGTCAGTAATATCTTTTTTTGAAAGATCCAGCTAATTGCTGGCTTGATTCAGATTAAGCAGAAAGCAGCGGAAGAACAACATGGTGAAGATCCGAAGATCAAAAGAAAAAGGAAAAACTGCGGCCCTAATAGCTGCAGAGAGCTACACCCACCACAAACAACAAGACTACACAACCAAAGCACCTGTCCTGAGCTAAGCATCACCACCGCGTCTCGAACAACGCCGATCACCTCCTAAGACAGCAGCAGCTCCCACTACAACTTCCCTCGCCAACGCACCATCCACCCTGGAAGCAGGGGGTAGATGGCGGGACTTGGTCGATCCCAGGAAGAGCTTCGTCTTGGACTCATCGATGATTTCGTACATTGCGCCTGGAGCTTCACCTTGAACAACGGCGAGCACCGGAGGAGCGCCGCAAAGAGCTTCCTGGAAATGTCTCCAAACGTGATGCTCCCAACAGAGGAGCAACGTCAAACACGCCGCCATCACGTCGATCCAACACCGGACCTAGGATTTCGCCCGGAGACAAACCACCATCCGAGCACGAGGAAGATATCGACACACCTCAGGCGACGCCTCCAAGGAGGAAAATGACACCCACAGGCGCCATCGCCACCGGCCTCTGGTCGTGCAGGACTTTCCTCCGTATCGCTGCACAGCGTCGCTCATGCCCACAGAAGCTCGTCCATGCAGTCTCGCACCGCCACCGCCGCAGAACCTAGTCGTAGAAGCCATGGAGTCGTGGTCCACCCCGCCCACGGCGAGCCTACAGTGACCAAAACAGTCCCTGCATCCCGCATCAATCACGGTCGGAGCCGCCTGCTCCAGCATCACAGGACCAACGCGCAGGGCTGGCGCGCGTCCAACACACCACGGATCTGGCCAGGTTCGACCAGATCCGGCCGCCACACGCCGGAGGGCCTCCGCCCCGCCAGCCCGCGCCGAATCCGAGGCAACCACCAGCACGCCACCCTCGGATCTGGCCAGGCCCGGCCGCCACTCACCCGGAGGGGCAAGCCACGCCGGCCCCGCGACGCGCGCGCTCCCTAGCCCCGCGAGGAGCGATCATGACCTCCACGCGCCGCTGGCGCCACCGCCGCCGCCGGGGCGCTCGCAAGACTCGCCGACCGCCACGGGCCAGGCCGCGCCTGCCACGCCGCCCGGACGTGCGCCCTCACCGGCGCCAGATCCGCTCGCTGGCCGCCTCCGCGGCAGGCCGCGCCACGCCGCCGACGCCAGATCCGCCTCTCTCGGCGCCCCTTCACGCCAGATCCACTCGGCTGCACGCCGCTCCTGCCACGCGCCACCACGGAAGCCGGACGCCCCGCGCGCCCGCGCCTCGTGGGGATTCCCGCCGCCGCCGACGCACGCACGGGCTTTGCCCGGCGCCGTCCCCTGGCGGCGGCGAGGGAGGGGGAAGCGAAGGTGTGGGAGGCGGCGGCGACGGACTAGGGTTTTGCCCGGCCGCTCGTGGGAGCGGCGCGAGCGAAGGGTCGATTCTATCTGCCGCTCATTTGCTGGACGGAGTTGATCTGCTAAAGGTCAGTAATATCAATCTCCTGAGTGCAAGAATCCGAGGAGGGGTTGTCTGTGGAGAAGGCACGTCTTGGAGATAGATCTGGAGAGGCTGCTTAGGACGAGGCAGTATTGTATGGTAATCCAGGTTGCTGCCTTATAACATGTGGTATTCAATGAGCTGTCTATCGGTTGCAGAAAATTGTCTTCCATGGACTGTGAGAAGTTGATTATCCTCTGTAGATGCTGCCGAGTTGGACATGCTGCACACATTTTAATGACATAGCAGATTTCCATTCCTGAAGATCATGGGTGCTTTGTGTCTTTAGTATTTTTTAGAAAAATAAAAAATATATAGTAGATGCAACTGCAAACCTAGGATTTAGTTCATGCCGTTTGTGGGTATGCCCAGGATAAGATGTTACTGGTCAAGAAGTATGTTGATTTTCACCGCTTTCTTATGGACACATGAGAACTTAAGTTTTTTCATTTCTTAAAGCTTGTATTTGTTTCTTTTCCGAGAAATGTATGTGCATAAATTGATATATAGGAATTATCGAAGTTTAAGATGTGGGAATTATATATATTGCCGACTGTGTTCAACATTTTTTGAACAAACTTAATTTGTCCCGTGACAACGTACAGGCATTCAGCTAGTTGAGGTAAAACATGTGGGCCGTGGTATTCTTTTATCTCAGGAAAAATATGTGCGAGACGTCCTTGAGCGAGTGGGCATGAAAGACTGTAAACCTTCCTCCACTCCATTGTCTACGTCCGAAAAGTTGTCTCTTCATGATGGAGAGGTGCTTGGAGCTGAAGATTCCACCAGATATAGGAGTGTTGTAGGAGCGCTGCAGTATTTGACGTTAACCAGGCCAGATATATGCTTTTCAGTCAACAAGGTTTGTCAGTATTTGCATGCACCTACTAGTACTCATTGGACAGCAGTTAAAAGGATACTCCGTTATCTCCAAGCAACCAAGAGTCATGGTCTCAAACTTGTTAAGTCAGACTCCACGTTGGTCAGCGCTTTTTCAGATGCAGACTGGGCAGGTTGTCCTGATGATCAGAGATCCACTGGAGGTTTTGCGGTGTTCTTTGGAGGCAACCTGATTTCTTGGAATGCACGTAAGCAAGCTACTGTGTCTCGGTCAAGCACAGAAGCTGAGTACAAAGCCCTAGCAAATGCCACTGCTGAAATTATTTGGGTGCAGAATTTGCTAACAGAGTTGGGTATTCGCCACTCACCTGCGGCTTCCCTTTGGTGTGATAACCTTGGAGCTACTTACCTCTCTGCCAATCCTGTTTTTCATGCGAGGACGAAGCATATTAAGATCGATTATCACTTTGTTCGTGAAAGAGTTGCCAACAAGCTTCTAAACATTCGTTTTGTGCCTACTGGTGATCAAGTGGCCGATGGCTTCACCAAATCCTTGTCAGTGCGGCAGCTGGAAGCCTTTAGGCGCAATCTCAACTTAGATAGTTGTGATTGAAGGGGAGTGTTAAACATGTTGTAGGGCTTGGCTATCTGACGCGCGCGCGTTGGAGCGCCCGGTTTCAGACAACGTCAAAACTTTCCTGTTTAAGTAATTGAGGGGAGAAGGTTTGGCGCACCGGCACCCCACCCGTTAAAATCAGGGGGGGGCTCAAAAGATTAGGATTGAGCGTTGTAGCGCTCGGGCGCATAGGAAACATGCACCATGTTGTATATTGCGTGTGTTGTATATTGTTAGGATAGGTTAGGTGTTGAGATAAGATCCTATTAATTAGTTTAAGAGATCAATCTCCACCTAACCTAAACCCTAACCCCTTGTACCTTGTGCGCGGCCAGGCCTTCTGGTGGCTATATAACACGCAACATGCGCCCCTGCTAAGGCATGCGCTTCATCACCAATTTCCACATGGCTGACCACGCGGCCACCCGCCGTGCCCGGGGCACCCTCCTCGGCCGCAGCCGCTCCATGCCGCCGCCCTCGCCGGCGCTCAGTGGCTCCGGGCGGTACCTCCTCTCGGGCCTCGCCATGCCGCAGTCCATGTCAGGTAGGTGTCCATACTGATACCGGTGCGCGCACACGCACGTCCGTTCGTGCCGACGTACGACACCCAACCAACCCACGTCACGTCCCAGCACATGAACCCCACTATCGGCCTCTCGATCATGCATCCTTTACGCGTGTGCATGGCAATATGGCATGGCCACGTGACCACTAGCTCGACCGATCGATCGGAGGCTCTGACACTGACACGCATGGCACGGTGCAGATGGGAGCGTGGAGCTTCAGCAGGCGCAGATGACGGAGGGCGCGGCGGTGGCCGACGAGGTGATGGCGGCGCTGGAGCGCAACGGCGTCAGCTTCGTGGGGCTGCCCGGGAAGAAGGACGCCAAGAAGGAGGGCAGCGGCAGGGGCGGGAGGCTGCAGCTGCCGTCGACGGTGCGCATCGACATCCCGGCGAGCAACCCGGGGCGGGCGGCGCTCAAGGTGTGGGAAGAGCTGGTGAACTTGCTGCGCAAGGACGGCGCCGACCCCGCCGCCGCCTTCGTGCACGGGAAGAAGGTGCAGCACGCCGAGAAGAACATCCGCTACGCCTTCATGGCGCTCTACCGCGGCCTCGAGCTGATCAAGAAGTTCAGGTGCACACTCCGGACGCCATCGCCGTGCCCCTCGTTCAGTTGAGAATTGTGACATCTTTGCGGTGGTGGGGCTGATGGATTTGTTGTGCTTTTTCTGTTGCATGGATGGATGGGTGCAGTTCTCTGAATGTAAAGGCGTTCACCAAGATTCTCAAGAAATTTGTCAAGGTACGTGCGTGCTCCCTCTGTAAAGAGCGTTTAGATTACTAAAGTAGTGATCCAAATGCTCTTATATTAGTTTACGGAGAGAGTACTTTGCAAAACGGATGGACAAGAACAGTTTAGAGTCTCTTAAACAACATAATAAACGTACTTAATTATTAGCACATCTTTTAGTGGAGAATATACTGAAGCTAGTAGTATCAACTATAATCAACACACAGCTAGTGAGTGGCCTGTGTGGTCGTCCTAGTGATTTACTGAACTGGCATGCTCCTGCAATCTGAACTAACCTAGCTCTGATAAAAGAAATTAAACTAGTAGTAGTAAAAGAATTGGTATAAACATAATTAAATTGATCTGTTATGACACTAAATCAATGCTCTCTCAGGTATCTGAGCAGCAGCGAGCAACGGACCTTTTCCCACAGAAGGTGAAGAGATCGTCCTTTAGCACGTCCGACAAGGTATCCTCATCAACTCATCGTCATCTGCATCATGTCCAACCCTGAAGAACACGAACCGAAGGAGTAAATATTCATGGAAATTTTGAGCAGGTTCTTCAGCTGTCGGACGAGGTGGAGTCACTCTTCCTGAAGCACTTCGCGGGCAACGACAGGATGGTGGCGATGAAATACCTCAATCCACAGCAGCCCAAGAACACCCACATGATCACCTTCCTCGTAGGTACGCGACAAGTAGAATTCGGACATCACAATTCTAAAATGTGCTTTTAAAATTCAGAATTCTAACTTTACAGGGTATTTTCAGGGTTGTTTACGGGCACATTTGTGAGTTTGTTCATCATATACGCCATCTTGGCCCATGTCTCCGGCATTTTTGCCTCCGCCCGAAACACGACCTACATGGAAGTAGTTTACCATGTCTTCAGGTAACATCTCAGACCAAGGTTCTGACCATATATAAGAGCTCTTTTCTTAGCATGACTTCATCATTTTACTTTACTTTTATACCAAGACTGAAGAGTTTTAAATTATAAGGTTCTGACCATAGGATGCATGAATTCATCATAACGAGAGAACCTCGACTTGACAGTAGATGCTCGTTCCTTTGCTCCTCTGCAGCATGTTCGCGCTCATCAGCCTGCACTGCTTTCTCTACGGATGCAACCTATTCATGTGGAAGAGCACCCGGATCAACCAGAACTTCATATTCGACTTCGCCCCCAACACCGCCCTTACCCACTGGGACGCCTTCCTTATGTCCGCCTCCTTCATGTGCACCGTCGTCGCAGCGCTGGTCATCAACCTCTTCCTCAGAAACGCAGGCGCGTCCTACGCTAACGCCGTGCCCGGGGGGCTCATAGTGGTAAGAAACACAGACCATATATTTGATCATAGTGGTAAGAAACACAGACCATATATGTGGAGCAATAACTGATAACTGTTTGTTAGTTCTCAAAATTTTGAATCTACCTGTTTCAGTTGTCGGCCGGACTTCTATTCTGCCCGTTCAACGTGTTCTACCGCTCGACGCGTAACTGCTTCATGCGCATTATGCGCAACATCATATTCTCGCCATTCTACAAGGTATAAGGAGGCTCTACAGTTCTCGATTCACAAACTGTTATGCTCTGAACATGTATATCTGATGGTAAACCGGCCTTGTGATCCAGGTTCTGATGGCCGATTTTTTCATGGCTGATCAGTTAACTAGCCAGGTAATGATCATAATCACATGATTATACTACAGCCTAGGGGCCTTAAAATGCAAGTTCTTATAAGTTAAACTTTTATATGTTCCAGATCCCATTGTTAAGGCACATGGAGTTTGCAGCGTGCTACTTCATGGCAGCAAGCTTTAGGGCTAACCCATATGAGACTTGTACTAACAGCCAGCAATACAAACACCTGGCCTATGTGATCTCTTTTCTCCCCTACTACTGGAGAGCTATGCAGGTATAAATCAAATCGATACACGAACAATCGTAAGATTTCAAGTTATCAGAATCAGTTTCAAACTAAACTTTGTGGTCATTTTTTGCAGTGTTTAAGAGGGTATTTTGAGGAACATGACATGAATCAACTCGCCAACGCCGGGAAGTACGTGTCGGCAATGGTCGCAGCTGCTGTTAGGTTCAAGTACAGTGCAACGACGACACCATTCTGGGTGTGGATGGTCCTCATCTCATCCTCAGGCGCCACCGTCTACCAGCTCTACTGGGACTTTGCCAAGGATTGGGGCTTTTTCACTCCCAAATCTAAGAACCTATGGCTCCGGGATGATCTCATCTTGAAGAACAAGTTCACCTACTACATTTCTCTGGTATTTTACTTTGTTCAACTGATTTATAATGCAGCATTAACACAGAAAAGACAGGCTTCAGGAGCACTAATCCCTTCGCAAATGCAGATGCTAAATCTAGTGCTTCGGCTGGCATGGACTGAAAGTGTGATGAAGATCCGTGTTAGCAAGAACGAGACTCGCCTACTGGATTTCTCCCTTGCCTCCTTGGAAATAATCCGACGAGGGCACTGGAATTTCTACAGGTATATGAAATTAGTATAAAGCTGGAAATATCTTCGGTCTAACGTTTTGGTTATAACTCGGGTTGACTGGATTGCAGGCTGGAGAATGAACACTTGAACAATGTTGGCAAGTTCAGAGCAGTGAAGACTGTCCCATTGCCATTTCGTGAACTCGAAACAGATTAATGATTAAGATGGAGAGAAGAGTGTAACAGCGTGCTCCTGATACCAACGGGGGCCGGCGATCGCCACCATCCTCCAAGTCGCTCCGTGCAACCGCCGCTGGCATGGCTGTCATTGCCCAGACCAGTTCCAGCGAGTGCTCCCTGGGCGAGTAGCTCGCTCATGACGCCCTAGGTACATGCGGTGCAGCAGGGGACGCCGAGCTTGGGGGCACCGTCCGTGGCGTCCCAGCAGCAGGAGGTGCTAGACAGTGAAGTCAGGATAACTTTGCACACTGATAACAGTAGATTGTTAGGCACCAATTAGAGCAAACCACTAATATGGGGATCAATTGGTATACCATCCAATGTGATGGTAATCAAAGTTTTAAATAGCCGGCTATAGCTAGCCTTTTCAGCAGGGTGCTTCTAAATGGTCGCCTTCACAAATAACCCGCTATAGCTGATTTGGAGGTCCGCCGATATTTTCCAAATATTGATGGTAATGGATTGAAGTACCGTTATAATCAAAACAAAAAAATACAGTGAACTAAAGAAGAAAAGATGCATAAATGCACAGAGACTCGATTTTGCATCATCGTTTTGATGTCCTGAAGGGAAATCCGAGTAAAGCCATCTTTTGCTAAGCCACCAATAACTCATGAAGGAGTTGCACACAGAAAAACAATAATAGAATGTGTAAGACAATAATAACTGATGTTCATAGTGAGCAAGACTGTAAGAAGAGGACTCCAGAAATTCTTTTATAAAAGGCGGCATACTTGGTCAGGCTGTGCAACATTTGAAAAGAAAAAAAACAACCATGCCAACTAGCAATAGCATCCTGAATGATGGTAATCACATTAGTACACTTGTTCACTCCGGTGAGAGAATTCCACAGCATAGAGCAACTAAGTCTGCAAGTAATGGTCTTCATCAAGAAAAAACAAATAAAGTGGAAGTCATTTAGCAATAAAAAAGGAAGTTGCAGTGAGATCTCACCGGACACCAGTCCAACAATATCACACATGAGACACGGTTGTTCCGGAGGCAGCTATGAGGTACAGCACACGAGTTCCAGGAGCCCGAAACAGCGTCAAATACTACAACCTTGGACCCGTCCTCATCAATATGTCAGTGTGGCAAGTGCTTAATGTAGCATTCTTGTCAAGGACTTCCCAATGTTTAAATAGAGTCCAGGGATCTGCAGGCTTGTACCTAACCCGCTCTTCAAAGACCACCTATTTTGGCACCGTTTCAGGATGGCTAGACATGTGTTCAACCGTATCTGGGAGGGGTGGTGGCGTACGATAACTATTTTGAGTGCAAGGAGGATGCCCTTGGAAAGATTGGCTTCTCCTCTTATCATAACTGCACTACAGCTATTCGGATGCTTGCATACGGAGTTCCCAGTGACCTCACTGATGAGTATGTCCGAATGAGCGAGTCCACGTGCCTAGACTCCAAGTACAAGTTCTGCAAGGCTATGGTAGCAATGTTTGGCCCGGAGTACTTGAGAGAGCCAACTGCTGTAGATACAGCCCGGTTGTTGGCAATCAATACCAGTAGGGGCTTTCCTGGGATGCTTGGTAGCATAGATTGTATGCACTAGGAATGGAAGAACTGCCCTTCTGCTTGGCAGGGGTAGTATAGGGCCATGTCAAAGTTTGCACTGTCATAGCCTAGGACGTGGCTTCACAGGATCTTTGGCATGGTCGTATCTCACAATGATATCAATGTGCTTCAGCGCTCTTTGGTGTTTGTAAGGCTTGCAGAAGGCAACTGCTCGGAGGTTAATGTTGAAATCAATGGCCACCACTACAATAAAGGATACTACCTAGCTGACGGTATCTATCCTCAGTGGACTACTCTTGTGAAGACAATCCCCAACCCGGTAGTTGAGAAGAGGAAGAGATTTTTCCAAGCACGAGAGGGTGCTAGGAAGGATGTGGAGCGTGCCTTCAGTGTTCTTAAATCTCGATGGGGCATTGTTCTTTATCCTGCTAGAACTTGGAGCATCAAGAAATTGTGGGAGGTGATGACTGCTTTTGTGATCATGCACAATATGATTGTAGGATGGGCGTCCGGATCTACGATCAAGGGTTTCAGTTTTAGGGTGACAATATTGTGCCTGAGAATGGAGCAACAGCAATATTTGCACAATTGATTGAATTTCACCGTCAAATGCGTGTTTGGAAAACTCACATTCAACTGCAAGAAGATTTGGTTAAGTATATGTGGGCTCACGTTGGCAACCAATAGATATATCGGCTATTTTTACTTCCAAAATTATTTGAGACAATTTAAATTTTACTTGGCTTGTAAACTATGAGATATTTATTTGGTTGTGAAACTACAAGCTATATTTATTTTGTTTGAATTATGTGAACTTGGGCCAAATTTTCTTGATATGTCGAAAAAAGAGCTCAAAATAGCCGTAAACCTGCCGCGAGGACGAAAATGCGTCCACGCATTGGGTATACTGTCGACCGAAACATGAAAGGGGGTGAACACATCGACCGAAAAAGACGAAAAAAACATGCGTACGTTTGGGTCGCCACATTGAAGCCATGCCCCACAACCTCTCCAGGCCATGGGCGAGCCTGCCTCTCTATTCGAGATGAGCGTGGCACCGTATGGCGTCGGCCGGCTCGACGCGCTGTCGCCTGTGTGAAACGGGCTACACCCCCAACGCACGTACAACAAAGATGAGGGAGTCGGTGACCTTCAGTTTCATGCAAACCCTGCCTGCCATGACGTGTTTCAGAACCTAGTATTCTTCCAGCACGTACTTGTACTTGCACGTGCTGTGGAAGTTGCACCACCATCTCGTGGTCGTGGTGCTGGCCACGCTCCTTGTGAGCGCGACGCTGCACGGCTCAACCTGCCTCCACTTGAGTGCTTGTCGTCGCCAGGGCTCACCGTGCTCCGGTCCGCCTCTGACTTGCCCATGCCGTGATTGATGTGGCTCGCCTTGTGCCACTCCGATCGGCCATTGAGGGAAGAAGGCGGCGAACGGGCGGACCGGCGGACGGACGGACGTTGAGGGGGGCGGATGGTCTCGGAGGGGTGAGATGGGATGGCGCGGTCAACGTGGTGCGAGGATGATGACGGAGGGCGATCGAGAGGTCCGGTGCAACCACCGCCAGCAGGTGACAATGGAGCACAGGAGCGATCGTGCGCGGGTGGTCTAGGGCAGAGACATGCGTGCTCAAGCTTAGAGAAGAGAAAGAGCTTAGAGAAGTGAAAATCGTGATACGCGTGCCTCGTTTTGAAATAAAATAAAATGGGGCTGGGAAACCCTTTTTTTCTTAAATAATAATAATAATAAAGCAATCGTGATACGCATATCGCGGCCGTCCATCACGCTGATACTTTTTCAGTATCTCCTTTTTTTTTGAACGAAGGGGTTGCCCCCCCCCCTCCCCATTTTATTGAAGCAGAGCACAACCAGGTCCAACGAGTACAGCAACAGGAACAATAAGTATCTAGAGCAACAAAGCTCAGAAGAAACCAAAGCTGCCACAGAGGCTAGAACTCAAGTACGGAAAACGACTACATAAATTTGCTGCACCGCACATGGGAGACTGCCACCAGGATTAGTTGGTCTCAGTTGGCCTCCCCAAGTCTCGTCTCCAGGCGATCCGGAGGAGTTCCCCACGTCGCTTGTCCAGCAGCAAGATGCATCGTTGTAGTAGGGTTGCCTGGGTATCGTCGCAGAGAACCTTTCACTGGTGTAAAAAGCAACTTAGCTTTGCAAGAATGCAGTTCACATTCCTCCATTTGCGCCCCTGAAAGCAAAATTCATTTCTTAGCCTCCACAAGCTCCACAAGGTAGCAGATGAAACCATGTTTAGAACAGCTTTAGATTTGTACATAGGCCAGAAGGACACAATATGATCAAAACGAGAAATATTTCCAACATCAAAGAATTCTGCAACAAATCCCCAAACATGTTGGGCTACCACACAGTCAAACATCAGGTGTTGAACCGTTTCAGGTTCTGAACAGAACAAACAAGAAGGGTCTTCAACTACCCTTCTTTTTGCCAAATTATCTCTAGTCAACACCTTGTTATGAACACAGAGCCACAAGAAAATATGAATATTTTGTGGACAAGGAATTTTCCACATCTTAGTACTAATATTAGGTCTCACACCCCCAAAATTGATCAGATTATAGAAGGATTTAACTGAAAAGTTCCCATTAGGTTCAAGGCCCCAAATGGGGGTGTCTAATTCATTGAGAAGAGGATATTGCCTAACCAAACAAACAAGTTGATTCCATAAATCCAATCCAGCTCTGCCAACACATCTTCTAAAAGTTAATTTCAAGTCCTCACCATCCCACACTTGAGCTACAGTACAGTCCATCTGATTACAAATTTTGAACAAGTCCCAAAATTGTACTTTTAGGGAACATTCCCCAATCCACACATCATGCCAAAAACTAATAAGTTTACCATCCCCCAATTTCCATTTGTAAAAAGTTTTTGCAGCAGCCAGGGCCCAGGTAATACTTTTCCAGAAGGTAGAGCCCCCTTCACTTTTAGCCCAAAGGAGATTAGGAGAGTTAGTTCTATATTTGAAAACAAGAAGTTTAGCCCAATCTGATTCAGGGTTGGTAAAAAATCTTTTACCCCAAGAAGCCAATAAAGCCATATTATATTCTTTGATATTGGGAACCCCTAAACCTCCAAACTCTTTCTTTCTAGTAATCAACCCCCATTTCGCCAAGTGATATTTGTGTTGCTCACCTACATCCCCCCAGAAGAAGTGGGCCATCTGAGAGTTAATGGCATTAATAGCCCATTTAGGGAATTTGATCACCGACATCAGGTAAGCTGGTATGCTAATAATGCAAGCACAAAGAAGGATAATTTTGCCTTTGTAAGTAAGGTATCTCCCCAGCCATCCAGAAATACCCTTAATGATCCTGTCAATAACAGGCTGGATGTCCTCTCTTTTCAGTTTGTCATAGTGCAAAGGCACTCCCAAATACTTAATAGGAAAGGAACCTTTTTTACAGCAGAAAATCTGAGAGAACTCATTAGCTACTGTGTCCTCTATATTAATGGTCATAAGATCACTCTTGTGGAAGTTAATTTTCATGCCAGAAAGATTTTCAAAACATGACAGAAGCCACTTGAAGTTTCTAGCTTTCTGGGTAGAGTTTTCCAGAAAGAGTATGGTGTCATCTGCATACTGCAGACTAACCACACCTCCTGGAATAACATGGGGCAACAGCCCAGAAATCAGATTATGAGAAGCAGCTTTTTTGAGCATTTTGGTAAAGACATCCGCAACAAGATTAAACAAAAGAGGGGAATGTGGATCCCCTTGCTTAAGACCTTTTCCCCCTACGAAATAAGGGCCAGTAGTATCATTAATCCTAACACTGAAGGTGCTATTGATAAGAGTGCTCTTAATCCAAGAAATCCACTTGGCACCGAACCCCCTTGATTGGAGCATATCGAAGAGGAAATCCCAATTAACCCTATCGTATGCCTTCTCATAATCCAGTTTAAGCACCAAACCTTGTGAGTCAGATTTTTTTATTTCATGAATTACTTCATGAGCAAGAACCACACTCTCTAAAATATATCTCCCTTTAATAAAGGTCGTCTGGTTAGAGGAAATCAACCTACGTCCCACACGGGAGGCCCGATTAGCCATAGCCTTAGAGAAAATTTTAATACCACAGTTACTCAAACTAATAGGACGAAACTTTTTCATCTCCCTGGCATCTGGTTCTTTAGGGATTAGGACAATCAGAGCAAAATTCAAACGTTGCACATCTAGTTCCCCTGCCTCAAAGTCTCTGACCAGAGCCATGAAATCCTTTTTGATGACATCCCAAAATGTCTGATAAAATAAGAAGGATAGTCCATCGGGGCCAGGAGCCCCGTGAGCATAGGAACCAAAAACTGCCTCTTTAATTTCTTCTTCGGAAAAACTTTTTTGCAACTGTTCATTTTCTTCCTGGGTAACTAATTCATCCTCCTCCCAAAAGGAAGGCCCCAGACCAATATTATGTTTGTTTTCAAAACAGAATAGCTTTTTGTAATAGGAAGTAGCAACCTCTAACAGTTCCTGCGTGGAGTAAACAGGGCCATTATCACCTATCAGCTCAGATAAGTGTTTCTTCCTGTGCCTATGGTTAGCCATAGCATGGAAGTACGCATTATTTTTATCACCATCCCGAATCCTACGATCTCTGGATCTCTGCCACAAGGCAGTTTCCTCTTTATTCCAAATCAATGCAAGTTCTTTTTTAATAACTTCCATTCTAGTTCTATCATCATCATTAATCTGGTTCCTCTCAGCGAACACGTCCAAAATGTCAAATTCGAGCAAAAGCTCCCTCTTCTTTTTTTTCAAATCAGCTTCGATGTTAACACTCCAGCCCTTGGCTTTCTTCCTAAAGAGTTTACTCTTATTCATCCAGATATCTATAGCTGTTCTACCAGGGACAGGGGTATTCCACGTATCCACTACCATATCCTTAAAACCAGGGTGATCAAGCCACCACTTTTCAAATCTAAAAATCTTGGGGGAAGTCACCCTCCGAGCTCCCGTATCCAAAATCAATGGGGTGTGATCACTACCCACACGAGGGAGTGCAGTCACAACTAACAAAGGAAAACGGTTATCCCATGAAAGAGAAACAAAAGTTCTATCTATAGTAGCAAAGATGGGATTGTCTTGATTATTACTCCAAGTAAACTTCCTGTTAGCTACACTAATTTCTAACAAGCCCCATTTGTTAATCCAGTCATTGAAGAGGTAAGCAAATTGGTTGTTAATCACTCCATTATTCTTATCAGCAGAAGATCTGACTAGGTTAAAATCCCCTCCCAGTAAAACTGGATATTCCAGACCATCCATGATATCATGTAACTCAGCAAAGAATTCAAGCTTATGCTCGTTGTAAGAGGTACCGTAGACGGCCACAAGGTGCCAAATAAAACCATCAAACTTATTTTTCAGAGTAGTTATGATGCAGTATTTCTTATTGATAAAACCAATCACCTCAAATAAATCATTGTTCAAACCCACAAGGATCCCTCCAGCCGTGTTAATAGTAGGTAAATAATGCCAGTCAAAAGAAATCCTACCAGAAATATTGCTAAGGATGTGATCATCAATGACTTCTCTCTTAGTCTCTGAAAAACAGATGAAATCTACTTGATTATTACAGATAAAATCTGCAAGGCACTGAATTTTACCAGGTTGACCAAGACCTCTAATATTCCAAAAAGCACCAATCATTTATATCTAAAGGGGTGAGATAAGCCACAAGGCTTCTTCTTGGTATTCAAAGTAGGACAAACCATCGCTGAAACATCAGTGCCAACTGATTCAGCATCTGGAGAGTCTACATTATCAAAATCGGAGAGATGATCAATAGATTCAATCAGGTCTAGATTATCAGGAAGAACAATCTCCGGATTATCATTAGCAAATTGCAAACACCTATGTTTTTCGTTGTTGATAATGTCAAGAATTATATCTTTTTTCTCCTCTTCACTATTGCCAATGCATAGGTCTACCTTAACAGAACAAACATCAAGATCATGGGGGTCTAAGCTAGCAAACGATTTACCTTTGAAAGTAACTGGAATCTCCAAGTTTTTCTTCTTCATGTAAGCAGATGCTTTCTCCATAATCTTCACATCTCCATGGTTTCTGGTAATAGGCTTGGAAGCAAGTACCGGACCCCATGTAGGCGAGTTTCTGACGTTGATTTTCTTAACCACAGTATCAGCCATTTCCAGGGAATCCAGCAGGGATCTCTTAACAGAAGTTATAGCAAATGTTATGTCTTCTGGTAGACAATCCATCTCCATATTGATACCATCTCCCTCTCCATCAGATTCTTCCATCTCAAATTTACTCAGTTGTTCAGAACAGTAGTCCAGATGGACTGACATCATCTTACTTTTCCCAGCCTCATTCAATGTCTCATTCTCATTTCCAAGTTTCATAATTGGTGTTAAGTTATTATCATCCTCTGACATCTGAACCTGCACATCCTCAACACCATTACTTATGTGTTCCTCAGCTGCAGAAACAGTCTCCTGAGACACTTTTTTACTCGAACCATGTTGCTTGTTATCCTTGGAAGGGAAATTGGCTTTGTCCAGCTCATCTATTGGCTCATCATCTTCATGCATCCCTTCTTTTCCTTCAGAATCCTTATTCAAGTTTTCCTCAGTTCCTTCTATGTCCTCCAACTCTGGATCCTCCTCTTCCTCATCATTGTTCTCATCAATTTGTTCAAAACCCTCCACTGTAAAAAACAGTAAGTACAGTTTCTTTTTCATCTCCACCAACCTCTCAAAAGGGATTTTCCTAGGATCTCTGCAGGCTATTTTAACTCTGACTTTTTCATAGAAACTTTTAAAGATGCCATTCCAGTCCACATCCACAAGGATGCCAAAGCAAGCAGCAATCTGCGCAAATACTTTCCAGGCACACCATTTAGGAGGAATACCCTCGATCTGTACCCAGGCTTCGGTCAGGGCCCCAAATTCATCCAGCATACCTTCCCATTCACAAATTTTAACTGACACTCCAGCAACAGGCAGTTCAAAAGGAGGAAACTCAATTAAGTCATCTACATTCTTCCAAGGAGGAAATCTTAGCAGAAATTTCTTGCTTTCCAACTCTCTAATCTGCCATGGCCACTCTTTATTTTTGCAGAAAATTCCATTTAATTGAGTCAGGAGTTCAGAGGCAGAAACCTCTCCTTTCACCACTTTAAGAACAGCACAGTTCTTGTAATTGAGCCACCTAGATTCAGCAGCAACTGGTACTTCAATATGATAAAACCCTAACCCAGACGCAACACTACAAAAATAGGTAGCCGCAGGTTGAGGTTTGGCCCAAGCCGCACAGTTGTTGACATTATGATTCCCAGCACAAATAAAGCATTTCTTCGGCTCTACACAGTTACCCACATAATGGCCAGGCCAGCTACAATTAAAGCAAATCATCTCCTTGTACTTAGGATCTAAAGGTTGGGTCACTGGTGGCGGAGGAACAGGAGGTGGGACATTGGTGGCCGGGGGAGCAGTCTGGGTATGATTCACCTGATTTGCTTTGGTTGCCCCCTGCTGACCCAGCTTCCCATAAGCAATCGGAGCCGTGGAGGCAGATTTACCCTCCTGGGGGTTGGGTTTCTTCACCGGAGGAGGCCGGCGGTTCCTTTGTTGCATCTGGCCACGATTCTCCATCCCTCTCTTAACCACTTCCGCAAACGATCTAGAAAACCTAGGATTTTCACTGGAGATCTTGAAGATGGTAGGAACAGGATCAAAAGGACCTACAGATGAAATCGGGAAACAATCTTGGACCGAGAAATTCCTAGCATGAAAGAGATCTTTCCTCACCCAAAATAATTTGGGGATCGCAAAATTAGGGATAGGAGGGGGTAGCCTAGGTTTATGTAGGCGGCGGCTATGCGACGGGGAAGGGACAACCCATAGCTGGCCAAAAAACTCTGTCACCTCCTCACCAAATCCGTCAGCCTGCCCCAAAAGCGCCCCATGGAAACCCGCTTTCTTCTCAACCACACAACCCGTAATCAGCGGCGACGGAGTGGGTGTAGGACCAGACACAGCCGTCACCGCATTTGAATTACGGCCCGCTCTCCTCGCACAAGCGATTTCATCAGAGACCGTATCAAGTATCGGCAAAGCAATCCCATCCCCAGATTGAGACGAACATGTCGATGATTCATATTGAGAAATCAATGAGGTAGTCCCTCTAAACCTTTCATAGTCACAATCACCACAGTTCTTATCCTCCAGAAGAATCTGGGCACCCACAACAGTCTGACTAGTAGAACGATCGAAATCAGGTTCAGAATGTAATCTGGATCGATTTTTGCATACCTTCGATTGGGGTTTCCCCCTGCAATCACCTGGCCATGGCGGAGGTTCAATGGCGGAACCCCTGATCCTCCTGCGCCCTAACAGAGCGGGGGCACCCCGTAGAGCCCATGCGCCAGGTGTTCGGGATTTCACGGAATCCTTGGGGGCACGGCCCCCGGCGGCAACTCCTCCGGCGGCATGCGCGACAGCTGCAGCACCGGAGGGGGGCGGATGTTGAGCCTTGATGGAGAGCTCGATTTGAAGCGCGCCCATCTCGCCGCCTGCCTCGGATCCGTCGACTCCGCCTCCTGAATCGCCCAGAAGATGAACTCGTACTCCATCCCGCCGTCGTCGCCCGCAAAGCGAGCCCTCTCTTCGAATGTTGCGCGCCGCAGGATCTCCATGAAAATCATGGGCCACCTGGAGCGGATCGGAAATCTCGCCTCCACCACCCGATACATCTCCGCAATCGCTTCCGGCGACGCCGCATCGATCTCTGGGAGCGTCTCCACCGGCGGCAGGGGCTGAGGTGGTGGCGCTACCCGCATGGGTCGCAGCCGCCGCGCTCGCGCCTCGCGACCCGCTCCTCCGACCATCTGAATCGCGAGATCTGGCCGTGAGAGAGTGAGGTGTAGTACTCGCACCGGGGTGTGGAGGTAGAGGCTGGGAATCGGGGGGAGATAAGGTCGAGGGAACAGTAATGGCGGATGGGACGCCATTAATGTTGGTAGGTGGGGAATCGCCTGACTCGTCCCCCGACGAAGCCATTCCTCGATCAGTATCTCCTTCCCTTCCATTTTAGCAGCGATGGCGACCGATCGTGAGTGCTATCCTTCGGACAGGGACACATTCATTCCTGATTGATCGCATGGAACATAAGCACGATTACTTCTCAGATCGTGTGTCCCTCTCTGATCTGGTATTGGTATATATATATATATATATATATATATATATATATATATATATATATAAGCACGATTGCTTCTCGATCCCATCACTCCTGCCTCCTCTCCTCTCGCTCCCTCCATCGGCTCGGACATGGTGAAGTTCTCGCGGGAGTACGAGGCCAGCGTCATCCCAGAGTGGAAGGGGGCCTTCGTCGACTACAAGGGCCTCAAGAAACTCATCAAGAAGATCAAGCTCGCACAGCGCGACGCCAACGGCAGCAGCGCCGCCGACGTCGAGACCGTCGGTGGCTTCCCCGACTCCGTGCTCGACCCCGCCCGCGCCCTCGCCGTACGGTTCGCGCCCAGGGTGCAGGCCTCCTCGGTGCGCGTCTTGGCTGGCTAAATGCGTGCACGGTACTGATGTGGATGTGCATTTTGGCGTGCAGGACGACGAGGAGAGCGGGGATTCCGGGGAGCTCGTGCGATCCACGGACAATCATGTAAGCATGCATGCATTTCATAGATGCGTCTGCGACTGAATTACTCATCTTGGTCGTGCAAGCAATTCATGTTTGTATGTGTGTGTGCAGGAGCGGGAGTTCTTGGAGAAGGCGGACGAGGAGCTGGAGAAGGTGAACACCTTCTACGCGGCGCAGGAGGCGGAGCTGCTCGGCCGCGGCGAGGCGGTCATCGACCAGCTGCGCATCCTCACCGACGTCAAACGCATCCTGGCCGACCACGCCGCCGCCCGCCGCACCCGGGGCACCCTCCCGGCGGTGGTGGTGCCCTTGCCGACGCAAAGCGACTCCGGCCGGTGCCTCCTCTCCGGCCCCGCCACGCCACAGTCCATGTCAGGTACGCTAACGTGGTGCCCTTCCCGTTAGCTTCGCTTTCACCATGAGAATTGTGATGACACCTTGGTGGTGGTGGAGCTGACGGATTTCTTGTGCTTTTTCTATTGTTTGCATGGATGGGTGGGTGCAGTCCGCTGAATGTAAAGGCGTTCACTAAAATTCTGAAGAAATTCGTCAAGGTACGTACCTGCTTCATAATTAACATACAGCCCACTAGCAACATATTTGTATGTAGCGTAGGTACTTTGGA
The DNA here is from genome assembly GCA_021437245.1 of Aegilops speltoides. NCBI lineage: Eukaryota > Viridiplantae > Streptophyta > Magnoliopsida > Poales > Poaceae > Aegilops > Aegilops speltoides. The sequence goes on from CM038146.1 coordinate 483,880,350, forward strand.
AAATGGATGGACAAGAACAGTGTAGTCTTTTAAGTAACATAATTAAGGTGGTGTAGTACTTAATTAACATATAATACCTATACGCAAGTTGACTAAATTTGTAATTTGGGCAAGTCAATTTTGTGAGAGAAGGAATGGTTGGAGGAGGAAGAAAGCTAGAGGAAGAAGAAAAAAAGACGGCGGTTGGAACTTAATATAATGGCCCAAAAAACCGACTTACTCAAAATAAATTTTCAAGCGGCTTAACACTTTTTGAGGGGAGAATATACTCTTCATCATGTAGCACTATTGAGTTAATAAATCCAACGTTTGTCGAAAAAAATAGTACTCCCGTGCCAAAGTTGTACTAAAGCAGTACCAACTAATATGGATCGGAGGGAGTATCAAACTATCAACAATAATCAAATAGTACACACATCTAGTGATCCTTACGGTCCTAGTAATTTACTGAATTGATTGATATACTACTGCAATCTGCACCAACATAGCTTTGAAGGAAAGAAAGAAACTAGCGATAGAATTGACATAAAACTTGATTAAAACCGATGCGTTTTCACTGTTGGCAACTGACAAGAAATGATCTCTCAGGTGTCAGAGCAGCAGCGAGCAACGGACCTTTTCTCGCAGAAGGTGAAGGGATCGTTATTCAGCACATCCGACAAGGTACCATCATCTTACAGTTCATTATCATCTACATCATGTTCAACACCTGAAGAACACAAGAAACCGAGTGAGCAATACTATGAATGGAACTTTGAGCAGGTGCTCCAGCTGTCGGATGAAGTAGAGGCACTCTTCTTGAAGCACTTCGCAGGCAACGACAGGATGGTGGCGATGAAGTACCTCAACCCGCAGCAGCGCAAGAGCACGCACATGATCACCTTCCTCGTAGGTAGGCGCGTACATTCAGAAGTCAGACTTTCACCTATCTAGTACTCCCTCTCTAAAAAAGAAATATAAAAGCATTTAGATCACTATTTTAGTGTTCTAAACGCTCTTATATTTTTTATGGAGGGAGTACCATCAACGGTGGAGAAATTCAGAACTCTAACTTTGTGGTTCTTTGTCTCGTGTTTGTTTTCAGGGTTGTTTACGGGAACATTTGTGAGTCTATTCATCATATACGTCATCCTGGCACATGTTTCCGGCATTTTCGCCTCTGCCGGAAACACGGCCTACATGGAAGTATTCTACCATGTCTTCAGGTAACCTTTCGGACCAAGATTTTGACCATATATTGGTATGAGCACAATATTTTTTTGACTTTTTATCAAGGGTTTGATGATTAAGGATGAAATTTTACCTTGACCTACAGTAGATTCTCCTTTGTTCTCCTGCAGCATGTTCGCGCTCATCAGCCTGCACTGTTTCCTCTACGGATGCAACCTGTTCATGTGGAAGAGCACCCAGATAAACCAGAACTTCATATTTGACTTCGTGCCCAACACAGCCCTCACGCACCGAGACGCCTTCCTCATGTCCGCCTTCATCATGTGCACTGTTGTCACCGCGCTGGTCATCAACCTCTTCCTCATAAACGTCGGTGTGTCCTACCCCAATGCCGTGCCAGGGGCTCTCATAGTGGTGAGAAACACATACCATACATTTGGAGCAACAATTGATAGCTCAGGCTGTGTTGCAACTGTGAGCTCTAAAAATTCTGAATCTACCTGTTGCAGTTGTCGGCTGGAGTTTTATTCTGTCCGTTCAACGTGTTCTACCGGTCAACTCGCTACTGCTTCATGCGCATCATGCGCAACATCATATTCTCGCCATTCTACAAGGTAATGGGAGACATCTACGATTTCTGATTCACCAAAATTGTCATGAACATATGTTTCATGATAAACCTTCCTTGTGATCCAGGTTCTTATGGCCGATTTCTTCATGGCTGATCAGTTAACTAGTCAGGTAATAATTTAATTGCAATATTATACATTTATACTATAACCAAGGAGTCTTAAAATGCATATTCTTATAAATTTAACTTGTGCATATCCAGGTCCCATTGTTAAGGCACATGGAATTTGCAGCGTGCTACTTCATGGCAGGAAGCTTTAGGGCTAACCCATATGAGACTTGTACTAACAGCCAGCAGTACAAACACCTGGCCTATGTGATCTCTTTTCTCCCTTACTACTGGGGAGCTATGCAGGTATGAATCGACAGACGAACGAACGATACAAAGATTACAACTTGTCAGGATCAATTTTAAACTAAGATTTGTCGCCATTTTTTGAAAGTGTTTAAGAAGTTACCTGGAGGAACATGACGTAGATCAACTCGCCCACGCCGGGAAGTACGTGTCAGCGATGGTCGCGGCTGCTGTAAGGTTCAAGTACAAAGCAACACCGACGCCATTCTGGGTGTGCATGGTCCTCATCTCGTCCTCAGGCACCACCATGTACCAACTCTACTGGGACTTTGTCAAGGATTGGGGCTTTTTCACTCCCAAATCTAAGAACCTATGGCTGCAGGATGATCTCATCCTGAAGAACAAGTTCACCTACTACGTTTCCATGGTATTGTACTTTGTTCAACTGATTTTTAGTATGACATTAGTACAGAAAGGAGCGGCTTTTGGAGCACTAATTCTTTCACAAATGTAGATGCTAAATCTAGTGCTTCGGCTATCATGGACTAAAAGTGTGATGAAGATTCCTATTAATAAGAATGAGACTCGCCTACTGGATTTCTTCCGTGCCTCCTTGGAAATAATCCGACGAGGACAGTGGAATTTCTACAGGTATTTGAATTTTGTTTGAAGTGGAACCAGTACCTTCGGTTTAATGTTTTTGTTATAACTCAGCATATGGTTGAATGGACTGCAGGCTAGAAAACGAACACTTGAACAATGTTGGTAAGTTCAGAGCAGCGAAGACTATCCCATTGCCATTTCAGGAACTCGAAACGGGTTGATGATTAAGACGGAGAGAAGAGTGTAACTGCGTGCTCCTGATACCAAAGGATCGGCTTTGCCCCCATCCTCCAAGTCGCCCCATGCAACCGCCAGTGGCACGGCTGCCATCGCCAAGACGAGCTCCGGCGACTGCTCCCTCAGCGAATAGTTCGCTCTTGGCGTCCCAGGCACACTCGGCGCAACTAGGGACGGCGAGCTTGGGGGCAGCGTCCGTGGCGTCCCAGACTCAAGAGGCGGCGCGAGACACTGAAGTCAGGAAAAGATTACTCATTGATAACAATAGGTTGTTGGACACCAATTAGTGCAAACCACTTATATGGGGATCAATTGATATACTTCATCCGGTCTTTTTTATTCCACCTAGAGGATAAACTTCGTAAAGTTTAAATAACTTTATAAGAAAAAAAATCAATATTGACAATATGAAATCAATATTATTAGACGCACCATGAACTTGATTTTTATATTGTATAACTGTAATATTGTAGATATTTATAATTTTTTAATATAAATTTAATCAAACTTGACGAAGTTTGACTTCAGACAAATCTTGTAACCGAAGGAAGTACCATCTATTGTGATGGTACTGGATTGAAGTGCGGGTATAATCAAAGCACAGACGTACATAAAACTAAAGAAGAAAAGAGGCAGAAATGCATCATAGACTCGATTTTCCATCATCATATCAATCTCCTGAAGGGGAATCCGACACAGACAAACAATAACCAAAATTATAAAACAATAATTACTTATGCCATTGTAAGCAAGAATGTAAAAAGACAAATATAGAAATTCTTTATAAAAGGCATACCTAGTCAGGCTCTGCAACATCTAGAAAAAAAATGGACATGTTATCTGGCTGACGTTCCCCAGGAAGTCAACTCCGGCGAACCTTGTCTCTGTCGTCCAATGTTTTTTTTCGAAACGGAGGCAAAAGTTTTGCCTCATCGATTAATTAAGAATAAGAGAATTGCCCAGTTAATTTAAGGAAAACCGGGCGAAAACCTACACAAATAGAGCACGGACTAACTACTCACATGGCAAGAAATCGCCCAACCACACAGTCGGCCCTTGCCAAACTCTCCGAATGCACATCATCCACAAACCCTGACACTACCACTACGCCAAGTGAATCCCAACAAGAACACCACAACACAAGACATCATGCACCTCCCAATCCAAGAGGACAAGCCGAGAGATCGAAGATCATCCATCAAGCAACCAGAGGCGCCTTGCCTATAACGCCACTCTTGCCTTTGCCCATCTTCTTTTGTTTGCCCCTTATTGGCGTTCCCGTCAGGAGGCAAGCAATTGACTTGCCCAAACCAGGTCTAGCAACCTCCACGCTAGCGAGCAAGTTACAAAGTTCCTTCGCAAAGAGAGCATTTGGATTTGGAGTTGGACTAGGTGCCAACACACTTGGCTCAATGGCCATGCCACTCACGGGCATCACCTGCTCGATGGTCGCAGATGAGGGAAGGGCAGCAACATCTGAAACTCCGCACTCGATGACTAATGCCTGACGCCCAATGGACTTGGGCGAGCGAGAGACCGCACCGTCCAAATCACAACTCTCCTCGGCATCAACTATCTGGCTCGACTCCAGGGGTGATGTTGGTGGCACACTCGAGATCTCGAGAGGGTCTACCTGCAGTTGCTCGACACACAAAGGCAAAACCAGGCCCCCACACAACTCCCGAAGCTCGGGCATGATCTGTAATACCGAAGTCACAACCACATCATTGTCAAGTCCCTCGGAGGCTAATGGCGGTGAGTTGGCCCTAGCACGAGGGGAGAAACGACCATGAAGCCCGTCTCCCTTCTCAGCGTCGAAGCTGCCATCGGGCACAACCAAAGGGCGCAACACATGAGTAGTCTACAACACAGGCGGCGTCAGGGAGAGCCCGCCCAGTGCAGCCTCAACTCGCTCCATGAAGCTCTCCATCCGCAACATCCAACCTTTCATAGAGTCAACGACATCACGCAGAGGCTGGACTGTTTTCTCAAGCTGAAAGGAAGCCATAACAAGGAGCTCAGAGCGCAGCAGCTCGGCCTGCCTCTCCAAAGTGGGCTGCATCGAGATATCCGTCGGGGCCATTGAGCCAGCAGGAGCAGAAACGATCGATGCCCAAGAATCACGACAAGAATCTTTGCTCTCCAGTGAACGATGCACTAATCTTTGTGAAAGTGCAACTAATCCCCGGATGGTTTTGGTAATTAATAACAACATATATATCATTGAACTAATTATTTCTTGAGAATATTTCAGAAAGTTCAGTGATATGGGTATGGCAATGACTGATGATGTGGACCCCTCAAAATGCTAAGGAAAACATTGGCAAAAGCTCAAGACTCTATTTTTGGTTTAGTGATCCAAGATCACATTGAGTCCATAGGAAAGCCAATACTATTAAAAGGGGATGAGGTTATGATGATGATCTGGTTGCTCAAAGTGCTTAGTGATTTATCTCTCAAACTATCAGCAATCTCTCATTCCAACATAGACTCATAAGTAATCTCGGTCCCACCGATTCCATAAACTCAGTCACACCGAGATGAACCACCTCAGCCATATACCCAAACCCTAAGAATTTCGGATTTTCCGATTCCAAACTCGGTCATACCGAAATTGGTGTTGCCAAGCTTCAGAATCCTTCAGACTCAAATCGGTGTCACCGAGATGAGAAAGTCGGTCCCACCTAGATTGGCAAACCCTAGACTTTGGAAGAATCGGACTAACCGAGATTGTATTTTCGGTCCCACGAAAATCCCAACGCTCACAAGATTTGAACTTTCGGTCTCACCGAGTTGTCAACTTCGGTCCGACCGAGATTGGTCAAATGTGTGTAACAGTTGGATTTTGTGTGGAGGCTATAAATACCCCTCCACCTCCTCTTCATTCGTGGAGAGAGCCATCAGAAAGAACTACCACTCCTACCTTACATTTCTGAGAAGAAAACTACCTACCCTTGTGTTGAGATCAAGTTGCTCCACTCCCACCATATGAAACTTGATTTCTAGCCTTCCCAAGTTGCTTTCCACTCAATCCTTTCTTCCACCACAGCCAAATCAGTGAGGAGAGTTGAGTGTTGGGGAGATTATCATTTGAAGCACAAGAGCAAGGAGGAGATCGCCTACTTCGTGAAGATCTACCCCGAGTAAGGCTAGTCCTCCGTGGACGTAGGCCATGATGGCATAGACAAGGTTGCTTCTTCGTGGACCCTTCGTGGGTGGAGCCCTCCGTGGACTCTCGCAGCCGTTACCCTCCGTGGGTTGAAGTCTCCATCAACGTGGATTGACGATAGCACCACCTATCGGAACCACGAGAAAAATCTCCGTGTCTCCAAATTGCGTTTGCTCTTCTCCACCTCTTATTTACTACATGTGCAATTTACTTTCCGCTGCCACTACTCTAGAATTGCATGTGTAGGGTGATACTTGACTTGGTCATCATTGTGAACTTGCTAAAACTTGTCCTAATCAAAAGGCTAAACTTTTAAGTTGTCAAGTAGTCTAATCACCCCCTCTAGACATACTTCCGATCCTACAAGTGGTATCGAGCTTTGGTCTCTATTGGATTGGTTTTCATTGCATTGATTCCATAAGCTTGGTTTCACAACCTAGGAGAGTATGGCGTCTAGTGAGGGTAATTTCCGTAGAGGTCCTTACTTTGATGGTTCAAACTTTGCTAGTTGGAAGCATAAAATGAAAATGCATATTCTTGGACATAACCTCGCCGCATGGGGCATTATTTGTGTTGGCTTGCAAGGTGAGTTCTTCGAGGAAGGAAAAGTTCGGATCGCGGCTTACAATGATGAGTTGCGGATGTTACGTAACAATGCTCAAGCTTGTGACATTCTCTTCAATGCTTTGTGTCCCGAGGAGTTCAACAAGATCAGCCGCCTTGAGAATGCAAAAGAGATTTGGGATACTTTGGTCGAAATGCACGAAGGTACCGAGTCCGTGAAGGAATCAAAGCTAGATGTTCTTCAAGGTCACTTGACAAGTTCAAGATGAAGGAAGGTGAAGGAGTCGCTGAAATGTACTCTAGGCTTGCTCTCATCACCAATGAGATGGCAGGCTTAGGAAGCGAAGAAATGACCGACCGATTCATCATCAAGAAGATTCTCGAGCTTTGGATGGAAAGTATGACACCGTGTGCACTTTGATCCAAATGATGCCAAACTACAAAGATCTCAAGCCTACCAAGTCATTGGAAGAATTGTTGCTCATGAGATGACACTTAAAGATAAGGAAGAGCTTCACAACAAGTCAAGTGGTGCTTACAAAGCTGCAGTTGAAGCTCCCACAACCTCAAGTGACAAGCTAGTTTCCAATGAAGAGATAAGCCTAATGGTGAAGAACTTCAACAAATTCTACAAGAGTAGAAGCAAGGAAAGAAGCTCAAAGTCTAGATCATATGATGAAAAGAGATCTTCTAGTCGTGATCGAAACTGCTACAATTGTGGAAGACCGGACACTACTCAAATGAGTGTTCGACTCCCCACAAGAGAAGAGAAGAGTCTCCAAGAAGAAGAAGCTCAAGAGAAGAGTCGCCTCGAAAAGAGAGAAGGAGTAGAGATGATCGTTATGAACGAAGATCCTCTCGGAGAAGCAAGGATTCGGAAAGGAAAGACAAGTCATCAAGGAGCTACACAAGAAGAAAACATCAAGCTCATGTTGGTGAATGGGTCTCCGGCTCCGACTCAACAATCACTCCGAAAGAAGCTATCACTCCAACTCCGAATACAGTCAAGATGAAGGTGTTGCCGGTCTTGCTCTCGTATCCTCCAACTCCAACTCCTATGACTTGTTTGATTCACCAAATGAGGGAATTGGAAGATGCTTCATGGCAAAAGGCCCCAAGGTATCACATCCTGAATTTATTGACTTTGATAGTGATGAGGATGACTTGCTTGGTGAAGATGAGCTTTTACATGATAAATCTAGTGAGCTTAGTAATGATGAACATGCTAGTAGTCTTTATAGTCGAGAAGAGTCGAATGACAATGCTATGAAGGAGATTGAGCGTCTAACTAAAGAACTAAACACTCTTAAGTTAGCTCATGAAACAACTCAAGAAGATCATAGAGAGCTCCTAAGATCTCATGAGAAGCTACGCTCGAGAAGCTCAATCTAGAGCAAGAACATGAGTTTCTAAAAGCTATCAATGACGATCTTCAAAGAAGAGTTCTTCATATCTTGCCAAACGACTTCTCTTGTCTAATTTCTTGCCACCTATTAAAACTAAGCATGACAAGCATAAGAAAATTCTTCATCTAGTAGTAACAATAATCATGCTAAATCAAATGTTGTTACTTCTAGTAATTCTCTTGATTCCACTAACAATGTTTCAAGCCAAGTTTTACTTGAGCAAGAAAATAGTCTATTGAAAGGGATTATAGAGAAAGGTGTCTACAAGAGTCTTGCCGAAGCAAGAGCTTTGAGGAAATTGTTCGCAAGCAAGGAAGACACCGAAGAATCAAGGAATTGGTTTTGAGCGAAAGTTCAACGCCGAGGGTGTTGAATGGGAAGAAGGTCAATATCCCACTCCAAAGTTTGTTTCTCAAAAGGAGAAGTATGATCCTACTTCTTCCAATGTGGAACAAGCTCAAGATGACCTTCCACCACAAGACCACAAGCTAAAAGGCAAGGACAAGCTTCAAGAGGAGATTGATGCATTCATTGAAGCACCCAAGGCCATGGTCAAGTGGGTTCCCAAGGCAACTTCAAGTTCTACTTGACAAGCTCAACTACTACCCCAAGGATTCCCATCAAGATGATGTGGATCCCAAGAAGAAGAACTAGAGAGTTCTTGAGGGTGACTCATAACATACTTCACTCACATTCATTTTGGCAAAGAACTTGTGCAATCAACTTCCACATCTTGCACTAGTTCATGGAGTCACAAACCCTCATGATGGTAAGTCAAGGACAAGGTAATCATTGCTTTCATGGACATCATCTATTGTGTACTTCAATCTATGTCCATGGATATCCTTGTTTGTTCCTTGTGGGACTAACCCATGTAGGTATTGAAAGTGCCCGAATCCAAAGGATTGCTCCCAACTCTTGATGATCTTCATCAACATTGAGCATCCACATCTTCAACATCTACATGAAGTCTTCAACGACAACCCAAGGTTAGTTTGACCCTTTAAAAGGGGTTCTCACATCAAGGGGGAGCTTTTCTCTAAAGAAATGAGCTAAAGCATCTTCAAATGATGTGAACACATTAATGCTTTATGTAAAAGTGGTAACCCCACTTGTGCTTAAACGATGAGTATGACCTATGATCAAATGTTCTCATTTGACTCCTAAGTCAATATACTCATATATAGATGACCTAGTCATCGCCAAATTGTGTGCTAGCAGCTAGTGTTTTGTTTGTGCATGTTTGACACATATTTTATTTGCTATCTTATTGTGTGAGCATGTTGGATGCATGATTTTATCCATTCGAGGACATCCATTTGTTGCTTTGGTATTTTGGATTTCTTTTTGACCAAATGGATGGACAAGAATGCCTAGGTTCCTCCCCTAGCTATCTATGCTTTCTTGTCTCAAACTCTATTCATGCTTATATCACAAACTTTGAACAAGACTTTTTCGACGCATCGAGTGAGGAGCACTCGAGCCACCGATCCGTCAAAAGCTTAAATTCCAAAACCTTCTAAGTACTTTCGGTCAAACCAATATACTCAAATCGGACGGACCAAATCACTTGGATTGATCTAGGTTTTCACCTCGGTGAAACCGAAGTTACAAATTTCGGCGTGATCAAGTGAGTAATCGCACGCAGCTAACCATCTCGGTCCCACCGAAGTTTTCCAACTCGGTCCCACCGACACCGAAGGGTATATATACCGAGGGCAGCGCGTTGATTATTCCTTCAAACGTCTCGCCTCAAACCCTTCGCTGCCGTCGCCGTGGTCTTCGGATCGTCTCCGCTGTCGCTCAGGCGCCTGCCCATGGTCTCCATCGCCGTCAACGGTCAATCTCACCGCACCGTTGCCGCCGTGAGTGAAACTCCACCAGATTGGGTGAGTTTCATCCTCTCGTGCTTCAACCTCGATTCTATGCACGATAGGTTATGCCTAGCTTCTTGCCAAGATTGAAATCTTCCTGTCTAGCAGATTAGATCATAGAACAAAATTCGAGTGAAAATCTTAGGGTTAGGTTTCCGCCAACACATCTCGGTGTGACCGATTCTACATTCTCGGATCGACCGATTTGGCCTCTCCGCCATTGCACTCGCACTTTTCGGTTAAACTGAAGTTGTGCAAATCGGTAAGACCAAGTGAGGATTTAGTGAAACCCTAGTGCTCTCGGCTAGACCGAAACCCATTTCGTCCAACCGAAAGTGGTGTGTACGGTTAGGTTTAGACACTTCGGATTCACTGAATTTTTAGACTCGGTCAGACCGAAATGCATTCTGTGAAAACCTAAAACTAATGTTTGAACTCATTTATTTTGCAAAATCCTCTGCAGTTTGTGATAACTCTTCTATTCTGCCTATACCTATTCTTTTCACAGGTTGTCAGTCATGTCTGATGCAAGTGACAGCTAGAACAGGTCTGAATCGCCAGTTGAGATTCCAGAGGCGCTTACAAGTCCCAAGCAAGCAGTTTTTCAGATGATGGAGAGAGAGCACTCCAAGTGGATTGCCTCCAGCTGCCACCAGGGCCAGGAAGAAGAGGAATTCTGATGAGGAAGACTCTGACTTTGTTGCAGATGAGGAGATTACTTCCAAGCCTAAGAGGAAAGTGGTTGCCAAAGGCTATCAAGGGCAACAGACAAAGAAAGGCACCAGCAAAGAGAAGAAATCCACAGTTGCAAAGAAGCTGAGCATGGAAGAAGAAACCTCCAGCAAGATCAAGAAAACTTCCAAGAGGAAGAGGCTAGTTCATGAAGAAGCCGATGATGACTCGATGAGGAAGCACCCCAGCCTCCTCGAAGCAAAAGTTGATGGGAGATGCCATCGTAGGGAGCACCCACAAAATCTAAGCCATCAGCTCCAGCCAAGGCAGCCCAAGCCAAACCTGCTGCCAAGCCAAAGAAAACAGTGAGAAATATACCGCTTGAGAGAAGAAGAAGGACAATGTGCCACCGCAGAATCGATGAAGAGGCACATGTGTTGCTGAAACTTAGGCAGAAATTGCCGCTTCATAATGATGCTCATCCTCGAGCTGAAAATATGAAGGAAAGGAGGGACAAAGGTCTCGTGCTATGGAGGCAAGTTGATCCATATGCCACCGGAGAAGGACAACTGTTGACTCAAGGTTCCACACCGAGAGCAACAAGATTTCTATGAGATGCTGCTCATGGATAAGAAGCCAATTGTTGCCGACACCAGACATCGTTGACCGGGATTACATCGACGGTGAAGAGCACAGAGACTACTTCCCACATGTGCATGAGAGCTTCACCGCATGTGGAGTTGCTGAGTTCGTTGGCGAAATTGACCGCTTGGAATGATGAAATGATCATGCGGTTCTATGCCACCGCACACTTCTATCCAGATGGCGAATTGTATGGATGATGAAGGCGTAGATTCTCTTCAACTGTTGAAGAATGGAGAGCGTTCTTGAATGCACCAATATCAAGAGATGATGATGTAGATGTCTATGGCATTCCAAAGAAGAATCACGAGTCTATGAAGAACATGTACAATGAGGTACCGCACAAGGATGTTGAGATATGGAAGCTTGGATCAGTTTATCATCTTCGTGCAGGTCTCCCAACCACTAACACCATTCTCGAGGCATACTTTGATGCCCAAGTCGAGAGACCACCGCATGATAAGAGGCTATTCTATCAACATGCTGCACATTCTAGATCGAAGACACCTTTTAAGGTGATGGACACGATAGTAGAGACTATCAAGAGGACAGCAGCAGACCGTAAGAGGTCGTGTGGGTTTGCTCCGCACATTCAGATGCTCATCAATGCCAAGTTTGGCACGGACACCTACCGTTGGATAGACCCCACTTGCCACTGCAGCCTGAACATGAAGATAATGAAGTTGTGATGACCGAGGATGCTCCCACATCTGTTGAAGGACACGCTAAGTCCGAAGCTGCCAAACAAGCTAAAGCTGAGAAGGAAGCAAAGCAAAGCCCAAGAGCGTTGGAGAACAACTTCTTGAAGCCACTCGAGAGAATTGAACTACGCTTTGCCAGCATAGTGCAGTCTCGGGAGAGCCTTGAGAGGATAGTTGAAGATAAGTTCCATGCTCGGATGTCAAGTGGATGAAGTGCAGTCACCGTCAACAAGCTTGAGGCGGACATTGAGGAAGCGAAGAGGAGAAGGCAGAGCTCATGAAGGAGATGGAAGGTGATCTAGTCCAGATGACTATGAGCAGCAGCTGCAGTGCCCACAAAGCCCAGATCAGCTGCTATTCCAAAGGATGACCCTAGGGCTACTACATCAGCACCTCCTACAGCTCCATCGGTTCAAAGCACCAGCTCCAAGGTCCACTCCTCCAGCTCCACAGACTTCAGCGAAGCTTTTGCAGATGCAGCTATCTCCACTCCATCGACGCAGACAGAGCCGCCAGCAGAGTCCCTAGTGACGATTAGCTCTATACCTTCGAACTTTTGGTAACTTGTTGCCAAAGGGGAGAAATTGTATAGATCATAGGACTTCGAGAGAGTGCTCGTTTTTGCTCTTTCGTTTGCGGTTTTCCTTGAGATACTTTTGAGTTCTTGAGACATTTCGTGTGTTTGATACTACGTTTGCTCTATCTTGATGAGTGCTTGATCATACTATGCTTAATGTGTGCTTAATGCTTATCATATTCTATTCATATCTTGTATGATCACTTACTCATGTCTTGGTGATTGGGTGCATGTTATTCATTCTTATCATTTTGTGCGCTCCACCAAGATGTATGTGACATGGAAGAGTGACCCATGATCCTAATCGATTGTGCATTTGCATTCAAACGCAAATCTTAAATAATGCACAAATTTAGGGGGAGCTCTTGCTTATCACATACTTCTCAAAGCGACGTTGTTATTCATTGATTATATCATTTGTCGAAGCTTTGATCTATATGTTGTCATCAATTACCAAAAAGGGGGAGATTGAAAGTGCAACTAATCCCCGGGTGGTTTTGGTAATTAATAACAACATATATATCATTGAACTAATTATTTCTTGAGAATATTTTAGAAAGTTCAATGATATGGGTATGGCAATGACTGATGATGTGGACCCCTCAAAATGCTAAGGAAAACATTGGCAAAAGCTCAAGACTCTATTTTTGGTTTAGTGATCCAAGATCACATTGAGTCCATAGGAAAGCCAATACTATTAAAAGGGGATGAGGTTATGATGATGATCTGGTTGCTAAAAGTGCTTAGTGATTTATCTCTCAAACTATGAGCAATCTCTCATTCCAACATAGACTCATAAGTAATCTCGGTCCCACCGATTCCATAAACTCAGTCACACCGAGATGAACCACCTCAGCCATATACCCAAACCCTAAGAATTTCGGATTTTCCGATTCCAAACTCGGTCATACCGAAATTGGTGTTGCCAAGCTTCAGAACCTTCAGACTCAAATCGGTGTCACCGAGATGAGAAAGTCGGTCCCACCGAGATTGGCAAACCCTAGACTTTGGAAGAATCGGACTAACCGAGATTGTATTTTCGGTCCCACGAAAATCCCAACGCTCACAAGATTTGAACTTTCGGTCTCACCGAGTTGTCAACTTCGGTCCGACCGAGATTGGTCAAATGTGTGTAACGGTTGGATTTTGTGTGGAGGCTATAAATACCCTCCACCTCCTCTTCATTCGTGGAGAGCCCATCGAAAGAACTACCACTCCTACCTTACATTTCGAGAAGAAAACTACCTACCCTTGTGTTGAGATCAAGTTGCTCCACTCCCACCATATGAAACTTGATTTCTAGCCTTCCCAAGTTGCTTTCCACTCAATCCTTTCTTCCACCACAGCCAAATCAGTGAGGAGAGTTGAGTGTTGGGGAGATTATCATTTGAAGCACAAGAGCAAGGAGTTCATCATCACCAACACCATCTATTACCTTTTGGAGGGTGGTGCCTCCTAGATTGGTTAGGTGTCGCTTGGGAGCCTCCGTCAAGATGTGGAGTTGAACCAAGAAGTTTGTAAGGGCAAGGAGATCGCCTACTTCGTGAAGATCTACCCCAGTAAGGCTAGTCCTCCGTGGGCGAGGCCATGATGGCATAGACAAGGTTGCTTCTTCGTGGACCCTTCGTGGGTGGAGCCCTCCGTGGACTCTCGCAGCCGTTACCCTCCGTGGGTTGAAGTCTCCATCAACGTGGATTGACGATAGCACCACCTATCGGAACCACGAGAAAAATCTCCGTGTCTCCAAATTGCGTTTGCTCTTCTCCACCTCTTATTTACTACATGTGCAATTTACTTTCCGCTGCCACTACTCTAGAATTGCATGTGTAGGGTGATACTTGACTTGGTCATCATTGTGAACTTGCTAAAAACTTGTCCTAATCAAAAGGCTAAACTTTTAAGTTGTCAAGTAGTCTAATCACCCCCCCTCTAGACATACTTCCGATCCTACACTTTGCTCTCCAGTGAACCATCTTTTTTTCAAAAGAAAACACAAGAGAGGTGCATCGGGTGGGGTCTCGAACTCGTGACCTCCCGTTAGAGTGAGCGCATGCTTTACAACTTGGGTTGTAGTGCTTTTTTGTGTACAGGTGCGTTTTTTAACCATCTTTATGTATTACTGAGGTATTTTGTTTAAATTTGTTTTTCATTTGAAAAAAATGATTTTTGCCCCTCACATGACAGTTTAATTATTAAGACCATGTCAGTTTTAATATTAAAAGCATGTCATTTTAATAATTATAACATGGCATTTTTATTTTCATTATAACTAGGTTCAACTAATTATTTTTCCTCTCATTATTCCTTCCTTTCTATGACATGTCCTCTTTAATAATTTTGTACAAATTACTGAGCTATCATGTTCATCTATCAAGGATGTACGAGTGTCATGTCTTCCATCATCTAGATTTAAAATTGATGATGAATGAACAAAGCTATTTCACCCGGAAAGATCAAGTATGAACGCAAGTTTGGTTGTATTTTTTCCACTGTTGACCAACTAATTTATGTTTGGCTCCCATCATTGTATTATTTTGATGAATGCAATATCTATCTCTGTGGATATTATTCCATTTCATCCCTTATATGAATACGTACAATTTAACTCATGAAATCTTCCTTCAGGTAAGTACAAAAAAAAATCTTCCTTCGGGTCGCGTCGCCCCCTCCTCCCCTCGAGACTCGTCCGCCTCCAGCGTGGCTGGCCCCTCCCGACCTGAGTTCTCCGGGTCGGGGGAGCCTCCTCCTCCTCCCATTCGTCGTCCTGTCTTGTTCCCGTCCCGGTGGCTTCAACCCTCCCCACCGCAGGCACCACCCCTCACCTCCTCGCCCCTATGTCGGGCCACCCCTCCCTGCGGCCCGCGTCCACGGTCTGCTACTTGCCGCGCTCTGCGCGCCTCGTCGCCGCGGAGCTTGCCCTGGAGCGCGCCCTGGTGGCCATCGTGGCTGGCAACCGCACGGGCATCTCCGCCGCCGACGTGGCTGCCTGTTTGCGGCAGCGGTTCAACCTCGCGCCGGAGTCCTTCTCAGTCCACCCGCGCCCACAGGCGGAGTTCCTCATCCGCTTCCGCGATGCTAGTGCCAGGGCTTGTGTCGCGGCCACGGCGGTGCGCACCCCGCGGTTCCGCCTGCTGATGTACCCCTGGAGCCGCCTCACCGGCGCCGAGCCTATTGCGTTACGCATTCGGGTCGACTCGAGATCTGTGGCATCCCGGATCATGGCTGGGACCTCGCCTCGGCTCAGCAGCTGCACACCCCATTCTGCCTGATCGAGTCTCTTGCGCCTGAGACCCTGGATGGCAGTGACATGGAGGTTTTTCGTCTCTCCGCTTGGACCCTCAACCCCGATGCCATCCCCCGCTCCGCCGAGCTCCTGCTCGCCGAGCCGAACGAGCTCGAGGATGCTGATCCCGACCGCGTCTTCCAGTTTGGTGTTCAGATGCTGTGCTTTCTAGTATCCATCTGAAGGAAATATGCCCTAGAGGCAATAATAAAGTTATTATTTATTTCCTCATATCATGATAAATGTTTATTATTCATGCTAGAATTGTATTAACCGGAAACATGATACATGTGTGAATACATAGACAAAACTATAGTCACTAGTATGCCTCTACTTGACTAGCTCATTAATCAAAGATGGTTATGTTTCCTAACCATAGACATGTGTTGTCATTTGATTAGTGGGACCACATCATTAGAAGAACGATGTGATTGACATGACCCATTCCGTTAGCCTAGCACTTGATCGTTTAGTATACTGCTATTGCTTTCTTCATGACTTATACATGTTCCTCGTAACTATGAGATTATGCAACTCCGCATCGGAGGAACACTTTGGGTACTACCAAATGTCACAACGTAACTGGGTGATTATAAAGGAGTACTACAGGTGTCTCCGAAGGTACATGTTGAGTTGGCGTATTTCGAGATTAGGTTTTGTCACTCCGATCGTCGGAGAGATATCTCAGGGCCCTCTCGGTAATGCACATCATTATAAGCCTTGCAAGCAATGTGACCAATGAGTTGGTTACGTGATGATGCATTACAGAACGAGTAAAGAGACTTGCCGGTAACAAGATTGAACTAGGTATTGGATACCGACGATCAGATCTCGGGCAAGTAACATACCGATGACAAAGGGAAAAACGTATGTTGTTATGCGGTTTGACCGATAAAGATCTTCGTAGAATATGTAGGAACCAATATGGGCATCCAGGTCCCGCTATTGGTTATTGATCGAGAATGGTTCTAGGTCATGTCTACATAGTTCTCGAACCCGTAGGGTCCGTGACGCTTAACGTTACGATGACAGTTTTATTATGAGTTTATAAGTTTTGATGTACCAAGTTTGTTAGGAGTCCCGGATGTGATCACGGACATGACGAGGAGTCTCGAAATGGTCGAGACATAAAGATTGATATATTGGACGACTATATTCGGACACCGGAAGTATTCCGGGTGATTTCGGAGAAAACCGGAGTGCCGGAGGGGTTACCGGAACCCCCCGGGAGAGTTTGGGCCTTATGGGCCTTAGGGGAAAGGAGAGAGGGGCGGCCAGCATGGGCCGCGCCTCCCCCCCTCGGTCCGATTGGACTAGGAGGCGGCGGCCCCTTTCCTTCCCCCTCTCCCCTTCCTTCCCCCTCCTAGTAGGAGTAGGAAAGGAGGAGTCCTACTCCTACTAGGAGGAGGATTCCTCCTCCCTTGGCGCTCCCAACGAGACGGCCGGCTTCCCCCCTTGCTCCTTTATATACGGGGCAGGGGGGCACCCCATAGACACACAAGTTGATCTACGGATCGTTCCTTAGCCGTGTGTGGTGCCCCCCTCCACCATATTCCACCTCGATCATACCGTCGCGGAGTTTAGGCGAAGCCCTGCGCCGGTAGAACATCATCATCGTCACAACGCCGTCGTGCTGATGGAACTCATCTCCGGAGCTTTGCTGGATCGAAGGCCGGAGATCGTCATCGAGCTGAACGTGTGCTGAACTCGGAGGCCCCGTACGTTCGGTGCTTGGATCGGTCGGATCGTGAAGACGTACGACTACATCAACCGCGTTGTGCTAACGCTTCCGCTTATGGTCTACGAGGGTACTTGGACAAACACTCTCCCCTCTCGTTGCTATGCCATCACCATGATCTTGCGTGTGCGTAGGAATTTTTTTGAAATTACTACGTTCCCCAACACCATCCATGTCTGTCACTCCTCTGACTACTGCCTCCCGTCTCCTCCCCCGTCTCCGGGCGGTGGTGGCGACGACGCGGCTGGCGGAGGCTCCCTTCCCGTCCCTGGCCCTTGGCCCCGTCACCATGACTTCCCCCACCGCGCTCGTGGATCTTCCGGCAGTCGACAGCCGCGTTCCTCTGGCTCCGGCCGTGCTGGCGGCGGACTCGTGGATCTTCCGGCAGTCGACAGCCGCGTTCCTCTGGCTCCGGCCGTGCTGGCGGCGGACGCGCCGGCGGTGGCCGGCATCGCCGTGCTGGGCTCCCCGCCCGCCCCTGGGAAGGCATCCTGGGGCCCCACCCTCCCGTGGGAGGGAGGCACGCCCTTGCGGGCCCCCGTCCGGGAACGGCTCTCTGGTGCCCCACCTGACGCCACGCTGCTGGCAATCAGGGGCCCGCAGGACCTTCCCAATCCCATTGACCAGCGGTCTCCTGGTCTCTCACCCGCGCGGCTGCCCAACCCCAGCCCGCCTGGTTTTCAAATTCCCCCCATGGGCCACCAATCTTCCTGCGCGCCAGTTGCTGCTGCGGCACCGGTTTTGGACGATTCCCACCGGCCTGCGCTAGTTTTTCTCCCTGACGATGCTGCCTCACGTCATGCCTGCAGCCTTGCCACCGCCCCTTCCTCGCGCGTCAATCAGGCGCCTCCTGCTGATTTGCCGCCTGCTGCCGCTGATTCGATGGTTGATGCCACCTTGCTGCCCCCGGCCATCCCTCGACAGCTGGCCGACCAAGCGGCCTCGGGCTCCCCCCAACTCCTGTGCAGGATCACTCGCCACCCTTTGCGCGGCCCGGCCAGGTGACCACGGGTCCCACGGATCCCGTGGCCGCGTCGGATCCCTCGCCTTCGTCTTCTCAGCGCTCCCTCGTGCATGTGCATGCTACTCCCGCCAACCCCGTGGCGCCACAACCGCACTCGAGCGGCCCCTCACCTTCCGCCCCCGTTGCCAATGCTACGCCAACTGTGGCCTGTGCCAGCGACTACATCGCTGCAATCTGCACCACAGTGACTCCCGTGCTCAACGCACCCCCCGCTCGTCGCAAGCGAGGAGCCATCCCCCCAACTTCACACCCCGGCGAAGCGGCCGGATCGCCGCCAACGTTCGTGGGTTGGATTCTGAAACCAAAGCGAAGTGCGTTCTGCTTCGCCGTCTCGGTCTACTTAAGGAAGATGAGCCCGTGACCACGGCCATCCTCAACAAGTACACCCGTCTTTTTGAAGAGCCACTCGCTGCGGATGTCGTCCAAGCCTTCGCTGACTTCTACGGTTGGCATGTCCCACCTGCGATACTTGCTAGCCTCGCCCCGCGAGCTCGCCTCATCGAGATATGATTGTCTGACCGTCCCTCCCTGCCCCCCCCACCTTTCCTCATGTATCACAACCTGAAAGTTGTATTTTGGAACGTGCGTGGGCTCAACAATCCGGCCAAACATGCGGCTATTCATACCGAGATCTCTTCCGCTGCGCCCTACATCGTGTGTCTCCAGGAGACCAAACTCTCCTGCGTCTCTCCCGCCATTGTGACGGAAACCCTTGGCGCGTTGTTCCATGACTTCTACTGGCTGCCAGCTGATGGCACTCGTGGGGGAATCCTACTGGCTTGGCAAGCCGAGCACGTCTCGCTCCATAACCGCACCATTGGTGCCTTCCACGTTTCCGCAAATGTCACACCCGCTTCGGGCGGCGATGCCTGGTGGATTACCGGAGTCTACAGCCCCCAGGATGATGCCGCCAAGCTTGAATTCCTTGGCGAGCTACATGACCTCAACTCATCTATCGCCGGACCGTGGATTATTGGTGGCAACTTCAACATGATCGCTTCTGTGGCTGACAAAAACAACAATAGAATCAACCACCGCATGATGAACCGTTTCCGTCGGCTGATTTCGGACTTGGCCTTACGTGATATCTACATTCATGGGCGCCGGTAAACGTGGTCAAACGAGCAGGACAATCCCACGTTGGTCAAGGATGACCAAGTCCTCTGCTCTTCGTCTTGGGAGGCGATGTTCCCCTGCAACACCCTCTGTTGCCTTGCTTCGGCTGCCTCTGACCACAGCCCGCTTCTCTTAGACTGCTCCCCGCGTGCCATCGCGAAGCGTCGCTTCCACTTCGAGCGCTTCTGGGTCAAGTTGGAAGGCTTTCACCAGGTGATCGATGAGGCCTGGAATTCCGTCCCACCTGACTGTGATCCCTTCCGCACCATCTACCACCGCATGAAGGCAACGGCGCACAAACTTCAAGCCTGGAGTGCCCGCTCGCTTGGCCACATATCCTCGCAGCTCATGGTGGCGCGCGAGCTCATCCTCCGCCTCGACTCTACTCAAGAGTTTAGACCGCTATCGCCACGGAAGTTTGGCTCCGACGGCAGCTTAAGCAGGCATACCTTGGCCTCGCTTCCCTTGACTGCTCTATCGCCCATGAGCGCGCTCACTTATCCTGGCTTCGCGATGGTGACACCCATGACGCGTTCTTCAAGATCCACGCAGCGCACCGAAGCAATAAAAACCACATTGATCAGCTCCTTGTTGGCACGGATGTGGTCTCGGACGAGGTGGGCATGGCCCGAGCCGCCTATGAACAATTCTCAGCGCTAATTGGGACTTCCACTGCGTGTGACTTCAACCTCAACTTACAGCTTCCGGACGACCGGCATTTTGACCTCTCGGAGCTGGACCAACCTTTCACCGAGGAGGAGACATGGGAGGCAGTTAAAAGGATGCCCACTGGCAAGGCCCCCGGCCCCGACGGCTTTACTGCCGAATTCTTGCGTGCTTGCTGGAGCACCATCAAAGGCGACATTTGCAAGGCTTTCGACAAGCTCTACTCGATGAATGGCCGCGGTTTTCAGAAGCTCAACCAAGCGCTTATCACCCTCATCCCCAAGAAATTTGATGCCTCGTCACTCTCTGATTTTAGACCGATCAGCTTAATCCACCTCATTGTGAAGCTCTTCGCGAAGGTTCTCTCGCTGCGGCTCGCCCCACGTATGGGAACGCTCGTCTCCACCAACCAGAGCGCCTTCATTGCCGGCCGAGGCGTGCATGACAACTTCATGCTTGTGCAATAGACGGCCAAGCTTCTGCACAACCTCAAAGGGCCTCGTGTTCTGCTCAAATTAGATATTGCCAAGGCATTCGACACGGTCTCTTGGCCCTTTCTATTGGAAGTTCTAACCCACCTGGGTTTCGGGCACAGGTGGTGTGCATGGATCTGCACGCTCATCTCTACTACATCCACGCGGGTCATGGTGAATGGCAACCCTGGCCCTTCCATCGATCATCGCTGCGGCTTGCGCCAGGGTGATCCCGTGTCCCCTATGCTCTTCGCCATCGTCATTGATGCGCTGAACTCCCTGCTCCAGCATGTTGTTCGATAAGGCGTGCTGCGCCAACTCACCTCCCGGCACGCGTCATCCAGCATTTCCCTCTTCGCTAATGATGTTGTCGTATTCTGTCACCCCGACGTCTCCGAGCTCCTCGTCATCCGCCAGCTACTAGACGCTTCTGGCGAGGCATCGGGCCTTCGTACCAATTTTGCTAAGTGCTCCGCGACGCCCATTCGGTGCTCAGCGCCCGCAACTACTGCCATCGGAACCACGCTCAACTGCTCGGTCAAGGAGTTCCCCATTAAGTATCTTGGGCTGCCTCTCTCTCCGTCTGCAAGCCCCCGTCCTCCGAACTCATGCCACTCGTGGACA
The DNA here is from genome assembly GCA_021437245.1 of Aegilops speltoides. NCBI lineage: Eukaryota > Viridiplantae > Streptophyta > Magnoliopsida > Poales > Poaceae > Aegilops > Aegilops speltoides. Next base: position 483,901,814 of record CM038146.1, read on the forward strand.
AACTACTCCTCAAGCTTGCCACCTGGAAGGCCACATTCCTAAACCGCGGCGAGCGGCTCGCCCTTGTGCGCCATGTTCTCACGGCTATGCCAACCCACATCTTATTGGCTATGGCGATCTCCCCCACCATCCTCAGGAGAATCAACCGGATTATCCGTGACTTCCTCTGGCAGGGATGTAAGGACGCGCGTGCCGGATGCTGCTTGGTCAGTTGGGCCAAGGTTTGCCGGCCTCTCGAGCTTGGGGGCCTCGGCATCCGCGATATCCACCGTGCCGGCATTGCCCTTCGCACGAGATGGCTATGGTTGCAGGCCACTGACCCAGGCCGCCCATGGCAGCACCTTCCTCTACCCCACGAGCCAGAGGCACAACAACTCTTCCGCGCTTCCACGGTCTGGAACCTCGGCAATGGCCAAACATGCCGATTCTGGACGGACCATTGGCTCGACGGGCGCTCCATAGCCGAGATCGTGCCGACTCTATTTTCCCTAGTCCCACGCCGTCGACGTCGAACCCGACTGGTCTGTGATGCCCTTGCTCAGCGCACCTGGATCTCTGACATCTCCGGTGGCCTGGGCCCGCTAGCCACGATCGAGTATGTGGACCTATGGCGGCGCATCCAGGAGGTCTCCCTCTCCACCATCCCGGACACCATATCCTGGCGTTGGACCGCCAACGGCCAGTACTAGGCCAGTTCCTGCTACCGCATAATGTTTGCTGGATCTACGACGGCGCCGTTCTGGCAAATCATTTGGCGAAGTTGGGCACCTATGAACGTGAAATTCTTCCTATGGCTCGCGTCCCAAAACCGATGCTGGACGGCGGATCGCCTAGCCAAACGTGGTCTCCAACACCCACCAGTCTGCTGCCTTTGCTCTCAAGAGGAGGAATCTCTCCAGCATCTCCTCACTGAATGCGTCTTCTCCCGGATCACCTGGCACGAGATCCTGTCCTGGAGTCGCCTCCCCCTACCCATCCCCGACGGCCAGATCTCCTTCTTCGACTGTTGGTCGGACTGTGCCGCCTCAGCCCCGTCGCAGCTGCGCAAGGGTTTTGCCTCCCTCGCCACCATCACTGCTTGGTTCATCTGGAAGCACAGGAACGCAATCATATTCGACGGCGAGCAGCCTTCCAATGACCGCCTCACCAACGCCATCATAGATGAAGCCAAGCAATGGGCACGTGCCGGTGCCAAGGGTTTAGATAGGATAATTCCTGTAACCTAATCTTCCTCCTGTTGGGCTGAGCAACCCCCTCCTATGCTCACTGGTAACCCTGAGGGCGCCCTAGTTGTGTACGCCTTGGGGTAACCATACAACCTTGTACTCTCTCCCACCTATCAATGGAATGATACGCCTCCGAGCGTATTCGCGAAAAAAAAAGTAAATTGCAAACTTCAACAATTCGATACTCCATAGTAAAAAAAATATTTATAAAAAATTATATGCAAATGTTCACGCCACAACGCGCGGGGAATCGTCTAGTAACAACATGAGGGAGTGACCTTCAATTTCATGCAAACCCTGCATGCTATGATGTGTTTTGGATCGCAGCATTCTTCCAGCAGCATGTACTTGTACGTGCGTGCATGCTGTGGATGTTGCACGTATCTCGTGGTGCCGGCCACGCTGCTCAGCCTGCCCAGCGGCGTGTTTGTCGTGGGCCGTGGTCAACGTGGCGATCGATCGAGGTCCCGTGCTGCAACCACCGCCAGCAGGTGACAATGGAGCGATCGATCGTGCGTGCGCGACCTTTTCTTTCCCGATTGGATCACATGAGAGATCGTCCGCGCGGTCGCGGTCGCGGATGGGATAGGAGGGATGGGAGACGTGAGAAAATCCCATCGTGATACGCGTATCGCGGCCGGCCGTATCTGGCGTATCTGCGCCGTCCAGCACGCCGACATTTTGTTGACGCATTGCTGCTTCAGAGGCCTCAAACTGCCATCCAATAAATATAAAAAAAATGCATCCTCTCAACATTAAAAATGTCATCCTTTTTTATAATATAAAAATCTGGTGCCCACAAATAATAAAAATGGCATGCTCTCAATAAAAAAACGGCCACCTGTTAACAATAAAACTGTCATCCACCTAATAATAGAAATGACATGGTATTAATATAAAAATGCCATGCTCTTAATCATAAAAATGATATCCTCTTGACAAATAAAAAAAGGCATGTTACTAAAAATAAAAATGCCATGCTTCTAATAATAAAACTGTCATCCTCTTAGTAATAAAAAGAAAAATGACATGTTACTAATTTATTAAAATGCCATGATCTTAATAAAAAATACGATTGGGCATTAAAAAATACATAGAAATTTTCATGCTACACATAATTAAAATGCACACGGGAAGTTTGGAAATAAAAAACGCCTTCTAAAAATGGGGGTTTTTGTTCTTTCAAAATGGAAAATTTCAGGATTTTCTGGTAATTTTTTCAAATGAAAAAACTAATGTAAAAACATAACTCAACTAGATAAAAGGTGTTTGATCACAAAGTGTTCACAAACACCTCTCTAGCCCAACTGGTGAGTGTGCATGGCTACTCTGTAGCATGGCATCCAACAAAGTCGGCTATCTACTCACCTTTTCATCACGAGGTTTATTGCAAAATTAGATCAGATAAGAGAAACTACACGGAAACCAACTCCATCTTCGATTGGTAGAAGGAATAGGTGAATCCCTCCTCCGGTGGGCTTTGTCAAGATGAATGTCGACGCGAGTGTATCTTCTGATCATAACCGCGGCACCACGACAGATATTTGTCGAGACTCGAGGCAGATATGGTTCTTACCTGGGCTCTTCAGTGCTTGTGATCCAAGCTTTGCTTGATGCAGCCACTCTAGAAGCAATAGCGTGTAGGGAAGCTGTTGGGGATATTACCACTAGGTGTAAACCGGCCAGTTGGGCCGGATTAGCTCCGTTAGTGGTATAAGCAGAGAAAGGCCCAACGCCTATAGTCGGTTTAGAGCTGGTAGCCGTAAACCGGCTTGATGTATAACTTGTACTGTAAGTTAGGAATAGAGAGATACCAACCGGGATACGAGTATGAACCGGTTGGGACTCTACGAACCGACGGACGTCACTCGTGTATATAAGGGGGCGACCGGCGGCGGTTCAAGGGGAGACAACCACAACTCGAGCCTAAGCGAAGCTTGTTTGCTCCTAGCCATCGAGACTACATCAATTCCATCACAACTAGGCGTAGGCTTTTACCTTCATCGAAGGGCGAACTAGTATAAACCCTTGTGTCTTTGTGTCCGCTTTAACCCCTGCAAGTAAATCCGTAGCGATGGCTCCACGACTAAGTCCTTACGCTAGGACATCTGCCGTGACAAAACCACGACGGTTGGCGCCACCGTGGGGCTATCGCACGATGGTTTGACGATCTTGGAGGGCAAGCTCAAAGGACTCGAAGGCTACGTCGTGGGCCGGATGACCAAGAGTCGTCGCGGCCGGATCTACATCGACGACGCCGGATGGGTCCCGAGGCCGATTCAATCGAGTATGGATACGGGTCCCCTTCGGCGGCATACGTTTTCGCCATCGGCAAGATCGGGAGCTCGGCCGAGCCGACATCTGCGCCGACCTCGCCGAGACGGCTCGGCGGCGCGACCTGCCCAAGTTAAACCGGCCGTAAAGCATGTCTTCGTTAGAGTCACCCATGGAGGGGAGTACGACGCCGTTGAACACGGCGGTGAGACCGCTGTTTATTCGGGCGATGAATCTTCTACAGAGAGACCGAATCATTGTACCAGCGCAGGATGATATGATCGAGGGCTGTTCCGACGGCGACATATTCGGACCCCCCCAAGCCGCTTAAACCGGTCGGAGTATTCATGGCGATGCGCAGCAGCGAACCACTCTTCAACCGCGGCGGCGATGCTTTCCGGTTCAGCGGCGGCGGCGGGCGAGGAGGCCCGTGCGCCCGCCGGTTCAAGTTCTGTCAGATCTGTTTGATGCACTAGCGATGCTCATGGCGGAGGACAACCCGGCGGATCGAGGCGCATAATGCAGAAATCGCAAAGGTGAAAGAGCAGATCCGCGCAAGCCAAAGCGGATCTAGCGTCGAGAAGGAGCGTATGGCGCAGAGCGGGCGCTTTAAACAGCATAAGCTTATAAACTCATGCTTGACCAGAGTGCATCGCAAGAGGTGTTGAAGCGGAAGTATAGATCGCGCGCCATCGGATTTGATCCTAGACATCTCTTCGCACCGGGGCGGACCCGATAACCGCCCAGACAGGAGGTAAACCGGATTGAGGCACCAGAGCAGGAGCGACGGTCCAACCGCTACTGATGGAGCCTCCGCAGCAGAACATGGTGGTTCCTCCGCGATCATGAACACCCCTGGTCATTATTCTAATCCATGGACAACCTTGTTGCAGCCGCTGCACGATTGGAGGCGATCGGTCGAAGGAGATTCCCCACAAGCGGTTGAGACACGCCGGGTTAAGGAGCTTCTCGGACTCTTGACACTGCAGAGGCATATTCATACAGCCGTGATCGGATTCACTCTACGCCCGTCAAGCCGGAGTTACAAAGCGCATGGATGAACCGGCCAAATCAAGCAGCGCGTGACCGTGAAGCGGCCGAGGCAATCACCGGATGGGTGGTATTCGTGATGCTCGGGATGTAGTGGATCGGGCCGCACGCGCGGGGAGGCCGAGTTAGCGACAGATGATGCGGATCAACACACACCGGTTCGCCCTACCACTTTCACGGACCAGAGTCGCATCCGCTTTAGGGGTGCCTGTTTAATCCCGCTTTACGCAATGTCGTCTCGCCTAAGGATTTTAAGGGCCCGCGCAAGGTGCCGAATTACACCGCAGATCTGTCCCTGAGCGTGGGTTGAAAGTTATGAGATGGCCATGGAGATGCTAGATGTTGATGAGACCGCATGTGCAAAGTACTTCACCATGATCTTTGGAGGGCACAGCCCGTGCTTGGTTGAAAAGCTTACCGCCCAATTCTATCAGTTCATGGGGCGATTCACGGGCCGGTTTATCGAACTTCAAGGATACGTGTAAGCAGCCCAAGTACATAGTAGACCGGCGGCTTGCGTCCGTGAAGAAGAAGTCGACAACCCGTTGGAGTACGCCGTGTGTCCGAGATTTTGCACTCTTCCGACCGGATCAACGCCGACTCGGCGATCATAACATTAGAAGGCAACTGCGGTTTGAGCCTTTGAAATTAAAATTGGGGCGTATGAAGCGGTTACGCAATGATATGGGAACCCTCATGGCGCTTTGGTAAAGTATGCGATTGAGCGGTATCAAGGATCCTGAAGTCGATGATGATGAAGCGAGGAAGGGAAAGAAGAACGGCAACTCAAGGGCGATATTACAAACCGGCGGGTCATGGAACGGGGGCAAGCGCAAGGCTGATGGCAATCCGGTTTCGTAGCCAACACTAATCTGCGGGGATGAGGCCAGCGCGCGAGGGCAAGGCGAATCGGGTCCAAATCCTAATACAAGCCGTTTGAATTACTTGTTGAATCAACCTTGCCCCAAGCACGGGCGAAGGAATCCCCATCGAACCATCTCTGGAAAGATGTTATATTATGCAGAGTTCAAAAACTCCAATGCGTTCGGTATGACCGAAGTCGAGGCGGTTCAAGATCCGGTTTCGGGGGCGGGTCGAGATGGAGCTTCGGTTCAGGGGCCTAGTCAAGGCAATCACCATAGCCAGATAACGAGTGGCTGCAGCAGCAGCGCATCGAGTTATCGAGCCAACCAAAGCAGTTGAATAGTGGGCGGATCATGTTTTCACAACCAGTTTGGACAAGCGGGATCGGAAGCTTCACAAACAGGCGATAAACTCTGTTGAACCGGCTTTGCCGCGGTATTTCTTGCGCTGGTCGAGCAGCCTATCGTATGGAGCGAGAGGACCATCGCCCCGGGTTGATAATCCGGGTCGGTGGCATTGGTGGTAGACCCTCGGTGGGGGCTATAAGTTCACTAAGGTGCTTATGGATGGAGGAAGCGAGATTAATATATTATACTATGAAACTTTCCGTCGCATGGGTCTCACGCACAAGGACCTCGAGCCGTCAATACGGTGTTCCATGGTGTAGTACCGAGCAAATCTGCTTATCTGTTGGTAAGATAGCCACGGATGTGGCTTTTGGAGACGAGCACGATTCGGTGCGAAAAGCTAACCTTTGAAGTGGTGAAAATCCGAGTCCATATCATGCCTTGTTTGGGCGGCGGCTTATGCTAAGTTCATGGCACGACCTTGTTATATCTACTTACAGCTAAAGATGCGGGTTACAAAGGAACGATAACGGTGCATGGAAGCCGCCGGGTTGCTTTGGAATGTGAGGAAGGCGATGCAGCTTATGCGAGGCGATGCATGCCCTATCGAGGAGTTGAAGTTCTATAAGGACAATGTTGATCCGGCAGATATGACCCTTTGAAGAAACCCACTACTGAGCATGAATCGGATCTGAAGTTTAAATCGGCAATGAGACCAAGCTTGTTGACTTCGTGCGGCGATTCGTCCAAGCAGTTCTTGTCGGTGCTAACTGGATCCCAAATAGGAAAGCGCGCTCATCGAGTTCATCCGTGAGAACCGGATATCTTTGCATGGGAGCCATCGACATGCCAGTGTCCGAGGAACTCGCTGAGCACACACTTAATGTGGATCCTAAGTATAAACCGGTGAAACAGTTCCTCCGCCGGTTTAATGAAGAGAGCGCAAGGCCATTGGAGAAAAGTAGCGAGCTTACGGCGGCTGGCTTTATCATTGAGGTGTTTCATCGAGTGGCTTGCTAATCCGGTGCTAGTCCTTAAGAAAAATGGCACCTGGCGTATGTGTGTGGATTACACAGATCTTAACAAGGCTTGTCCAGCAGATCCCTTTGCCCTCCCCGCATTGATCAGTTATTGATGCCACGGCGGGATGTGGCGTTTAAGTTTTTGGGCGCATACTGGATATCATCGAGATCAAAATGGCGGTTAAGGACCAGGAGAAGACAGCGTTTATAACTCCCTTTGGAGCCTTCGCTATGTATCTATGCCTTTTGGGCTCAAGAGTGCCTGAGCTACTTATCGGCGGTGTGTATAAATTTCTTGCATCGCAGATCGGCGCAATGTGCATGCTTATGTAGATGATATTGTGGTGAAATCAAGACAAAAGGAGACACTGGTGGAAGATTTGAAGGAAACCTTCGACAACTTGCGCATTTATAAGATGATGCTTAATCCGGCCAAGTGTGTTTTTGGTGTTCCGGCTGGCAAGTTATTGGGGTTCCTGGTGTCTAATAGAAGAATTGAGGCTAATCCGGAGAAAATTAAAGCTATCACTTCCTTGGCTAAACCGAAGTGTATCAATGATGTTCAGCGTCTGGCGGGCAGGATTGCGGCGTTGAGCCGGTTTATCAGCCGCCTCGGAGAGAAGGCCATTCCTTATACCGATCTGCCGAGGAAGACAGATAATTTAAATGCGAGTCCGGCCGACGAAGCATTTGAGGATCTAAAGCGGCAATTAGCCAATCCGCCTGTTCTTGCGGCTCCGGTTGACAAGGAACCGTTGTTGTTATATGTAGCAGCCAATGCTCAAGCGATAAGCGTGGCCATTGTGGTAGAGCGCAAGGAGGCGAGCAAGGAGTATCCGGTTCAACGGCGGTTTATTATATCGATGAGGTGCTTATTGAGTCAGCGAGATATCCGCATTGGCGAAGCTAGTCTATGGTGTTTTTATGGCGATCGGAAATCGAAGCAATATTTCCAAGGGCACCCTATCACGATGGTTAGTTCAGCTCCTTTGGGTGATATCATCTGAACCGAGAGGCGATCGCGGATTGCAAAATGGGCCATCGAGCTTGGGCCGCATGGACTAAAGTATATACCACGCACGCAGTGAAGTCACAAGCACTTGTTGATTTCATTAATGATGGGCCGGAATTCTGAGCCCCAGAGGAGAAGCCGGATCACACATACCGGACTATTCATTTCGACGGATCGAGCGGTTGGAAGGCTCGAGGGCTGGAGTCGTTTAACTTCCCCACGGGTGATAAGTTTTATTCGTTCTCCGTTTAATGTTCCCTTGTACTAATAATGCAGATGAGTGAAGCCTTGCTCCATGGTCTCCGGATGGCTAAGGAGATGAATTTAAGCGGGTTAAGTGCTTTGGTGACTCGGACACGGTGGCTCGGCAAGTGTCCGGCACTTGGGATTCTAAGGACCCGCTCATGGCGCATATCGTCGAGAAGTGGATAATATCGCAGGTTGCTTCAAGGGCTATCAAGTGGATCATGTGGATCGCCGGAAGAACGAAGCGGCGACGCTTTAAGCGGTTGGGTTCTCGGCGTAAACGGTCCGCCTAATGTCTTTTGGACGTCTTGCACAACCCGTCGGTCCAGCTCCACGGTGAAGCGGTTTGGCTATTCCCGATCCGGAGGCTCGGTTGGTGGCAGCATTACATGTTATTCGGATTGACGATTCCTTACCTTGCGTATATGACTCGAGGAGTTGCGGAAGATGAGGTTACGGCGAGACGGATAATCCGCGCTCCAAATCTATGACGATCCTTAATGGTGAGCTACATCATTGTAGTGTGTCAGGGGCGTTTCAACGCTGTGTTTCCCCTGAGGAAGGCTGTGAAATTTTAAGGGAAATCCATGAAGGGGATTGTGGACATCACGCCGGTTCAAAGTCCACAGTGGCGGCGTTCCGTCACGGATTTTACTGGTTGACCGCCCATCTTGATGCGGAGGATTTGGTTAAACGGTGTGATGGATGTCAGAAATTTTCAAGGCGTGCTCATGTACCGGCACAAGAATTAAGGATGATCCCAATAACGTGGCCGTTTGCGACTTGGGGGCTGGATATGGTTGGACCCTTTAAATGATCCAAGGATAAAAAGACCCACTTGTTGGTGGCAGTGGACAAGTTCACCAAGTGGGTTGAAGCGGAACCTGTCAGTAAGTGTGATGCAGCAACAGCGGTACAGTTCATCAAAAAGGTGATTTTCCGGTTTGGCTTTCCACACAGTATAATTACTGATAATGGCACTAATCTATCCAAGGGGGCTATGAAAGAGTTCTGTGAACGCGAACACATCCGGCTTGACGTGTCGTCAGTGGCGCATCCCCAGTCCAACGGGCAGGCAGAACGAGCCAATCAAGAGATCTTACGAGGTATCAAACCTCGGCTTATGGTTCCATTACAGAGAACGCCAGGGTGCTGGGTAGAAGAGTTACCATCGGTGTTATGGAGTATTAATACTACGCCAAACCGGTCCACTGGATATACGCCGTTCTTCATGGTCTACGGAGCGGAGGCAGTTCTCCCCAGCGATATCCGGCACGACTCGCCCCGTGTAGCGGCTTATGTTGAAGCGGACAACGAGATGGCGCGACAGGACGCTTTGGACCTATTGGATGAGGAGCGTGATATGGCAGCCGCTCGTTCGGCGATTTACCAGCAAGATCTTCGTCGTTATCACAGCCGCCGGGTTAAGACCAGAGCCTTTCAGGAAGGAGATTTGGTGCTTCGTCTCATCCAAGACCGAATGATATGCACAAGTTATCCCGCCTTGGGAAGGACCTTTTGTGGTCGAAGAATCTACACAGCGGTTCCTACTATCGATTGATATTCGAGGCGTAAAGACTCACGTACATCGAGAGGAGAGACCAATAGGCCGTGGAATATAGCTCATCTTGACCTTACTACACTTGAGTCATCGGCTCGGTTTATGTACATAGCATGACAATGTATATATTATCTTGATATAATAAAAATCGGAGCCTCGGCTAAAGCGGGGACTCATCTTTCTTCTCATGTGTGGTTACATGGAGTGTTTACATTTTTTAAAGCGGCCTCGGTTTACCCTTGACATTATATTTATCACTTGGGGGCTTGGTCGTGTCCGAACCAATGCAACACCTCTTGATAAGCGAAAGCCACCAGATCATTGGGGACACGGTCACGTCTCTGAACCGTCACGCCTCTTGGTCGGCCAATAGGGCGAGTCATTTGGGGCTTGGTGAACCCGAACCAATGTCATGCCACTTGGCGGCGTACTCGCCAAGAGTCTTTTGGGGACTGGCCGACTAGCACCATCGCTTCGCCTTGGGCTTGGTTGCGTCGACCATGGTAATGCCATCGACCAGCTCCATGAAGCTTTACTTTTGCAAAGAGTTATTGCCTTTGTTGCCATATTTTCACATAGTTGGTATTCGATTTTTGTTGCATTTTTAAACCCGGCGAATATTTTTATCCGGTTTAACTATCGATTACAAGTGACGGACACGGTTTGGTATTGCACCGAGTTTTTATCTGCCGGTTTACCTTTCTTCGGTTCATCCTCTTGGAATAACACGGGGCTTGTGCTTGCTTCAAAGCGGTTATATAGGAGTTATTATCTCCCAAGACGGTCATGGTTTTTAAAGACCTCCGCTTCAAAGTTTAGCTCGCCACTTCATGACCAGATCTGGCGGTATTTGTATCACATACTTGTTGATTTTTGATATATATATATATGGAATACCATAAACCGGTGGCGGTGTCACATACACCGAGGTTCAATTTTTCCGTTGCGGGAGTATGAATCAAACAAAAGTTTCACCTATGCGAAGGCATATCCGGCGAAAGTTTTAACTAAAGGCTATTACAAGGCAACACGAAGGCCCAAATGAGATCATTGTTCTTTGGGCAAACCGCCCACGACAGATATTTAACCCGGCTACGGTTCAAGACTGTTCTTCATCTTCCGCCGCTTGAAATCTTCATCCCTACCCATTGGTGAAATCCACGAGAGTCGATCGATTCCCATTAGCGCTTGGAAAACAGCCTCTTCGTGAATCAAAGACGACGGTTCAATGTCGGGTGCGTAAGTATGCTTACGGATTGGAGGGATCAGGTTTTCCGGTTCAAAGGTTGGGGCAGACACTCGCTTGTTCTGATCATTATATTGTGCTTGGTAATGCTCCAAGTCGGCTTCTTGACCAATTGACAAGCCAGGTAGGCGTCGCACGGTTTATCGCCATAAGTCCTCTTCACTGAAATCGAGCCATCTTCTTTCACGCTGGGATAGCCTTGAGCTGCTTCCACGGGATCAAAATCTGGTACCCATGCCTTGGCTCGGATCAAGGCGTTGATGGCTCCGGTTCATGCAGCAGATTTCTTCACCTCTTCAATCCGGGAAGGAAGGATTGATAGCCGGTTCAGAGTATCTTGAATCAAGGAAGGCGCTGGATTGTTATGTGACATTGTGGTGATAACACGCTGGGCTCCGGTATATAATCGCTCAACTAAAGTGTAGACAGCCTTGATTTCTTCCGCACGTCATTTCCCAAGTGCCCAACGATGTGCCTACATACAATAAAGGATAGTTTTAAACCGGACTAATGATGCAGCGGTACAACATATCACGCTTATTCACGAGGAGCTTACGAAGATGGTTGCGATCATAGAATGTACTTTCCGCTTCACGGTGTCGGATCATCCACCACGGTTTAAGGGCAGCTTGACATTTTCGCCCGTTTGAGCAAATTGGCCTTTTCAAAGGCCGGCATCGCTGTTCTTTCTTCATATTTTCCTTCACCTGCTCAAAGAGCGGTCAAGGCACCGGTTAACTCTTTCTTGGCCTTCTGCTTTTGACTCTTTGGTTTGCAAAGCCGCTTTGTAAATCGGCAATCCGATCGTCTTTGATTTTCACCTCAGCCTGTGCATTGACAGTATGTTCAGCTAGCAATTCAAGTCAAAGTCCCAACCACACAACGCAGTTATATGCTTGACACTTGGGGGCTAATGTACTGCTACTACATGGCAAAGTCCCAAGCTTAATACAAGTATTCAACTTGGCACTTGGGGGCTAATGGCTATTTGATTCTACCAATGTTTCGGCAGGCAGTTATATTGAAGTAACGGTTCAAGTATGAGTTAAACCGGCCCTTGTGGTTATGCGGGTAGATGTCAAAATGGATCAAGAAAATAATCAAGTCCTAGTTTGATCAAGATTACAAACTGGCCCTTGGGGGCTACAAGGACTAATATACTGGTGATAAGGAAAGGAGTGAGTTACCTCAAACTTGTCCCTCATTAATTTGACCAGGCCAGCTTCATAGTCACGGCTGCTGTAAAGCCGGTTCAGATATCCAGAATGAAGATCTTGGGCGCTTAAAGCGGCATATGTTTCCAGCTCGACAGCCCACTTTCCTTTATTCAAAGTGGAAGAATCCTCTTTCAAGATATCGGGTTAAGGTTGCAGGATTCCCCGGTTCAGAGCGGCCCATACCAGTAATCACAACGTCATCGTCTATCGACTCGACGGATTGGGTGGGTACGGCTGTTTGATGAGGGCTGCGAGGCTTTTCAAACCGGACAAGTCTTTGGCGGGTGGATCAGCAGAGATTGAAGTGTTGACAGGCCTCTCTTCAGGAATAACCTCCTCTTGAACCGGAGGGTCATTGGGAATATCTTCAGAAGCAACGTTTTCGAGATCCGGCACTCGCTCATGATCTGAAGCGGCAGCCTCTTCAATTGTTTTGTCCAAGCGGGCCTTCTTGCTGGGTTTCGGTTTGGTTCTGAAGAGACAAAAGTCAGGAAAAAGTATGTCCATTACAGAAGGTATCAGAAAGCATGTGGCCGTATTGACTTACCCAGCGGCTATTTTCAATGGCGGCAGCTGAGTGGCTGAGGATTCGCCAGAGGATGAATGAGAAGTAACCTGATAATCGGAGTCGGACGGATTAAGAGGTTGACGGAAGAAACCCGCTTTGGAATTTAAAACAATAAAAGGGTCGGAAACCTCGGTGCGGCGCTTTCGAACCGGGCTGTTTGGTAAACCGGCAGAGGTAACTACACCGTCCATTGTGCGGGTTGTGCGGCGAGCTTCATGTTCTTGTGTCTTCATAAGAAGTTTGGGATCCAAGTAAGCAAGGGGTGAGAAAAGTTAACTTTCCGGTTTGCCGTGCGAAATTTTAGTGAAGGCAAATTTGTTGAATCGGAAGAAAGAATGGTTACCTCAAGCAAATCCTGCGTTCTTGGCTTCGTCATCGACAAGCATCATCATCAATAAGGCGTGTAAAAAGCAAGCCAAGAGAGTCAAATTCGGATTACCCACATCATCGTCAATGGCGGGTCGATGAAGCGATGGTCTTTCTCTTGTAGGCTGATTTCTTGACAACTTTTGTTTTGGGCGGTTTGGCATACTGCTTTGTCCGCTTTGTCTTGGGAAAGTTTCTTGCTCCAAAACGGGTTATCACCCTGGATCGAAAATAATTAAAAGTTGGATATATGAAAGTAATAACAGGTTTTAATGATGACACAGTCAGAGACTTACCGCAGGTGGTGTGTTGGTGGTGCAGTAAGGAGCCAAGCCGGTTTGAGCACATAGATACTCCGGTTCATTCAGCATTCTACGTACTGAATCCGTAACTTCATCCTCAGAAAGTTCAAGTTTGGTGTGTCGGAGTGGGTCATCGACGCTGCCGGTATACTGGCACATCAAACCGGAACGCCGGCTCAAAGGCGATATGCCCCAAGATAACCAGCAGCGTGCAAGATCAATTCGATCAAACCGTTGGCCATAAAGGCTCGGAGCTTGGACAGTTGTGGGGCATATTTGCTTCTCTCTTTGGCGATCAATCTTTGAGAAAGGGATGAGTATTGCTTAGCCGCTCGGGCGAAAGCCAAGTAAAGGATTTTCACCTTCGGAGAAGTATCTTTGCAGAGAACCAAGTCGCATTCCACTCTTTGGGGTGAGTATGGAGTTTGGCGTGGGGATAGGTGATCTCCTTCCTTTTACGGATAGCCATACCGCCTAATTACGTATTGGGGCCGTCGGTGAATTCAAGACGACGGTTTAGATGGAAGAGATCTCTAAACAGTTCAACAGAAGGTTCCTCTTGCAGATATGCTTCGGATAGCACTTGAAAGTGGCACAGGTTGGTGACGGAATTGGGGCCAATGTCTTGGGGACAAAGCTGAAAATTGGCCAACACGTCCCGGTAAAATTTTGAACCAGGCGGTTTGAAACCCCGGGCCAGGTGATCCGCGAAAACTACAACTTCCCCTTCCTGAGGAGTGGGAGGACATTCTTCTCCAGGAACCCTCCAGTGGACTGTGTCTTTGTCATCTAAAGCACCAATTGATACCAGTTCATTCAGCTGTGTCTCAGATATGCGGGAAGGAACCCAGTTGCATTCATACACTTGTTTGGCCATGACAAGATCTACAAAAGTAACGGATCCGGTTTAAGAGCGTGTTTGTCACAAAGTGATTGATCTAGGTTATGATAAACCGGAGGCAGTGTTTAAATCGGTTTATTGAGATGTGATGAGTTCTGGCGGTTCAACAAGGGGACTAATGGTGTGCATGTGCCGTTTCAGCAACTTTTCCTTATGGTGAGTTAAACCGCCTAATCTAGGCCTTGGAGATAATTGATGCTATGACCAGTTTACAGAAACAAGTTTCACAAAATCTCAGGATTACTACGGATCAAACGCGGGTTTTCAGAAAAACAGGAAATATTTTGCAGAAGTAAAGGAGAAGCAGAAGTGGACCGTAAGGCAGATTTATATGCAGAAGATCCATGGGATTAAAATGAGAAAGTACAGCGGATACGCAGGAATCACCATTGGTACAGAGCAAGATTCACAGCGTGGCTCAAAGTTACAAGGATAAAAACGCACGAAGAACATGGTGCGAAGCTAGAACCCTAAAAGCAGATCTAAGTACAGAAATAGATTTAAAAAGGGGAAGAAGCTTACGGGAATGGAGAAGATGCGGAAAGAGGCCGCGGTGTTACGCACGTTCAGGTTGATGCAGCGCCTAGGATGAAGCGGGTCGATGACGATGGCGGAGCTCCAATGGCAGCGGCGCGAGGAAGACGAAGAAGAGGAAGCGAAGGGAGGAAAAGAATGACCCTTCGGCCCTATTTATAAGGCTGTAAATGTTAGGTCAAGCGCGTGGATCCAGGGGCTGCCATTAAAGAAGGCGTTACAAAGGATAAAATTTCAAGATGACGTCATACCGGTTTACAGTGATCAGAAGCAACGACGTCATGCCGGTTTACAGTGATCAGAAGCAACGACGACATGGCGGTTTACCAAACGAAAGAAGATGTCCAAGATACAGGCTTTGTGAAAGGTTGACATGAACCGGTTCAAGTCAATCTGGGGCCTAATGTTGGGGATATTACCACTAGGTGTAAACCGGCCAGTTGGGCCGGATTAGCTCCGTTAGTGGTATAAGCAGAGAAAGGCCCAAGGCCTATAGTCGGTTTAGAGCTGGTAGCCGTAAACCGGCTTGATGTATAACTTGTACTGTAAGTTAGGAATAGAGAGATACCAACCGGGATACGAGTATGAACCGGTTGGGACTCTACGAACCGACGGGCGTCACTCGTGTATATAAGGGGACGACCCGGCGACGGTTCAAGGGGAGACAACCACAACTCGAGCCTAGGCGAAGCTTGTTTGCTCCCTAGCCATCGAGACTACATCAATTCCATCACAACTAGACGTAGGCTTTTACCTTCATCGAAGGGGCCGAACTAGTATAAACCCTTATGTCTTTGTGTCCGCTTTAACCCCTGCAAGTAAACCCGTAGCGATGGCTCCACGACTAAGTCCTTACGCTAGGACATCTGCCGTGACAAAACCACGACAGAAGCGTTATCACTTGCAGAAGACCTAAACTTGCAACAACTTCATATCGTTTATTCAAAAAAAAAACTTCATATCGCAAATGACTGCACAAAAGTGGTGAACGGATACGGGTCAATTCTGGAGGCGCTTTTGGAGGGATCATTAGGGAGATAAAGCAAAGAGAAACGTCATTTATTTCATGTAATTTTGTGCATGAATCTTGAGCTACAAATCATGAAGCTCATAAGATAGCTAGGCTTGGTACTACTCTTCCTGGAGACATATCTGGTTGGGTTGGGGACTCCCCACGATGCTCTTGTTATTCCTGTAAATGTTGATATGAATTAATAAAGCCTGGCTGTCTTTCCTAAGAAACAGAAAAAGAAAAGCAGGGCGCGAGTTTGATTCCCCAAATCCATTTGCGCCAAGATCCTTGCGTCCAGATCAGGCTTCGAGAAGGGCATCCGCCAGCAACAGCCTCCTGGCGACCGTTAGCCAAATACAGTACCATTTTTGTACTTTTTCAGTATCTCCTTCCCTTTTTAGCAGCACTAACGACCGATCGGGAGTGATATCTTTAGGACAGGGACACATTCATTCCTGAGTGGGAAGAGTAACCATCGTAGCTAGCTCGTCCCCCCGATCGTCTGTCCCTCGATCTATATAAGCACGATTGCTTCTCTCATCACTCCTGCCTGTCCCTGTCCCCCTCCTGCCTCCCTCTCCCCCTCCTACGCATGTAAGAAAGCAGCTCGCTCGATCGATCGGCTCGGACAAGAAGCAACCCGCTTCAACCCCCGAGGCCCCGACCATCAATCGGCCTGATCATAGTGGAGTGCTGGGGTGGTAGTATATAGGCGTCTCGAGGCGGAGGACATGGTGAAGTTCTCGCGGGAGTACGAGGCCAGCGTCATCCCGGAGTGGAAAGGGGCCTTCGTCGACTACAAGGGCCTCAAGAAGCTCATCAAGAAGATCAAGCTCGCACAGCGCGACGCCGACGGCAGCAGCGAGGGAGACTCCTCGCCGGACGAGGCCGCCCTCGCCACCGGCGTCGAGAGCATCGGCTATGGCGGTGGCTTCCCCGTGCTCGACCCCGTCCACGCCCTGGCCGCCCGGTTCGCGCCCAGGGTGCATGTCTCCTCGGTGCGTGCTTTCACGCGTCGGCCGATACGAATAGATATGCTGAGTTGGTCGTGGTCCGTCTTGGCTGGCTACGTGCGTGCACGGTACTGATCATGATGTGCATTTTGACATGCAGGAGGACGAGGAGAGCGGGGATTCCGGGGAGCTCGTGCCATCCACGGACAAGCATGTAAGCATGCATGCATTCATCCGTGCACCTGAGCTGATATCCACCTCAATTGTGCAAGAAATTGAAGTGTTTGATGCGTGCAGGAGCGGGAGTTCCTGGAGAAGGCGGACGAGGAGCTGGAGAAGGTGAACACCTTCTACGCGAAGAAGGAGGCGGAGCTGCTGGGCCGCGGCGAGGCGGTCATCGACCAGCTGCGCATCCTCGCCGACGTCAAGCGCATCCTGGCCGACCACGCTGCCAGCCGCCGTGCCAAGCGCACCCTCTCCGCGGTGGCACCGTCCTCGCCGGCGCTCAGCGGCTCCGGCCTGGCCACGCCGCAGTCCATGTCAGGTACGTGTCCATACTCCATACCGGTGCACGCACTCGCCCGTTGGTCCTAGGCTCCTAGCACATGAACCCCACTGCCTCGCTCGATCATCCTTTACGCGTGTGCATGGCAATTGGCAATATAGCATGGGCACGTGAGCTGACACAAACGGTGCGTAATGGCGGCATGCAGATGGGAGCGCGGAGCTGCAGCAGGCGCAGATGACGGAGGGCGCGGCGGTGGCCGACGAGGTGATGGCGGCGCTGGAGCGCAACGGCGTCAGCTTCGTGGGGCTGCCCGGCAAAAAGGACGCCAAGAAGGAGGGCAGCGGCAGGGGCGGGAGGCCGTCGACGGTGCGGATCGACATCCCGGCGAGCAACCCGGGGCGGGCGGCGCTCAAGGTGTGGGAGGAGCTGGTGAACGTCCTGCGCAAGGACGGTGCCGGCCCCGCCGCCGCCTTCGTCCACCGCAAGAAGGTGCAGCACGCCGAGAAAAACATCCGCGACGCCTTCATGGCGCTCTACCGCGGCCTCGAGCTGCTCAAGAAGTTCAGGTGCACACGCCGGCCGCCATCGCCATGCCCCATGCACGACTCATTCAGTTGATTAAAATTCCCTTTGCTTTCGCCGTGAGAACTGTGACATCTTTGGGGGCTGACGGATTTGTTGTGCTTTTCTTGTTGCATGGATGATGGATGGATGGGTGCAGTTCTCTGAACGTAAAGGCCTTCACCAAGATTCTCAAGAAATTCGTCAAGGTACGTCATAATAGTCTTACTCTGTCCACTAGGTAGCAACATATTTTTGTGTAGCGTAGGTGCTTTGGAAAATGGATGGATAGGAACAGTGTAGAGTGTTAAACAACATAGCTTGTGATCTGTGTGGTTGTCCTAGTGAATTGACATACTACTGCAATATGCAACTAATCTACCTCTGAAAAAAAAAACTAGCGACAGAATTGACATAAATAAACATGACTAAAACCGATGTTTTTCACGGTCGGCAACTGACATGAAATGCTCTGTCAGGTGTCGGGGCAGCAGCGAGCGACTAACCTTTTCTCGCAGAAGGTGAAGGGATCATCGTTCAGCACCTCCAACAAGGTATCATCATCAGTTCATTTTCATCTACATCCTTCCTGTCCAACGCTGAAGAATATGAACTGAAGGAAATGATATTCATGGAAATTCTGAGAGCAGGTTCTTCAGCTGTCAGACGAGGTGGAGTCACTCTTCCTGAAGCACTTTGCCAGCAACGACAAGATGGTGGCAATGAAGTACCTCAATCCAAAGCAGCCCAAGAGCACGCACATGATCACCTTCCTCGTAGGTAGGCGCGTAAATTCAGAAGTCAGATTCACCTATGTAGTA
Source organism: Aegilops speltoides (assembly GCA_021437245.1). NCBI lineage: Eukaryota > Viridiplantae > Streptophyta > Magnoliopsida > Poales > Poaceae > Aegilops > Aegilops speltoides. The sequence goes on from CM038146.1 coordinate 483,920,405, forward strand.
CCATCTACAGTGGAGAAATTCGGAATTCTTAACTTTGAAGTTCGTTGTCTCGTGTTTGTTTTCAGGGTTGTTCACGGGCACATTTGTGAGTCTGTTCATCATATACACCATCCTGGCACATGCTTCCGGCATTTTCGCCTCTGTCGGAGACACGGCCTACCATGAAGTAGTCTACCATGTCTTCAGGTAACCTCTCAGACCAAGATTCTGATCATATACAGTATTATATAAGAGCTCTGTTATTGGTATGAGCTCAACATCTTTTGATTTTTTATCAAGGGTTTGATGATTAAGGATGAAATTTTACCTTGACCTGACAGTAGATTCTCCTTTGTTCTCCTGCAGCATCTTCGCGCTCATCAGCCTGCACTGCTTCCTCTATGGATGCAACCTGTTCATGTGGAAGAGCACACGGATCAACCACAACTTCATATTTGACTTCGTGCCCAACACTGCCCTCACGCACCGGGATGCCTTCCTAATGTCCGCCTTCATCATGTGTACCGTTGTCACCGTGTTGGTCATCAACCTCTTCCTCATTAACGCCGGTGTGCCCTACACCAATGCCGTGCCAGGGGCTCTCATAGTCGTGAGTAACACAGACCATATATTTGGAGCAATGATTGATAGCTCAGGCTGTGTTGCAACTGTTAGTTCTCAAAATTCTGAATCTACTTGTTTCAGTTGTCGGCCGTACTTTTATTCTGTCCGTTCAACGTGTTCTACCGCTCGACGCGCTACTGCTTCATGCGCATCATGCGCAAAATCATATTCTCGCCATTCTACAAGGTAAGGGAGACATCTACAGTTTCCGATTCACCAACATTCTCATGAACATATTTTTGATGATAAACATTCCTTGTTTTCCAGGTTGTGATGGCCGATTTCTTCATGGCTGATCAGTTAACTAGTCAGGTAATAATTTAATTGCAATATTATATTATACATTTATGCTATAACCAAAGGAGTCTTAAAATGCAAGTTCTTATAAATTAAACTTGTGTATGTTCCAGATCCCATTGTTAAGGCACACGGAGTTTGCAGCATGCTACTTCATGGCAGGAAGCTTTAGGGCTTACCCATATGAGACTTGTACTAAGAACCAGCAGTACAAGCACCTGGCCTATGTGATCTCTTTTCTCCCTTACTACTGGAGAGCTATGCAGGTATGAATCGATAGACGAACGGACAATATTAATATTACAACTTGTCAGGATCAATTTCAAACTAAGATTTGTGACCATTTTTCAAAAGTGTTTAAGAAGATACCTGGAGGAACATGACGTAAATCAACTCGCCAACGCTGGGAAGTACGTGTCGGCGATGGTCGCGGCTGCTGTCAGGCTCAAGTACAAAGCAACACCGACGCCATTCTGGGTGTGGATGGTCCTCATAACGTCCACAGGCACCACCATGTACCAGCTCTACTGGGACTTTGTCAAGGATTGGGGCTTTTTCACTCCCAAATCTAAGAACCTATGGCTCCGGGATGATCTCATCCTTAAGAACAAGTTCATCTACTACGTTTCCATGGTATTGTACTTTGTTCAACTGATTTTTAGTATGACATTAGTACAGAAAGGAGCGGCTTTTGGAGCACTAATTCTTTCACAAATGCAGATGCTAAATCTGGTGCTTCGGCTATCATGGACTAAAAGTGTGATGAAGATTTCTATTACTAAGAATGAGACCCGCCTACTGGATTTCTCCCGTGCCTCCTTGGAAATAATCCGACGAGGACACTGGAATTTCTACAGGTATTTGAAATTGGTTTAAAGTGGAACCAGTATCTTCGGTTTAATGTTTTTGTTATAACTTAGGATACGGTTGACTGGATTGCAGGCTGGAGAACGAACACTTGAACAATGTCGGCAAGTTCAGAGCAGTGAAGACTGTCCCATTGCCATTTTGTGAACTCGAAACCGATTGATGATTAAGACGGAGAGAAGAGGGTAAGGGCGTGCTCCCTATACCAAAGGATCGGCTTCGCCCCCATCCGGCCCCATCCTCCAAGTCGCTCCGTGCAACCGCCGGTGGCATGGCTGCCCCCAAGCTCGCTCCTGGCACCCCAGGCACACGCGGTGCAGCTGGCGACGCCGAGCTTGGGGGCAGCGACCGTGGCGTCCCAGCCATAGGAGGTGCTAGACACTGAAGTCAGGAAAACATTGCGCACTGATAACAGTAGATTGTTAGACACCAATTAGTGCAAACCACTAATATGGGGATAAACTGATATACCATCCAATGTAATGGTAATAGATTGAAGTTTGTGTATAGTCAAAGCTGAATCGACCATACTCTATCAGAAACCCCGAATATTCTTCAATGTAATGCCAAAACAAGGTGCTGTTTGACACTCCTCAACGCTAGTTTCAGCCTGGGTGCAGGACATGTTATCGGCATGAACTGAATCCACGCTGTCCAGGACGACGAATCCATGTGTAGCTACAGCATTTTAGAGCCTGCGTCACTACAGAAAACAAATCCGCAATCACTCCCAAGTTCCAACGGCACAAAGATTTATTCTTCAGAGTTCCACTAGATTCAGACTCATGCAGTGGTGATGATATTTGTCTGCAACATCACGCATATGAAATATGCAATTGCAGCAGATTCACGGCCTAATCGAAGCAGACACTGGCGTGCATCTGCTAATAGAGATGAAGAAGCAGTAGTTCTACTTAGCTCGCGACCTAACTCTGCCAGGATCCGATCCAGGAGATATGAGACGAGAAGAGGGGAATTTCTGAACCGAACCTGCGGGAGGAGGCGGTTGAGCTCGTCGGCTTCGAAGAGGGAGAAGCTGAGGAGGGCCGCGTCGTCGGTCGCGGCGGCGAGGCTCGGAGTGGGAGGCGCGGGCGCGGCGCTCGACGGCGGCGAGTTTCGACGGAGATCGAGCTGGGAGGGGAAGAGAGGGGCGAAGGAAGGAAGACGGCAACGGTTATCTATGACCTGGGCCGACTTGGATTAGGGCCTCATGGGGGGGTTGGGGGGTTCATTTCCTCAAAAAACTTACTCAAAAAAAAAATTCCTCAAAAAACAATTTAAGAGAAACTAAAAAGATAGTGAAATTTACCTTCAAAAAAAAAGATAGTGAATTTTTTTTTTGAAAGAAAGAACTTTCCATTAACCAACGGGTGCAGCAAAGTCGCTAGCAACCAAGTCTAAAACAAAACCTGGCATGTGATCCAACCAAACAGTGGATGGCACAGCCGCATGATAACCATATTGCGCTAAAGAATGCGCTACGGAATTACACACCCTCGGGCAAAAAACAAATTCATAAGAATCAAAGTGAAGAATACAACTACTTCTGGCTTCACGGAACAGGACTCCAAGCTCAGCACTATCGTAGTCACCAGAGTGGAGAGCTTGTACCAAGGACAGAGAATCGGACTCCAGCATGATACGATGAACACCAGCATTGCTCGCCCCCTCGATTGCAGCTAGACACGCCTCTGCTTCGGCCTGTAGAGCATTTTTGACATGCATAAACTTTCCCGCCCCTGCCGCAATAAGCTCGCCCTCGTCAGATCGCAGAACATATCCGTACGCCCCATCGCGTGTATCCTGCTTAAAAGCCGCATCGAAATTAACTTTGACAAAGTCCCTTCTTGGAGGTTCCCATTTTGTAGCAGGAGTATCAATTCGGATCTGTGGAAGGACAACAGGAGCAAAATCTAGCAGATGCCTTTGGACCATAGAGGTAACCTCACTTGCAGACCAAGCTTTCTCACCGGCATAAATTTTATTGCGGGTCGTCCAGCAATCCCACAACAGAACGGCCACCTGACACTGAACTTCAGCTGATAAGGAACAGACTGCCTCAACGACAGCTGCGGCGTTTGGTTTTTCTAGAAGCTGCAATCTGATCTCTTCCAAATTCATTTGCCGCCACACCTGTTTGACAAATTTGCACCGAAGAAAAATATGGCCTCCGTCCTCATCCAGCCGCATACACACTGGGCATCGAGTGTCTAGCTCAACATGTTTACGTTTGATGTTCATAAGTGTTGGAAGACTATCATGGGCAAGCCGCCATAAAAAGATCCGCACCTTAGCAGGAAGTTTCAAAGCCCATAACTTATTCCATCTAGAGACCTGCAACCCTGTGTTTCCTGAAGTACTAGGATCCCTGTGATTGTTCGCGTCCCTCAACCTGACACCGAGATGGTACGCTGACTTAACACTAAAAACACCCTTATTATCATAATGCCACGCCATGTGATCCTCCATACCAGTACGAAGAGGAATTGATAAAATTTCATGAGCATCTTGAGGTCCAAACAATTCATTGATAAGCTCATCATCCCATTCTTTCGTGGTTGGGTTTATGAGATCTGCAACCTTTGTCAACACTGCCTGACCTCTGACCGAAGATGGCCGCCTGGTCGTTCCCCTCGGAATCCACGGGTCCCTCCACATATCAATGGATTCCCCATTACCAACTCGCCACACTAAACCCTCTTTTAGTAAGTCAATGCCGCGTAGAATACTGCACCAAGTATAGGACATACCAGGCAATGGGACTGCCTCAATCACGGATGAGTTTGGAAAATATTTTGCTTTCAACACCCGTCCACATAAAGTATCTGAATTCTGCAGCAAACGCCACCGCTGTCGAGCTAACATTGCCATGTTAAAAGTATGCAGATCCCTGAAACCTAGTCCGCCATCCTTCTTAGACCTCGTCATGCGCTCCCAACTAATCCAGTGGCACTTGTTCTCATCATCTTGCTGACTCCACCAATAACGACAGATCAATTTACCAATCTCCTCACACAGCGACTTTGTAAGATCAAAACATGACATCGCATAAGTGGGTATTGCTTGGGCAATGGCTTTGATCAAGATCTCTTTCCCAACCTTTGAAAGAAGCTTCTCCTTCCATCCCTGGATCCTAGCCCAAACCTTTTCTTTTAAATACTCAAATTCCCGTTTTTTAGACTTACCCAAGTGTACTGGCAAGCCTAAGTACCGTTGATTCCTGGACTCACGAGGAATACCAAGCTCTTGAAGTACTGCCGTCTTCGTAGCTTCACAAGTACCCTTACTGAACATAGCTGTAGATTTGTCCTTATTGATCATCTGCCCTGAATGTACTTCATACAACCCCAAGATCTCCCTAAGTTTTGCTGCATATTGAACATTGGCCTTCATAACAATAAGTGAGTCGTCAGCAAATAATATATGATTTATACGGGGTGCCCCTGGACAGATTTGTACTCCTACCAACGACCCATCAAGATCAGCTCGGCCAAGCAAAACTGAGAACGCTTCTGCACATAAGATAAAAAGGTAGGGTGATAGAGGATCGCCCTGCCTTAAACCCCTTTCCGGCGAAAATGCTTCCATGAGTTTTCTATTCACCTTCAACCTATAGGAAACAGAACGAACACACCTCATAATCAAATCAACCCACTGAACAGCGAAGCCCATCTTCAACATCATACGTTCCAAGAAAGACCACTCGACACGATCGTAGGCTTTGCTCATATCTAGCTTTACAGCCACAAGACCATCTCGGCCCCCTTTTCGATTCTGCATATAATGTGTCAACTCATATGCCAATAACACGTTGTCCGTAATCATACGCCCTGGGACAAAGGCGCTTTGCGAAGGTGATATGATATCGGGTAGCAGCACCTTTAAACGGTTTGCAAGAACCTTGGAAATAAGCTTGTAAATCACATTACAGAGACTAATAGGACGGAATTCAGTAATCCTCTTGGGGTCCTTTACCTTGGGGATCAGAACAATTGTAGTCTCATTCCATCCAACCGGTATAACTCCACCATTTAGGACATGCAACACCTCCTCCTGAACCTTCTGACCCACACAATTCCAAAATTTCTTATAGAAAATCCCCGGCATTCCGTCAGGACCCGGCGCTTTGAGATCCCCCACCGAATTAAGAGCCTCTTTTACTTCTTTACTTGTAAACGGCCGAAGCAATCCCGCATTCATCTCTGGTGTTACAGAAACGGGGACATGTTGAAGAAGATCGTCATTTAGGGGACCTGCAGAAGATGTGAATAAATCTTTATAGTGGTTAGTAATAAAAGGCCCTAACTCTTCTTCCTTCTCCAGTACTGTTCCTTCTCCCGTCTCAAGCTTCTTGATCACATTCCCCCTACACCTTTCGGAAGCAAAAGCATGAAAAAAAACCTATATTTTTGTCTCCCGCCTTCAACCAATGCGCATGTGCCCTCTGTCTCCAGAAAGTATCATATTGATCTTCCAACCTTGCCAACTTATAACGAAGCAACTGCTCTCTTGACACCTGCTGCAGGCAAAGCAAACCTCGACAACATTTCTCCAACTCTCTACGAGCATATTTTATTCGACCCTTCAGCTCACCCAAAACCTCCCTGTCCCACTTTGATAGACTAGCACCAACTTTCTGCAAGGCATCCTTCACCGTGCACCCAGATTCTTCAAACGCCATGTTCCACGCATCCTCAACGATCTTCACACAGTCCTCCTCCATTAACCACTTTGCCTCAAAACGAAAACAAGGGGGCTCGCTTCCCCCAAAGCTTCTAGAGTCTTGCTTATTTAGGAGAACAATAACCGGACGATGATCGGAATGACGCGGATCCCCATTAATTACCTTATGTAGTGGGAACATACAACGCCAACTGACATTTGCCACCGCTCGGTCCAACCTTTCTCTCGTATAGCCAGCTGCATCATGCCAGTTGTTACGCCACGTGAAAGGATCCCCAGTGAACCCCAAATCATCAAGAGCACAAGTTTCTAGAGTGTTCCGAAATGCGTCCATGTCCCCCTGGGCCCGAGCCGGCCCTCCTTCCTTCTCTCCCGCAAATAAAATCTCATTGAAATCCCCAAAGCACATCCAAGGTAGAGTTGATTGCGCATTCAAGTTTCTCAACAATCGCCAAGTATTTCCCTTCTCTCCTGCCTTAGACTCCCCATACAGCCCCGTCAACCTCCACTTCCTCCCATCCTCCCCTGTAACCTCGACGGTAATATGGTATCTTCCCTTCCACTTCAGCTCCACCTCCACACCCCTCCGCCAAAACAACGCTAAACCACCCGAACGACCAATACTGTCCTGTACCAACATGTGTGGCATGTTCAATTTCCAACGCAACGGTTCCATCTCCTTCAGCCAAGACTTTGTCTCCGATAGAAAGAGAATATCAGGCTCTTCCGCCTCTGGATATCCAGAAGGCCTCAACTGCCGGCTGGTTCCCAAGCCCCCGACAGTTCCATGCAATAACTTTCATTGACCCTTGCAGGACTGTTCCGACAGCCCCGCCTCATAAATGTTGTCGAAACCTACTTCTCCCGAGACCAAAATATCACCTTGTTTTGATATCTTCGCAGATTTGGCTGACTTAATTTCATCCATCTCCAAACCCCTCTTGCTCCCAGCCATAGCCTCCAACACAAGACCCTCCTTATTGTTATCTGCCCGCTGACGTCTCTTAAAAGTACCCCTTAATTTATCAGAAGAAGACCGGCAAATCTTTCCACCCAGTTTTCCCACACTACAATCCACTTGCAAATCTTGCATGCCCTTAGTCTCTACATTCCTCCCAGCTAAGACCTCTCCTTCCAACACAACCACATCCGCCAGATTTTCCCGACTCCCTCCAAGAGAAAAGCCTTCAACTCCCCCACTTCCACCCAAAAACTTATCTTTCATGGAAAAACCTCCTTTCTCGGACCTCAAATCGTTACAAAAAAAATTCCTCCCTTCCCCAAGCACTCCAGGCGGCGTCACATTCTCAGATGGACTAACTACCTCAGTCTCATAAACACGAACAGTCCTTTATCATGTGACCACTCTTCAGGCTTACGCCAAGACCCATTGCTGCTGCTATTAACCCATCTACCCGAGCCTCCACTCCATGTGCTACTATTCCAGGCACGCCCATGTCTTCCATGACTAGACCTTTCACCAGAAACCTTCTTCTTGGGTGGGATAAACCGAAGCCATGCCCCGAACTCGAGTTGATCCGGAGCAGTAGCTCTCAGACTGCAAGCATCCCTCATATGCCCAAGCATGCCACACACATAACAAAAATTTGGCAAAAATTCATACTGAAAGTCGCACCACTTCTCCCTTACTTCCTTATTTTTATCTTCCACCGGAATCAACACACCTCGTAACAAAGGTTCTCGAATATCTATACGCACCTTCACCCTAATGAACTTGCCCGCCGCAGAACCATCATCATCAACATCCATCTCCACAAATTGTCCCACCTTCGATCCAATGGCTTCCCCCGTGACACTATCCATCAGCCCCACCGGCAGTTCAGAAACCCTAATCCAGATCGGGATCGTTATGAATTCCATCTCAGCCACTGTCTTCATAGGTTCGAAATCAATCATCACCAATAGATCATGATCAAACATCCATGGCCCCTCCTCCAAGGCCTTCCTCTTCCCTGAAGCTTGCAGGAAAGTAAATAGAAAAGTGTTATCCCCCAAGTCTTTGCATGACAAACCCCTACTAGGGCACCACACACTTCCCAATGATTGCTCTAGTGCTTCAGCCGATACCAATTTCTCTGAGAACACCCTACCAACAGCTTGAGGATCCGCAAAAATCATCGCGCCCTCCCTTGGCCTGGTAATTGTCACTGCCTTCTTCTCCGCCGCTGACAACTTCAAATTCCTGAACAGCCCTTCCATCTTCTCCATCGTCCTGCCCTAGCCTCAGCAATCACTCGAACTCCCCTCCAACCTTTAAAGCTACCACCGCTTCCTCCTTGAAGAAACAGCCTCCGCCAAACCACGAAAAGAAGGACACAGGAAGAAAACACACCCGAGAGTTGGACACCATGGAATAACTAGACCTAGAAACAAAAAACAAGACGGAGACAACTTGGAAAACTAAACGGACCAGGAAACCCTCGAAATCCTCAAAACCTAAATGCTCTCCGAGTCGCCTAGAAACCCTAGACGCCAGAACCTACTACTATGTACTCTGATTGTAAGTTTGTGTAGATAGTGAAATTCTGATAGGGTGGGAAAATTAAGAAATTCTCATAAACCTTTTTTTGTTTTCTGAAATAATGTAGGAGCGTTTAGATATTTTAAAAGAATCATTCTTTACACTGTGGTAAATATATGAGCGTTTAGAATTTTTTAAGGAAATATTTACGCTTTGAAGAATTATTTGTTTAAAGAAACATCTTAGGCAGTACCATTCACGCTCGGTATCTCCTGTTGCCTCTATTAAGTTCTAGATGCTCGCTAGACTTCTTCCTTTACCATAGCATAGTTTTTTTGAGGGGTAAAACTGCCGCTTTATTTAACTAACTAGGTGATACCCCGCGCGTTGCTGCGGAAACTTGTTGTGATTTTCTTACCGGTATATAGCAAAAAGTTTGAACAATGTCATGGTACATTAGCATGCCAAACTACCTAAGGAGACAATATTATATTAAAGTTTGAGGAGGCAAGGAGAAGAAAGCATAAAATAGAGGGTGCATTGCAAATGCTTTTGAACTTGTCCATACAATTAACTTTTTTGTTGAGCGTAGAAACAAATTACAAATTCTATTTCAAATTCATCATTCGATTTAGGATCCCTTCTATTTACTATGAATGGCGATACTGTCGAGAAGGCCTTCGACTTGTCAACTCCCCGGAACAACAACAAATGTGAAATGCACTGGTGGAAAAAAGGCCTTTGGTCGCGGTTCGCAACTGCCATTAGTCGCGGCTGCGCAACCGCGACCAGATAAGCGCGACTAAAGCCCCCCACCTTTAGTCGCGGCTGCTTAAGAACCGCGACTAAAGGCCCGTCCACGTGGGCGCCAGGCGGCCGTCGAGGCGGAGGACCTTTAGTCGCGGTTCTTCGCCAATCATGACTAAAGGCCGCTGCAGGTTTAGGGTTTTAGCCCCACCCCTAAACCTGTTTTCTGTTTAATTTGTATTGTTTTATTTCTTTTGTGCTTTATTTTAATTTTGAAGGAGTTTCATATATTCTACGGTACTACATACATGCATATGAATGTACAATTTCAAATAAATTTGAAATTAGAACCAAAAAAATTCAAGAGGAATATACAATATATATTCAATATCATCGGATGACCATATACAATTTTGAACAAGTTTCCATACATGATTTAATCCATATAAAGTTCTCGTCCTCGTGATAGTGTTCTCCTTTAGGATGGAGGACTTCCTGCGAGAACCATCCAGCTAGTTCCTCTTGAAGTGGTCGGAGCGAGCTTGGACTAAGCATCCACGGAGGTTATTCCTCTGAGCATTGGTATCACTCGGATCAACCCGCTCAGAGGTGTATCTCGGATCATCTCCTGAACAAAGTATGCACATAGATTGGTCAACGGTGGCTGAATATCCCGATCTTAGTCTTTACCCTTTTGAATTCTAGCTCTTTTTGAATTCACCGACCTTTGTATCTACGAACCGTCTCCAAACCCTACGAGGCAAAGAAAATTAAATGAACAAGAGAGTTATTAGTTACTTGATATTAGGAAATGAGCGAAATAGGCCGATCGATATAGGCGCAAATGAATGAAAATAATTACTTCGCAGCATTTTTTCGATGTCGGCCCAAAGCTTTGGATCCTTATCCGAGAGTCGTGGGGCGAGACATTACGAGGTGTTAACTTTAATTACTAGCGAGAATCCGGTGGAACTGCGGACACGATACATGCACGATCGTCATGCATAACTCATCGATTAGCCGCCATATACCATGCATGGAGTAAACAAAAGAGAATGTGCTCAAGATGAAACACTCACCCAAAATGGTAAGGAAATAGAATATCACTTTTGAGTTCTGCTTTGTAAGAAACGCCACAGTCCGCCTCCACGTCGGCGGGGTAATGCTTCAACACAATATCATTAACGATGTGTGGGTCAATGAACCCAACATCATGGATGTTCCTTACTCGCATTCCTTAATCTTCATTCGCATGTATAATAGAGGACACAACAATATAGTTAGGACATATATATAGTGCGGGCAATATGAGCGAGATGGGGTAGAAATTAATAAATCACTTACAACGTAAGCAACCGATGATAGATTTGTCGAGCTCAAGCAGATTGAAAAGCTGGAACAATTCACTCAGTTCAACTTGTACATAGTAATGTTTGAAGTGATGCTCATGTCTAACTTCCGCATAAATATATTCTTTGGCGTTTTATTTTTATGTAACCCTTGTACCAATTCAGCAGACGTTTCATTTGGTCGGGTAGATCCTTTTCTCAAGCGAGCTCGACGAGAGGCCCATTCTTGACATATGTAATTACTACCTCCTTCACTGGCAACTCATCAAGGTCTAATAGTTCACGAAGAGTAATACCTAAGTTGGCGCTTGTTCTCGGCACTCGTTCGTACTCAATCCTGTCTTTGCCGCAGCTTGTATGATCTCGGGGCATCCGGACGAAGGCTTCCACTATAAGCGGGGCAATCGATTGTTTACTTTGTTCCCCGAGCTGGGCAACTTGTTTCCCGCTTTTTATACTTTCGGCCTTCTCCCGCTCTTTGTTCTCCTTGAACATGAATGCCTGCCTGCGAAGTTCACGTGCATAGTCGGTGGGCGATTCTTGTGACTTGGGACGGTGTGCTCAAAATGACTTAGCCCACTTCTTTTGCTCATCGAAAAATCTGGCTTGGGCTCGGGCTCTCTTTTCTTCTTGCAGTCCGCCTTCCATTTCTTCAAATCAGCAGCAGCGCGCGTCGACTTCCTCGGCACTCGTTCCCAAGGCCTTGTGGGAGAGGCTTGATGATGGCTCCGGTACCTTTGTGGTCTTAGGTACATAAGGGTCCGGGTTAATAATCCAGACTATACCTTCTTTGCCATAGGTGGATTAGGGGCGTCGATCACCCGCCGGACGAGGATCGGGGGCGGCGGATGATCACCCGCGGACGTTGTGGATGAGGCGGCGTCGGCTGATGTGGCGGAGGTGTAGGTGAACCGCCACCACCACCACCACCACCGCCACCGCCACCACCACCACCGTGGGGGTGGACTTGTTGTCCTTGGCGCCTCGCTGAAACTTGATAAACTTCTTTTGCCATAGAATGTAATGGCGCTTGACATCTCAAGTCTTTTCTCCCCTTGGTGTAGCAATTTCAATCTCCGGTCCTCAAACCCTTGGACTATGTCCTCCACCGTGACACGAGCATAGCCATCTTTAATGGGGTTGTTGTGGTGGAGTGCTCGAGTAAACATGGTAAAGCACTGCCGATGGCTACCTTCACGGACATGTTCCCGATAGGATAATCTGAGATGACATTCTTTCATCTCCTTTATATCGCCCACGGGTAGCGAGGAGGCTCCGGTGCAGTAATTTCGACCACGAGAGGCTCCGGTGCAGATAATTTCGATCGTCGGTGCATCTGCACCAGCCGGTGGGAGCCTCCGTGGAAGCCACGCTGCTTCTCGCTGCTGGCTTCGAGATCCGCCGGATGATCTTCATCTGCACCCGAGCTGAATCTTTTTGACTACTAGTACACTCATGGTTTTCTTCATCACTTCCATTTCGATGCCAACCGCGCCACAACATCGCTTCGATCCATCTTTCTCTTACGGCTTCAGAATCGTCACGGGTCATCGTTCGGGGAACCCTATTTTCCACGGAATGTGCCCCATGCCTCGTACACGTCCTCCGTGTTCGGATTCGAGGGCTTTTGTCGGTAGCGTCGTTCTCTCTGTTGAACTTGATCTTCCCTCTTGAGCATCCTTCATTGCGTCAATAAGGGCTTGGGTGGGTTTAATTAATTTGCCTGGTAAACACACTCCCTGTCTCCGGGTTCAGCGTTCCCCATGCCCGTACCACCAGCTTTTGGCCCTTGGGTCCCATCCTCCGTACTGGGCCATTCCTCGCGCCCTCACTCGTTCTCCATCTTCTCGAACCTAGGCACCCAAATGCGATACCCTCCTGGCCCCATAACATGATTGTACTCCTTCTTAGCCGCATTTTCCTTATTTTGTTTCGATATTTGAATGAACTGCTCCGATTTCTTTTGCTTCACAAATTCTGGCCAATCATCTTTCAGTTTCTCATATTGTCCTTTGAACTTGGTCTTGTTACGCTTGACAAAGTCACGGGCTAGATTTTGCTTGAATTTCGAATCGTCGGCCATCTTATGAAGAGCGAACTGTTTGACTAGCCTCCTCCTCTCCTTGTTTTCCTCAATCTTGTTACCCTCCTCATCGAATTTGTTGTATTCCGAGGTAGAGCGAAATGTTCCATAAGCTTCTTGAAGCAATCTTTTTTGTTCTCTTATCGACAAAAGTGAAACCATCAATTCGTGCCTTCTTTGGCTCATTCCACTCTGGGCGGTGATCGAGACGTTGTCTCTAACAATGGCTCCGCATTGGTGACAAACTTGGTGGCGTTCTTGCGGGGCTCCAGCCGCTCTGCCGGTTTCACGATCGACAACCCGGATGGTGCATGTTTCTCCTGGTTTCATCGTCTTGGTTGCGCCACGCTTTGACGACGTACTCGATTGTTTGACGATCCGGCCGAGGGCTAAAATAAGAAAGAGAGTCGCGCGTTAGTACACACATATTTATTCAAATCAGTTAGTTTGTATCACGGAGGCTCAATGTATATATATACCTCGGCGCGGAGGTGGTTGCTACTTCCATTTGAAGATAAATGCGTTTATCGGCGTTTCTTGACATCATCTTCTTGACGGCGCCCTTCATCTTCACCGTCAAGGTTCGAGATAAGAAGAGATATCATCTTCTTCTTCTCCGGTCGGCACATATTGAATATCGCCGTTTATGATGCCGAACATATGTGCTTCACCGTCCGGATCATAGTTGTCCATAATCGGGTCACTCTATCGTCCGCCATTATGTCATCCTGAAAACATGTAGTAAAACAAATTAATTAAGTGAAGAAGGGGCGGTGGCGGTGGCGGTGGCGAAAAGGCGGTGGCAAAAGGAGGCGAGAAGGGGTGGGAGAGGGTGTCGCGGTGAGCGCGAGAGGCAGGCGGCGAGACGACGGCGTCACGGAGAGGGAGGCGAGACAACACACATGTATAACCCTCGCCGCCCCTCTCGATCCCAAAAAAACACAGCGCATCGCCCCCCTCGCGCCCCTCGCCGCCCCTCCATTTTATTTTTTGTTTTTCTTTGGCGGTTTTCATTGTTTTTTGTTTTTGGGGTTTAGGGTTTTAAGTTATTTACCGCTTTTGTTAAACTAATTAACTAGTTAAAATTAAAAGAACAAAAAAAAAAAAAAAAAAATTCCTTTTCCTTTTCCTTTTCTTCTTCTTCCTTTTCCTTTTTCTTTTCTTTCTTCTTCTTCCTTTTCCTTTCTTCTTCTTTCTTCTTCTTTCTTCTTCTTCCTTTTTCCTTTTGTTTTTCTTTGGCGGTTTTCTGTTGTTTTTGTTTTTGGGGTTTAGGGTTTTAAGTTATTTACCGCTTTTGTTAAACTAATTAACTAGTTAAAATTAAAAGAACAAAAAAAAAAAAAAAAGAAAAAATTCCTTTTCCTTTTCCTTTTCTTCTTCTTCCTTTTTCCTTTTCTTTTCTTTCTTCTTCTTCCTTTTCCTTTCTTCTTCTTTCTTCTTCTTTCTTCTTCTTCCTTTTCCTTTTGTTTTTCTTTGGCGGTTTTCTGTTGTTTTTTGTTTTTGGGGTTTAGGGTTTTAAGTTATTTACCGCTTTTGTTAAACTAATTAACTAGTTCAAATTAAAAGAACAAAAAAAAAAAAAAAAAAATTCCTTTTCCTTTTCCTTTTCTTCTTCTTCCTTTTCCTTTTTTTTTCTTTCTTCTTCTTCCTTTTCCTTTCTTCTTCTTTCTTCTTCTTTCTTCTTCTTCCTTTTCCTTTTCTTTCTTCTTCTTCTTCCTTTTCTTCTTCTTTCTTCTTCTTGGATGCCACGCTGGAGGACGGCAGCGGGGCCAGGGCGGCGGCGGTGGGCGTCAGGCGGGCGGCGTGCGGCGGCAAGGGCGCAGGCACGCGGGCGCAGGCGTCGGCGGCGGGCGGCGGCGGCGGCGGCAGGGCGCAGGGCACGGGCGGCGGGCAAGGGCAGGCAGGCGGAGGCGGCGCCATCGGGACGGGCGACGGCAGCGCTGCAGGCTTGGCGCGTCGGCCAGCGTCGATCGGCGTCGAAGCAACCCAGCGTCGGCATCGGCGTCGATCGGCGTCGAAGCGGCGCTTCGGCGTCGAGAGAGAGGAGAATGGGAGGCAAACTGCTAAGTCAGATGTTATAAACGAACCTTTAGTCGCGGCCGGGAGGCGGGCGCGACTAAAGGGTACCTTTAATCGCGGTCCGCCTCCCACCAGCGACTAAAGGGTTTTGCCGCCGCTTCCGTTCTCACAAAAGACCCTTTAGTCGCGGTTGGGGAAGCGGACCGCGACTAAAAGGTACCCTTTAGTCGCGCCCGCCTCCCCAACCGCGACTAAAGGTCTTCAGGCTGAACTGGCGCGGTGGGGATGTTTAGTCCCACTCGCTAGCCGAGAGGCTTCGACAATGGTTTATAAGCGCGCTGCGCTCACCACCGAGCTCCTCTCAAATGCAAAGCTTCGGGCCTATTCATTACTATGAGCTCAGTGGGCCTATTGGGCCTTCTGCGGGCTGAATCTGGCCCATTAATGGGTTTCTAGTCGTATTCAGGGCGTGGTGGCCCGATGGGTGGCATATTTTTATTTTTGCCTGTTTTTGTTTTCATTTTTGCTTTATTTATTTTGTTTTGTTTCTACTTACAACAAAAAACTTATTTATTTTATTTTATTTTGTTTCTAATTACTTATTTATTTTACTTTATGATAATTATTTTTGCTATTAAAGTTTCTAATTACTTATTTATTTATGTTATTAAAATCTTAAAAATACAATTATATATCAAAAAATCAGAAAATAAAACTAATTCATTTTAAATTCTTGTTTTTCTTCTGTTTTTTCTTCCTTTTTCTTCTTTTTTTCTTCTGTTTGTTTCTTCCTTTTCTTGTTTTCTTCTTTTTTTCTTCCTTTCTTCCTTTTCCTTTTTTCTTCTTTTTTCTTCTGTTTGTTTTTTTCTTATGTTTTTCTTCTGCTTGTTTTTTCTTCTTCTGCTTTTCCTTTTTCTTCTGCTTGTTTTTTTTCTTCTGTTTTTCCTTTTTCTTCTGTTTTTTCTTCTGTTTTTTCCTTTTCCTTCTTTCTTCTTCTTCCTTTTCCTTTTAAAATCAGAAAAATAAAACTAATTCATTTAAAATCTTAAAAATACAATTATATATCAAAAAATCAGAAAAATAAAACTAATCCCTTGAAGGTTTGACAAAAGGTTTGATACATCATTCAGTTCATCGACCAAATACAAAGTTTGGTACAATAAATTATTACACATCAATTCTTCCCTTGTGTCCTCGCTTGCTTACGATTGTGCTTGTATCCATGGAGCATCCTCATCATTTAACTTAATGCTTGGGTCGGTGTTCACTTTGAAGGGCGGAATTTCAGCAAACATATTATAATCTTGACATGTCATCTTGTCCTCCACTCCCACGATGTTTCTTTTCCTGAAAAGAACAATGTGGCGCTTTGAATCATCGCATGATGTCTTGATCGTTTTCTTATCTTTCCGTTTCCTCGGTTTGCTACTCATGTCCTTCACATAGAAAACCTGAGTGACATCTTTCGCTAGGGCGAATGGTTCGTCAAGGTAACCAAGATTGTTGAAATCCACCATTGTCATTCCGTATTGCTGGTCCACCTTTACCCCACCTCTGTTAGCTTGAACCATTTGCACGGAACAAAGGGACCTTAAAGGAGGGTCCATAGTCAAGTTCCCATATCTCCTCTATGTAACCATAATATGTGACCTTTTGCCCATTCTCGGTTGCTGCATCAAAGCGGACACCACTGTTTTGGTTGGTGCTCTTTTTATCTTGGGCGATCGTGTAAAATGTATTCCCATTTATCTCGTACCCTTGGAAAGTCGTTATAGTCGAAGATGGTGTCTTGGCCAACATGTACAGCTGATCTACAACATCATTGTCATTCATTAAATGTTTTCTCAACCAAGCTGCCGAAAGTCTCCATGTGGGCCTTCCTAATCCAGATTCAGGCTTCCCGGGTTGTCCGGCGTAAAATATTCTTGTGTTTCTCAAAGCACACGGAGCCACCAAGCTGGAATTGGTCAAGACAAGGTGGTGTGCTTGATCGAGAGAATGGCCGTCCATACATATCGTTGATTTCCTTCCGATCGTGCCTTTTCCACTTAGTCTCCCCTCGTGCGCGATTGAGGAAGACCAATCGGCTTAAGGTCGGGAACAAAGTCAACACAAAACTCAATTACCTCCTCATTTCCATAGCCCTTGGCGATGCTTCCTTCTGCCCTAGCACGATTCTGAACATATTTCTTTAATACTCCCATGAACCTCTCGAAGGGAACATATTGTGTAGAAATACAGGGACCGAGAACGGAAATCTCTTCGACTAGGTGAACCAGGAGGTGCGTCATAATATTGAAGAAGGATGGCGGGAACACCAACTCGAATCGACAAGACATTGGATCACATCGTTCTGTAACCGTGGTAGAACTTCGGATTGATTACCTTCGAGAGATTGCATTGAGGAATGCACATAGCTTCACAATGGCTAATCGAACATTTTCGGCGAGAGCCCCTCAAAGCAATCGGAAGCAATTGCGTCATAATCACGTGGCGTCGTGAGACTTGAGTTTTGGAACTTTTTCTCCGCCATGTTTATTATTCCCTTTATATTGGGCGAGAATCCAGACGGGACCTTCATCTTTTCGGGCATTCAAAAAGATGACCTTCTCTTCTTTGGTCGGGCGTAGGCTGGCACGACCTTGAAACCATTCCGGATGCGGTCATCGAGGTCTTTCAAGCGTTGCTGGTCTGCCGTGCTTCCTTTGTATCATTTGTCTTCCCATACACGCCCAAGAAGCTTAGGAGGTTCACGCAAATATTCTTCGTAACGTGCATCACGTCGATTGCAGAGCGGACTTCTAGGATTTTCCAATATTCTAGGTCCCGAATATAGATTTCTTCTTCCACATGGCTGCGTGCCCGTCGGCTCCCTTCGAACTGATTGTCCGCGGGACCCTTTCCAAAGATGACTTTCAAATCCTTGACCATATCAAATACCTCGGCACCGGTCGTTCGCGAGCCGGCGGTGATCTGCCTTGCCGTTGTAATGCTTGCCTTTCTTTCTTCTTGGATGAATTTTGGAAGAAATCGGCGATGCCCAAGGTACACGTTCTTCTTACAATTTGGCAAATGTACACTTTCGGTCTCATATAGCGGTGCGTGCATGCATTGTATCCCTTATTTGACAGTCCCGAAGGTTACTAAGAGCAGGCCAATCGTTGATGGTTCGAAAAGCAACGCTCGTGAGGTCAAATTCCTCTTGTTTGTGCTCATCCCACACGGACACCACCCACAGCTGTAAAGTTCATCAACTAATGGCCTTAGGTACACATCGATGTCGTTGCGGGTTGCCGGACCTTGGATGAGCACGGCATCATAATGAACTTCCGCTTCATGCACAACCAAGGAGGAAGGTTGTAGATGCATAGAGTCACGGGCAGTGCTATGGCTGGAGCTCGCTCGCCAAAAGGATTCATGCCATCCGTGCTTAGAGCAAATCTTATGTTCCTTGCGTCATTGCAAAATCTGTGAACCATATGTCGATCTTTCTCCATTGCGTTCCATCTGCGGTGTGTCTCAACTCCCGTCCGACTTACGTTTCTCTTTGTGCCATCGCAACAACTTGGCATGCTTTTTGTTCATGAGCAGACGTTTCAACCGTGGTATTATAGGAGCATACCACATCACCTTGGCGGGAACCCTCTTCCGGGTTTCGGCCCTCAACATCGTCACCGGGGTCATCGCCTCGATCTTATAACGCATGCACGATGCATACCGGCATTCATTCAAATTCTCGTATTCACGCGGTAGAGGATGCGATCGTTGATGCATGCATGTATCTTGAACCTCTAAACCTAGAGGGCGGACAACCTTCTTTGCTTCAGCGTCTTGGCGGGCAACTCGTTATCCTTTGAAACATATTCTTCAACATTTTCAGCAAGTTTTCAAATGCCGAGTCAGCTACACCTGCCTCGCCTTCCATTTCAGCAAATCCGATTGCAGCCCAGCTTTTTCGACCATCATCGCATCCGGGTACAGCGCCTTTCGTGATCCTCTAACATGCGATCCAAATTCTCCCTCTCCTTTTCAGTTTTGCGGCGTCTCCGTGCATCGGCAATGGTCCGACCAAGATCATCAGCGGGATCATCACGTGCCTCTTCTTCACCTTCCCTTCACCTTGAAAGATCCTCCATGAAAGTATCACCGAAATGAGCAAGATAGCTTTCATCGATGAAATCATCCCTTCTTCATCTTCTTCCATTATAACCCTCTTTCTCCATGCTTGGTCCAACAATTATAGCTTGGCATGAAACCCTTCAAGCGGATACATGTGAACAACTCTTGAGGAAGAGTAACCCTTCTCATTCTTCAGATAACACATGGACAGATAACAAAACCCCCGCTTGTTCGCATTAGCCACTACGAGGAAATCTTTCAAACCCGTAGTGAACTTCATGGAGAGTCGGTTACCGTACATCCATTGCCGATTCATCTGCATTATTATAATATAAAATATATAATTAACCATCATGCATTTGTTATGAACTACACACATGCATATTGACACATCAAAGGTTCATCAAGTTGCTAACCGCGATCGAAGAGTGTGGCTCCAACACTTCATGTCATGTTTGTTTCATGCTCTTGGGGCATTTCATCAAACACCTTATGTGCATAAGAGGAACCAAAAGCAAACCTACACCCACTTGTGAAGAGAATGGCTCCAAATGGCTAAGTGTTGGCTGCTGGATGGGTATATATAGGGGAGGGGCTTTAGTCGCGGTTGGCACAGCAAACCGTGACTAAAAGTGCTGAAAACCTTTAGTCGCGGTTGGCCTGGCCAACCGCGACTAAAGCCCTCACGTGCACCAGCTGGCCACCGAGCGCCAGGGCCCAGGCCTTTGGTCGCGGTTCACCTCGAATCATGACTAAAGGTCCCATTGGTCGCGGTTCCTACAGCTTCGCGACTTATGGGCTGGACGGAAAGCCTGTTTTTCCACTAGTGATGACTAAAAATATATTAACTTAGTTATGGAGCAAAGTCACGCTCAAACACCATGTGGAAACCATAAATATGCAATCTTGAGTAAACCCCAAAATAGAATGTTTTGACGACAATCTCTAACAAAGTAGTTGACACACTGTTATTCAATTGCATAAATTCTTTGTTATTCAATTGCATAAATTCCGATGAGAGAAATATGTTTACTTTTACATATGAGAAGATGGCATTAGGGTCAGTCAGAAGTTATTAGTTGCTTCAGTGCAATTTTTTTAAGGTATATGCTGCAATACCTTTTGGATGCAGATTGTGCAATCATGATAAAAAAACATGTTGCATGCATACTTCTCCCAAATATCTCCAAAGTGAGTAATTTTATTCACATCAAACTGAAACAGTAATGTTAATGAAATATAACATCATAACCTGGGATTACCTGGCTCGGTGACTTGAGAATCAATAATGTAAAAATCTTAGAATAAACAATCTTACATCAGATAAATTGATAATCTAAACTGTTGAATGCCGATGTATTTTCTTTTCTTGTTGAATCTAGAAGAGATCAAGATGGACTGCAATACTTTGGATAACCCGCTATCAAGATAAACATGGTTTAAACTATGCACTTTTTTCCATGTCCAAAATCCTACAGCGAAAATTCTGAACACATGTCCATCAGAAAAAAAACACAGGATCTGTCACCTTCTCAAACTGTATATGATCACGATTTTACAACACTACACAAAATTGGAAGGGGATCATCGCAGCTCCTTGCCATTGATTCTGGCAATCGCGAGGGCTGGTGAGGTTGGATGCAGAGCCATAGCCGTCAGGTAGAGAAAATCTGAAGGCATCCACCGATTCATAGAGGAGAGGGAGAGATGAACTGCAGACCAAGAACATCGATCAGACAAAGATATAGTTGGAAAGATTTTCAGTCGCGGCAAACGATGGCGATTACCTTGAGATGGGACGGCGATGATCCACTCAATCTCAATTAGAGAGGAATGCGTAGCTGGTGCCCACCGTGGAAGAGATATGTAGGAGGGGGAGAGAAAGAACCCCTTTGCGCATCTTCCTCACCGCCTTTTGCACGATCTGGACGTCACATCTGCGACGCCGTGGCTACCAGTGTCGTCCATGGCCTCCTCCGGCCCTTGAACATGCCCTACCCCAACGCCGCCACGCACCACCGCTGAGTCCTCTGGAGCAGGGAGTTCACAAACACGACCGGGTAGGATATGAGGGCGATGGCGCAGGTGATTACTGGCCGTGGTTTGGATGGTTTGCTGACTGGGTAGGATATTTGGTGGAGAAGAAGAAACGGCAGTGGTATAGAGATGGAGAGATTAATGGGAAATCAATCGACTGAGAAATTAATTAGCGCTCGCGCTAGTTCGATTCGAGTGGCCGAATGCCAAAGAGTTAGTATCTGCTAATTTGGAAGATAATAATTGTGTGGGGTCGTGGCAATCGCCAATGGATGGGAAGGCTGGAAGGCTGGACTTTAGCGATGGGCTTCCAATGGACGTTTTAGGCTGGAATAGGATGAAACGTTATCTTGACTTGGCGGTGGCAGCTCTTAGTAATTTGCTCAATCTTTGATCAGACGGCTGCACACACCTCATCTTTACTAAATCAACGGCTATAACAATTGGAGTGACGTGGCTTCATGAGAAGGCAGGAAATCATCTACTCCCTCCTTCCATCTATATAGGGCCTAATGCGTTTTTCGAGACTAACTTTGACTAAATGTTAGAGCAATAATATATGACATGCAACTTACACAAAGCACACCGTCAAATTCGTATGTGAAAGGCGCTTTCAATGATATAATTTTTACATTATGCATGTCATGTACTATTAATCTTATCGATAGTCAAAGGCGGTCTTGAAAAACACATTTGGCCCTATATAGATGGAAGGAGGGAGTAGTGGGGTGCCCCTATTTAGATATAGAAGATTAAAGCAAGTCTGGGATCTCCGTAGAGACCACCGAAAGTACAAACTCTGGGGGAACCATAAACCAAACCTTACATAGTTCATCTCCTACTCCTACTTTTGCTAACTTATGCGCGTCAGAATTCGTAGAGCGACCAACCCAAGAAACTTTCACCTCGTCGAATAATCGAAACATGTCTTTAATCTGTTACACTCTTGGCCCCATGGAAGCCAAATTTTTCTCTTTCGCCTGAAGCATCGATGCCACCGTTTTGTTGTCTGTCTCTAGGTGGAGTTTTCTGACGTTGATCTCTGCTGCTAGCTGGACAGCTCGTCTGCATGCAAGCATCTCCACACTTTCTGGATCAGATTCATGACGATATATGTGGCATGCTGCCGCTTGGAAGTCACCCGCGTGGCCACGAAGGATAACGCTCGCTCCTCCTTTGTCGCCAAACTTGGACACCGCACCATCAGCGTTAGCTTTGATCCACCCTTGGTCCGGTGGCTTCCACTTGGTAGTTTCTTTCCTCAGTTTTGGCTGGGCCTCCTTCCTATGGACAACAAACCATTCGGCCATATACACACACACACAGAGTTCATTATTTCATGTGGTGATGCAATTCTCTTACTGTCGTGGATTTGTCACGTCAGATGCCCTTAGTGTCAGGACTTAGTCGCGAGGCCAACGCATCTATGTGGTAGCTTGAGAGGGGTTGAGCGGAATCGAGAGACGCAACACAAGACAAGGGTTTAGACAGCTTCGGGCCCCGGGAAACATCATCCGGTAAAAACCCTACATGCTGTTTGAGGCTAGGTCTCATTATCATCACGAGGGACTCGCCGTAAACCGGCTCTCCTCTTTGTGTCTAGCCCTAAGATTGTTTCTTCTTGCGTGTAGCTTGTCCCTCTTTGGAGAGCCCTGCCCCTCCTTATATATGTTGAAGGGGCGGGTTACATGTGGAGTCCTATTAGGATTAGGACTAGTCTATCTCTAATACAAACCGGATACAAGTCCTGGTCTTAACTCCTTGTAAGGTAAATATTCCTCATGCCTTTCCTCTTAAACCGGCCCACAATAGTTGAACCGGCCTTCATGAACCGCCCATTGGGCCACCGGGTCTTGTTGCTCCTCTGGCCCGCCTGCCGGATTACCAATGAGCTGTAAACCGTCTGGTCTATGCAGGTCCCCGGTGAATCGCCAAGTCCGGCCGGTTTATCCTTCCGGCCGGTTTACACCGCGGGGCATATCCCCGACATTAGCCCCCAAGTTTAGCTTGGATTTATCCATGGTAAACTTATGCTGCAAAATAAACACCAGAACAATTTTGATAGGTTGTGCTCCGGGTTAAGAATTCTTGTAGACCGACACTGATCGTCCTTAAGTCCTTGTCATTTCCTCCTTCTAGAAAAATCCGGGTCAATAACCAGCTTCATACTCAAATTGCTGATGTTGGCTTCTTATAGAAAAAATATTGTGAAGAATAATCCACTTGAATCGGCTTCCAAAGCGCCGGTTTAAGAAATATTGGTCTTGAAATACTCATCTGATATTCAACCGGTTTGAAGATGTAGAACTTGCCAGTTTATGATTACCACCATTGTCGGGTTATAAAAATTGATAATTCCGGGTTATGATTGTCACCAATGCCGGTTCATGATTGTTGATGACGCCGGGTTATGATTGTTGCCGACACCGGGTCATAATGATTGGTGATGCCGGGTCAATTTGGTTTTCTCAATCAGAATATGAAAATAGTTCTTCGATGATAACATAATACCTGTAGCCCCCAAGTCTTGAGCAGAACAAAGTGGTGGCTTAAGACTTTGCTTCAATATAAATATCACAATCTTGAAGAAATCTAGGTTGTTCATCTCAATCACTAGTCAGAATTGAGTATTTCCCATATGTAGCCCCCAAGTGCGGGTTGTCATGCTTGCGATAACACAGGACTTGTAATTTCCTGATGCTCATAAAAACTTCAACCAGTGTAGCCCCCAAGGGCCGGGTCATTATGCAATAATGAGCAGGGACTTTGTAAATATAATCATGTAATCTTTGAACAGCAACGGTGTAGCCCCCAAGGGCCGGCTCAGTAAGATAATATTGAGCTGGGACTTTGATATATACTTCAACGAAAATAACATCATATGATGTAACCCCCATCATGGTGCCTGAATCCACGTCCATAAGGTTAAGAGCCTTGTGCTTTACCAACTGAGCAGTGGACTCTTCAATATAATAAAAATTTGTGTACCTTGAATTGTTGACATGAGCAATTGCTAGCCCCCAAGGGCCAGCTCATTATAATGAGATGAGCCGGGTCTTCAGTAATATGAGCAAAAATGACGTTGCATTAGCCCCCAAGTATCATGGTGCATGCTCGCAGCGACATGAGACTTGCATATTTGATATAATCTCAACTTTGAATAATGTAGCCCCCAAGTGTCGGGTCGTGAGCCTGCAGCGACTTGGGACTATTCCTTCCATTGCAGAATAAATCATATTCATATCCATTGCGCTAAAGCGACTTTGAAAACCTCAATCATAATATTAATAACCATAATAAAAATCCAGCCATGTTGGCTATTCAAGATAATATAATCCAGTATGAAAACCTTATTCATTCAATATCATAATGAAAATTCAGCCAAGTGTGGCTATTTGAATAATATAACCCAATGATTTATAAGCGCATGATTCCAATGGCGCAATCCAAATATATACTGACGAGTTATAGTCCAAAGCCAGGCCGGTTTAACAAACACCGGACAATTTCTCATCATATACTGGCGACTTATTATCTTAAAGCCAGGCCGGTTTAATAAACACCGGATAATTTATCATCATGCTTTATTCAACCTGTTTCTGCATACAACAAGTTTAAAGTGTCCTGGCGGTTTACATGGACGCGTCATAATATAACATATAACCCAAGTTTATAACCAAGGCTGCACTTAAGAATACTCAAATATGAAATATATCATACCTGTGACATTGAATAACATCATTGATTTACCAACTTTTTGTAGTAAGGGTGATAACCCCAATCTTGAGTAATGATAACTCCTTTCATACTATGCCGGTTTATGATAAAACCGTACCGGGTTGTGACAAACACCGGTTTAACAATATATAATACTGGCAACTTGTAGTCAAACCAGACCGGGCGGATAGTCGCCGGATTATGATTTGATCATATACTGACAACTTGTAATTGAAAGTCAAGCCGGGTTAATGAATACCGGTTTACTCCATAATAAGATGGTAACATAAAATCAAAAAATCAAATCGGGCAAATAGTCTCCGGATTAAGAATTGACCGTGTTCCGTCAATTGACAGTCGAACCGGTCTGCGGATTTTGTCGGTTTAAGAACGCAACAAAGAAGAAATGTTTATTAAAGAAAATTTCAACCAAAGGCAATAATAAAACCATTTGCAAAAAACATGCTATACTGAGCTGATCAGATGGTGTTACCGTGGTCGGACAGGATCAAGCCCCCAATAGGAGTGACAATGATTCAAGTCAGCCAGGTCCCCAAATGATTCGTGGCATATATGCCAAATCAAGAGGCGTGGCAATGGTTCGGGTTCGACCAAGCCCCCAAGTGATTTTGTGGCCTTAGGCCGATCAAGAGGCGTGACTGATTCAGACTTGACCATGTCCCCAAGTGATCTGGTGGTTGTCGCCTATCAAAAGGTGTCACGTTGGTTCGGACACGACCAAGGCCCCAAGTGATATATAAAAAGCAAATGTCAAGGGGTAAACCGGAGGCCGCTTTAAAAACAGAGCCACTCCATGTAACCACGCATGATGTAAAAAAGAACAGAGACCCCGCTTTATGAAGCAGAAGCCCCCATGTGATCAATATGTTAGGCCAATAAGGCAGGATATCCATGTTTGAACCGCGCATCATGGCAGCAGGTCCTCTTCGGTAATTTTTAACTTTTTTGCAAGAGATAAATTCTTCTTGAACCGGGATCTTGAACCGGATATGGAGATCTTCAAAGCTTTGTGGGAGAATAGATTTCCCTTGAACCGGATTGTAAACCGGATATTTGAGAGCTTCAATGAGACTGACTTCTCTTGAGCCGGATTTTAAACCGGAATCCTTTCTGATGACCCGGATCTTCTTCATTGAGCCGGGATTTTGTAACTGTCATATACTTTCTAAGCCGGAAATTTTCTCGACGGCCTTCAAATAACAAGATAGCCTCTGGACGGGTTATCTTTCCCTCCATCGTCCTGGGGTTCTTAAATTTTCTGAAACTAGCAAGATTTGCTGAGTCATGTCATCGTAGCCCCCGAGTCTCAAGGTGAGTCAAAGAGTTGGCTTAAGATTCTCCATATTTGATCGTCATATAAACCGGCATAACTTGTATATCATTGGTGTTGATAGCATGATATGAATCCACAGAAGGTTGAGGTGACTGCGGCGGGTTATAAATGATCCCATATGAGCTGTGTCAGCAACTCGGCCAATGGTTCCTTCCAACTGGCGATTTGAAGTTTAATCAAAACTGTAGTGGCGGCGACTTGTGCGCCTGCCCATTGAACCATCCAGTGCAAACGGTGGTTGATGATAATTTGTCTCCAAATTGTTGAATGAAAACCAGGCTACCCAAGCTGTGACTTGTTCATACTCAATAAACAGCTTATGCAGACAGGTGCGGCCCTGGTGTGTCGATGTAAACCAGGCCGCAATAAACGAACGGTAGAGACGCCACAATATTAGAGGTGGCTCGGACAGATGAACCGGCCCCGGCGTTGTAAGCCGGCACTGGCAGGAAATCCGGCCCACAACATAGCCTTCGAGTCCCTTGAGCTTGCCCACCAAGATCGTCAAACCATCGTACGATAGCCCCACGGTGGGCGCCAACTGTCGTGGATTTGTCACGTCAGATGTCCTTAGTGTCAGGCCTTAGTCGCGAGGCAAACGCATCTATGTGGTAGCTTGAGAGGGGTTGAGCGGAATCGAGAGACGCAACACAAGACAAGGGTTTAGACAGCTTCGGGCCCCGGGAAACATCATCCGGTAAAAACCCTACATGCTGTTTGAGGCTAGGTCTCATTATCATCACGAGGACTCGCCAGTAAACCGCTCTCCTCTTTGTGTCTAGCCCTAAGATTGTTTCTTCTTGCGTGTAGCTTGTCCCTCTTTGGAGAGCCCTGCCCCTCCTTATATATGTTGAAGGGGCGGGTTACATGTGGAGTCCTATTAGGATTAGGACTAGTCTATCTCTAATACAAACCGGATACAAGTCCTGGTCTTAACTCCTTGTAAGGTAAATATTCCTCATGCCTTTCCTCTTAAACCGGCCCACAATAGTTGAACCGCCCGTTGGGCCACCGGGTCTTATTGCTCCTCTGGCCCGCCTACCGGATTACCAATGAGCTGTAAACCGTCTGGTCTGTGCAGGTCCCCGG
Organism: Aegilops speltoides; assembly: GCA_021437245.1. Lineage (NCBI taxonomy): Eukaryota > Viridiplantae > Streptophyta > Magnoliopsida > Poales > Poaceae > Aegilops > Aegilops speltoides. The sequence goes on from CM038146.1 coordinate 483,947,851, forward strand.
TGAATCGCCAAGTCCGGCCGGTTTATCCTTCCGGCCGGTTTACACCGCGGGGCATATCCCCGACACTTACCGTCCCTGGCCTCGTTCCTTGCCAGCCACAAGCTGTAACAGGCCTGGATCATCGTGTCTCTCTCCTCCTCCCCTGCTTCCGCGAACCATCCAAGCAGCCATGACGACAGCGCGCTGGAGGAGTCGATCTGACACGGTGGGGCTGCCACCATAACTCCTTTCTCCGAGCGCAGCATCCTCCAAAACAGGGCTGAATGTGGACATGTCCAAAATCGAAGGAGGAGGGTCTCTTCTCTTCCACATGCCACACAAAACACCCTCGGCTTGATATGACGGCAGTGGAGCTCCGTCCCAATAGCTAATCCATTTCTCATGAGTCTCCACATATGAATTTTAGCCTTATTAGGGGCACTATCCCAGAAAGCGAGCTAGCCCTTGTGCGCATTGACCGAGGAGGAAGGGCCCGGCCGTCCGGACTTCACCCTGTTCAACGCCATTCTCAGATGATAGGCTGGTCTCACTGTAAACTGCCCGTTCTTCGTAAAGTTCTAGGCTATGTAGTCATCCATGTTAGGCCCACCAATAGCTATCTGCTTGATATCCTTCGCATCATCTGGCGAAAACATGTCATCCACCAGCTCCTGATTCCATCCCCTTCCATCCGGCATCATGAGATTCTGCACCTTGATAGCCTCCGGAACAAAAGATTGTCCAAGCGGCTTCATGCTTCCTCGTCTCGGTATCCAATTATCGTGGTGGACATTGATCTTGGATCCATCACCTATACGCCAGATTGTGCCTTCTCTTAGCAGGTCCCACCCGTATATCATACTACAGAATGTGTAAGACGCACCGGATGGGCAGGTAGCGTTCATAATAGAGCCTTCGTTAAAGTACCGGGCCTTCAAAACTATAGCGCATAGGGAGTCCGGGCATTGCAGCACTCGCCAAGCCTGCTTAGCAAGCAGAGCTTGGTTGAAAGCTACTGGGTCTCTGAACCCAAGCCCTCCATCTCTCTTCGCCATACACATCTTCTCCCATGCTAACCAATGCACCTTCTTTTCTCCATTTGCTTCACCCCACCAAAAGTTTGACGAAATTGAAGTCAGGTTCCCGCACATCTTGTTTGTGAGTTGAAAATAGCTCATGGTGAAAGTTAGTGTAGATTGCAATCCCGATTTGACTAGCACTTCTCAAGCTATCTTAGAGAGCCCTTGCCCTTTCCATCCTGAGACCTTGCCTTTCGAGCACTCTGTAACATACTTAAACGTTCCATCCTTAGATTTGCCCACCATTGTTGGTAGTCCCAAGTATCTTTCACCAAGTGCCTCAGTTTGGATCCCAATAGCTTGCATTAACGGCCCCTTATCCTCATTAGGACATCCCTTCCCGAAAAAGATAGTGGACTTTTGAAGATTTGCTTTTTGTCTAGAGGCTGCCTCATACTTCATCAGAATCCCTTTGAGCACCGCCAAGTTATCATGTGATCCTTCCAAGAACACTATGCTATCGTCAGCAAACAATAGGTGTGTGATGTGGGGGCCAGTGCTCCCAAACGAAACACCCCTAATGTCTTTGTTCTATTGCGCCTTCTTGAGCAAAGTTGAGAAGCCTTCTACACAAAAGAGAAACAGGTAGGGCGACAGAGGGTCACCCTGTCTCAGCCCCCTTGATGGCAAAAAACCACTGGAACAGCCTCCATTTAATTTGACAACAAAACTTGCTGATGTAACACACTTCATCACCATGGAAATCCATCTCTGGTTGAAACCAAAACGTGCAAGCATTTGTTGTAAGAAAATCCATCCTACTCGATCATACGCTTTCATCATGTCCAACTTCACTGCACAAAATGGTTTGTTCCTCTTCCTAGTCCTGATCGCATGAACATTCTCATATGCAATCAACACATTATCCGTTATGAGCCTCCCCGGTACAAAAGCACTTTGCTCTTCAGAGATCAACACTGGAAGAATAGATTTTAATCTGTTATCAAGAAACTTAGATGCTATTTTGTAGAGCACATTACACAAGCTGATCGGTCTGAACTGTGAAAGTAACTCCGGTGAGTTTACTTTGGGGATCATCATGATAACAGTCGCATTAAAACTGTTAGGAGCTGCCTTGCCTTCCAGGAAGTCACGCACTGCTCTGCACACATCCTCCCTGACCAAAGATCAATGTCTTTGGTAAAACATTGCGGGTAAATCATCCGGTCCTGGCGCCTTAGTTGGACCCATCTGAAACAACGCCCGTTCGATTTCTAGGTCTGTGATGGCCGCCGTCAGGTTAGCGTTCACCAGATCAGTCACTGACGGCACAATGTTCTCTAGCAGCTGGTTAGTTAGCATCCGCCGACCCCTCCGACCGAAAAAGGTTTTCATAGAAAGTTGCCGCCATCTCCCGCATACCCTCATCTGTAGTGCATTTAGTCCCATCATCACGAGTTAGGGCCTTAACAGTGTTCTTTCTCTTGCGATGTGAGCATCTATTCTGGAAATACTTGGTGTTCTGGTCACCAGCAGCAAGCCAATCCACCCTGGAACGTTGTTTGTATAGGATCTCTTCCTTCTCAAAAATATCACGCAGCTGACCTTCAATGTCACGGACCTCCAGTGAGCATCCGGTGATAAGAGATCTCCTCTTAGCATCTTCCAGTTGCGTCTTGAGCTTGCTGATTTGTTTTCTGATCGAGCCAAACACATGCTGGCCCCACTATTGCATATCCCTTGTGACCTTCTCCAGTTTAGCCCACACACCCGCGATACCTCTGTCCCCATTACTCGCCTCTTGCCACGCCGTCGTGACCATGTCTTCATACTCAAGATGTTTCACCCAAGCTTCCTCCCACTTGAATTGACGTGGGCCTTTGTCCGTGCTGCATGGAGCTGTCTCCATTGCACGGATAACCAGAGCTACATGGTCGGACTCCTCTGTCACAATATGTTCAACACTAGTATCAGGGAACATCTCCGCAAATCCATCATTACACGCCGCCCGATCAAGCCTAACTTGGATGTTGTCCTCACCATCATGCTTGTTGTCCCATGTATACGGATACCCAGTGTACCCTAGATCCACCAAACCACAGTCTGCCAAGCAAACCCTGAAATCCTCCATTTGATTAAAGCTCCATGTGTTCCCTCCAAATTGGTCCGACTGAAACATCGCTTCATTAAAGTCACCTGCGCAAAGCCACGGCAAATTATCTTGGGCTCTAAGAAACCGGATCGCATCCCAAGATTTCTTCCTCAGCTCCGTCCGGGCTTCCCCGTAGAAACCAGTGAATCTACAGGTCCTGCCCTCGAACTGTATCTCAGCATCAATGAAGTACTGACACCACAGTCGAACTGTAACATGTAAGTTATCTCTCCACCATAGCGCTAGTCCACCACTTAGGCCCGCACAGTCCACCGCCACTCCATTCCGAAACCCTAGCCTCCACATAAGTCTCTGCATTGCACCTGCCTTCTTTTTTGTTTCACTCAAAAAGACCACCGCTGGGTTGTACGACCATATTAGGTCCCTCAGTTCGCCAACTGTCGAGTCCAACCCCAGTCCTCGATAGTTCTAGGCCAAGATATTCATTGGTCGCGGCGGCCCTGTACCCCAGGGTCCGCTGATGAATCTTTCAAATCAGCAATGTGGTCAAACACCGAGGAAGTTTTCTGCCTCGTTTCGCGAATGAACGCATCGTTCTCAGCCATCCTCTCGTGCTCTCCCTTGGCCACCCACATTTGTTTAGGGCCCCTCTTCCTACTATCATTGCCAAATCTCCCTCTGTATTCATATTGATCCGAGTACCCGTACTCACTCCTCGGCTTCCTGCGGTACATGCCTCTTCGCCTTCCATGCATGCCATGCATATCGGATCCCCCCACTGGGTGACCCCAGCCTGCACCATCATTGCGCTCGTCTGCATGGCGCCCGTTATCAAACCACCCGTTGTCATGGCGCCCGAATGTCCCATTGACAGAATATTTTCCTTTGCGATATCTCTGTGACTCAACCGGGCCACCCCCTTGACGTTGCTGATGCTGTTCCATGAGCTTACTCCTCAGGTCTTGTTCCCGTCACTGCTCTAGCTTGTCTCGCAGATGCTGCTCTTTTGGAGGCTCCTTCCTATCTCGCCCCTTATTTGGGCTAGTAACCTCCCCCTTGTCTGTATGGGCTCCCTCGCCAGTGCGAGTGCCTTTGGACTGAGAGAATGCAGATTGCAGGTTTCTTTTGGTGGGTAGGTCCCTAACTATTGGGTGCTCCGACCTAGCGTGAGAGCCATCACCAGATTGGGAGAAGCTCATGCTATTTGTATTGCTTGTTGCCCCGCTAAAAGAGCCCTCCTTAGCTGGATTATTTCTTCCCGGGGATGCTCGCAGCTGCTACGTCTTGAGCTTGTGTTGGTTTTCCTTGAAGAGGAAAGGGTGATGCAGCAGAGTAGCGTACGTATTTCCCTTAGTTTTTGAGAACCAAGGTATCAATTGAGTGGGAGGCTCCTCAAAACTCCCACGCACCTACACAAACAAACAAAGAACTCGCAACCAACACAATAAAGGGGTTGTCAATCCCTTCACGGCCACTTGCGAAAGTGAGATCTTATAGAGATAGTATGATAAGATAAATATATTTTTGGTATTTTACAATATAGATGCAAAAATTAAAGATGCAAATTAAAGTAGATTGAAAGCAAATATGATAAAAGATAGACCCGTGGGCCATAGGTTTCACTAGAGGCTTCTCTCAAGAAAGCATAAATATTACAGTGGGTTAACAAATTACTGTCGAGCAATTGATAGAAAAGCGAATAATTATGAGATTATCTAGGCATGATCATGTATATAGGCATCACGTCCGCAACAAGTAGACCGACTCCTGCCTGCATCTACTACTATTACTCCACACATCGACCGACTCACCTGCATCTAGAGTATTAAGTTCATAAAGAACGAGTAACGCATTAAGCAAGATGACATGATGTAGAGGATAAACTCAAGCAATATGATATAAACCCCATCTTTTTATCCTCGATGGCAACAATACAATATGTGCCTTGCTGCCCTAACATCCTTTGGAAAGGACACATAAGATTGAACCCAAAGCTAAGCACTTCTCCCATGGCAAGAAAGATCAATCTAGTAGGCCAAACCAAACTGATAATTCGAAGAGACTTGTAAAGATAACTCAATCATACATAAAAGAATTCAGAGGAGATTCAACTATTTCTCATAGATAAACTTGACTATAAACCCACAATTCATCGGATCTCGACAAACACACCGCAAAAAGAGTTTACATCGAATAGATCTCCACAAGAGAGGGGGAGAACATTGTATTGAGATCCAAAAAGAGAGAAGAAGCCATCTAGCTAATAACTATGGACCAGAAGGTCTGTGGTAAACTACTCACAACTCATCGGAAGGGCTATGGTGTTGATGTAGAAGCCCTCCGTGGTCGATTCCCCCTCTGGCGGAGCGCCGGCTGATACGTCTCCAACGTATCTATAATTTTTGATTGTTCCATGCTATTATATTACCCATTTTGGATGTTTATGAGCTTTATTTTACACATTTATATCATTTTTGGGACTAACCTACTAACCAGAGGCGCAACCCATATTGTTGTTTTTTTGCCTATTTCAGTATTTCGAAGAAAAGGAATATCAAACAAAGTCCAAACGGAATGAAACCTTCGGGAGCGTGATTTTTGGAACGAACGTGATCCGGAGAACTAATCGACCATGGAGGGCTTCTACATCAACACCATAGCACCTCCGATGAGTTGTGAGTAGGTTACCATAGACCTTCGGGTCCATAGTTATTAGCTAGATGGCTTCTTCTCTCTTTTTGGATCTCAATACAATGTTCTCCCCCTCTCTTGTGGAGATCTATTCGATGTAAACTCTTTTGCGGTGTGTTTGTCGAGATCCGATGAATTGTGGGTTTATGATCAAGTTTATCTATGAGAAATATTTGAATCTCCTCTGAATTCTTTGATGTATGATTGAGTTATCTTTGCAAGTCTCTTCGAATTATCAGTTTGGTTTGGCCTACTAGATTGATCTTTCTTGCCATGGGATAAGTGCTTAGCTTTGGGTTCAATCTTGCGGTGTCCATACCAAGTGACAGAAAAGGTTGCAAGGCACGTATTGTATTGTTGCCATTGAGGATAAAAAGATGGGGTTTATATCATATTGCATGAGTTTATCCCTCTACATCATGTCATCTTGCTTAATGCGTTACTCTATTCCTTATGAACTTAATACTCTAGATGCAGGCAGGAGTCGGTCGATGTGTGGAGTAATAGTAGTAGATGCAGGCAGGAGTCGGTCTACTTGTCACGGACGTGATGCCTATATACATGATCATGCCTAGATAATCTCATAATTATTCGCTTTTCTATCAATTACTCGACAGTAATTTGTTCACCCACCGTAATACTTATGCTATCTTGAGAGAAGCCACTAGTGAAACATATGGCCCCCGGGTCTATCTTTTATCATATAATCTTTCAATCTACTTTTATTTGCATCTTTACTTTTTGCATCTATAATATAAAATACCAAAAATATATTTATCTTATCATAATATCTCTATAGATCTCACTTTCGCAAGTGGCCGTGAAGGGATTGACAACGCCTTTATTGCGTTGGTTGCGAGTTCTTTGTTTGTTTTTGTAGGTGCATGGGACTTTTGAGCAGCCTCCTACTGGATTGATACCTTGGTTTTCAAAAACTGAGGGAAATACTTACGCTACTATTGCTGCCTCACCCTTTCCTCTTCAAGGAAAACCAACGCAAGCTCAAGACGTAGCACCGGCGAAGGCTCCAAGATGGGATCTCGCGGATACAGAAGGTTACGGCGGTGAAAATTGTGTTTCGGTGGCTCCCTGGATGTTTTCAGGGTACGTAGGTATATATAGGAGGAAGAAGTACGTTGGTGGCCGTCTGTGGGGCCCAGGAGATAGGGGCGCGCCCAGGAGGGGTGGGCGCGCCCTTCTATCTCCTGGAGCCCTCGTCTACTTCTTGACTTGCACTCCAAGTTCTCCGGATCACGTTCATTCCAAAAATCACGCTCCCGAAGGTTTCATTCCGTTTGGACTCCGTTTGATATTCCTTTTCTTCGAATACTGAAATAGGCAAAAAAAACAGCAATACGGGCTGGGCCTCCGGTTAGTAGGTTAGTCCCAAAAATGATATAAATGTGTAAAATAAAGCCCATAAACATCCAAAAGGGGTAATATAATAGCATGGAACAATTAAAAATTATAGATACGTTGGAGACGTATCAGCAGCCATCCCCCCACTAAGAGGAGGAATCAATGGGCGGATCACAGACGCCACCCACGTGCACCAGCCTACCACACTCAAAGCAGAAGTGTGGCACTTTCTCATAGTAGAAATCAAACCAGGTTTTCTCTTTGTCATCCTTGTACTTCTTCAGATAGAATCCTCGAACCAGAGGCTCATAGATAGAGATTTTTGCCCTAAACCTCAGATTCACGCCCCTATCAAATCCCTCCTTGTCCTCGTCTACCTTCACAATTTCTCCCATCCAGTTACCCAAAGCCTTGCCAAATACTTCTGTTCTCTTTTCAGGCGGCAAATATGTCACCCTCACCCATATGTCTACCTTGTCAAACACCATCTCCGAAGGTCTTGTGCTTCCCTCATACTCTTTCCTTACCAAAACACTGAAATCATACTGCCATGGACCATTGTTTAGGACATGTTTATAGTCCCCCTCACTTCCAAAGTGCACCTCGAAAGTATTAGATCCCATCTCGTTGAACTTCGCCTCTCGGTGCAAACGCCAAGCCCTAGGCATTGTTCTCTCCAGCACTGACATCTTCAGCGGATGAGGAGAGCACACCTTGCCCACCGCTGCCCATCGAGTCCTAGTGTTGGTTGCGGGATTTGGATCTTCAAACACAAAGCCCTCTACTTCCTTGTCCATGAGAACCATGCCACCAAGTCTCGCATATAAGCTGGCAGCCGGATCCGGGGTTTTGTACTCTGCCGGAGATGTAGAGGATCCCCGGCCTGCAGATTCGTCCCCCTTCCACGCCGGCGGCATCTTCGCGACAGCAGATGGGGAAGCCGCCGATTTCCCCGGAGTGGCCGTCACCTCAGTCGCAGTTCCTCCCGCCATTAGCAACGCTCCTTGACGGGGATCACAGCCCTGCCGACCCGAGTCCTTTGGAGCGCCGTCGCCCCTTGGACCCCGCCGGAATCTCACCACCCCCTGCAAGAGAAACCCTAACCCTAGTGCCAAGACCCAATCGCCTCGCCATCGCCCTTAGCCGCCTTAGTGCTTCGCTCCGTGGTGGACCCACCGACTCTAAGCCGCTGGGCTGGAACGGAACCAAGGGGGTAATTTTACCATAGCATAGGTGATTTTCGTCAGAAATGCATGATAACTTCCAAGTTCCAACAATGGATTCATGTCATATCATTAATATGCAGGTTGCTGATTCTTCGGAGGGAGCAAAGACAGACACTAACTGGAATGCGTGTTGTATTTGACATCCTGAGAAAAAAGAACTTACAACGGACCGGTATAGGCGAGTTTTCTGAATTTTTTTTTCTGTGGTGTCTGTGTAAATCTCCCTAATCTTTACGTAATAATAAAGCAAATTGGGTTTCTGTCGTCCGACAAAAAAAATACCCCCGAAGTTGCTAGAAATTACCCACTATGCCACCCATAAGTAAAGAAAACGATTTGATTTTTTTTTTCAAAAGTCACCTCCATCCTCGAGTTCTTTAAAGGTATGACTCCCTTATTAAACATAGATGCATGAGTGCTCCCGTGGCTAACTCATTGCTTTTCTTCCCTGGAGACCAGGGTTTGATTCCCACCTTTCACACTTTTTCCCTTCCTTTTCTCACAAACGTTCACTGTATTAATGAGCCGGCCCATGTACGCGGCTTCACATATCTTTTTTTAATTTCATTTTTCTCTTTTTTCTTTTCTCATTTTATTTTTGTTTCAGAAAATAAAATGTTTGTGAATTTAAAAATGGAAAATTCGGGATATTCCATATGTTTCTCATTCGGGATATTCCAAATTTAAAAGTTACGAGTTTCAAAAAATTGTTAAAGAAATCATAAAATGTTTGTGCATTCAAAAGTGGAAAATCATCAAATTTTCTCGGATTCGAAAAGTGTCGGTGATTTTACATACCATTCACAAATATTCCATATGTTTCTCATTCGGGATATTCCAAATTTAAAAGTTACGAGTTTTAAAAAATTGTTAAAGAAATCATAAAATGTTTGTGCATTCAAACATGGAAAATCATCAAATTTTCTCGGATTCAAAAAGTGTCGGTGATTTTACATACTGTTCACAAATTATAAAAATCATGATTTTAAAAAGTGCTCAGGAAATAGTATCATGTTCATGATTTTTTAAAAATAATCATGTATTCGAAACACATTCGTGTGTCTGAAAAAAAAATCCATGAAATTTTAGAGCTTGTTAACAAAAGTTCAAAAAAATTACAAATTCACAAAAGTTCAAAAAAAATCACAAATTTTAAAATTAGTTCTCCAATATTAGTTCAAAAAAATTAAAAATTCACAAAAGTTCAAAAAAAATCACAAATTTTAAAATTAGTTCTCCAATATTTTTAAAAATCATCGATTAAAAAATGTTGAGTCAAAAAATGTTGAAGTATTCGAAAACTATTCATGCATTTCAAAAAATGCTCATAAACAAAACGAACGTTAAATCCAAAATTTCAAAAAAGAACTTTTTCGATTTGCTAAGCTGTTCGCCGATTCAAAAGTCTTTTTTGTATAGGATTTGATTAGTTTTTGAAAACTCTTTATATGTCTAAGCATTGTTAGTAGTTTGTGGTTGATGAGATAGAAAAATTTAAGTTTTAAACATTCCCTTGCGCAACATAATGACAAGTGTGGCGTGAAGTGGCAAGCTCATAGCCTTGAAATTTACCACGTCAAATGCATTATGATCACGTGGACATCGCGACCATCATTAGCAAGGGTGAGAGAAAAGATAAGTGGCAACATGGTGAGCCTCCGTGTTAAAATAGAGGAAGCTCATATGTCGTGGTATTAAGTCCAACTTATTAGACTAACGCATAAATTTTTTTCTAAATTTTTTATCTCCCGTTGCAACGCACGGGCATGTTTGCTAGTAATAATAAAGCATCTATTGCTTCTGGTGGTACGTCACCTAATCTATACCTACTATTCAAAGAAATAGATATTCTTGGTTTGGTATTCCTTTATTTCATCCCGTTACGAGGCTTTTGCCCGTTTGTGCTTCCGTTCGAGCAAATCGAACATACAATTAGACGTACGCCTTTATTTCATCCCGTTACGAGGCTTTTGCCCGTTTGTGCTTCCGTTCGAGCAAATCGAACATACAATTAGACGTACGCTTGCCGGCCAGCCAATGGGCTTCTCGGCCCAATGACACGCATGCTCTCAGAAAACAAATTGTTGGCGCTGTGGGCAAAAATACTTGCTATTGTAGGGGATCGACCTTGCAACCTCCTTGTCATAGATCCATCATCGCAGCCAACTGAGCCGTACGACAATTTTGTTAAGGAAATAATGTTTGGCCTATTAAATAGTCCCACCTCGCCTCCGTACGTCCAATGCTCCCAATTTATGTACGCCTTTCAGCTTCGATGTATCAAGGAGCTATCTCGGGAAATAAACTTAGAAAGAAAGGAGGACGGCATGAATAGAAAGAAAGGAAGGAAATAAGAGGATGACATGCATAGAGAGGGAAGGAAGGAAGGAAATAAGATGCCGACGTGAGGGAAATAAGGAAAGAAATGAATTGAGTTCTTATGACAGAAAGTAAGAAAGGAGAGCGGTCCAAATTATATATAAGAGCAGTGTAAGCTATGAAGAAAAGATGACGACATGCATGGAAAGAAGGAAAGAAGGAAGGGCCGGGCCTTCTAATCCTCAATTTGACAGACAAATAATGATCGACGTTGTGATTGGTGTTTGCATGATTATTCAAGTTGCGGCCATATTACGATCAAATAGCTAACCAGTTAAATACTCAAGAGGTGGACTCTGCTATGATTTCTAAAGCTCTCACTGTACACGCGTATGTGATAAATTTTGTACTGAATTTAGTATGATGCCCCTGACTCATATTCAGATTTCTAATTTCATGGATAAAATGGAGTTTTTGTGTTAACCGTATAGTTCTTTCCAAAGAATACTTTTATAATTTTTTTTCTTCTTTCCACCACCACTTTCAATGTACTGATGTACTGAATAATATGTTTCAATCCCAAACTTTCTATCCAGTGTTAAAAGCTAATTAAAGTTTTGCGAGCTTAAAAATATTTCTTAATATAACCAAATTTAGCTAGAATAAGCCACATAATTATGCTTGTTCATTGAAACATTTTAATAGGTAGATATTTATCAATTTAAATGTATCCTGTTTTTTAGAAGGAGAGTGTGGGCAAAAAATCTGTTGGGACCAGAGGGGTGAAAGCAGCGTGCAACGGTGTGATAACAAGGTCATCGTGTTGAAATTCATCACGTTTGTCGTGAATAGGTGGACAACATGACCATTGTGGCGAAGAGAGTAGTAACACGGGTGGGTCACTTGAAGCATGCGAGGATTTGCTTCCCCCGTTGCAACGCACGGGCATATGTGCTAGTTTGCCCTAAAGTTGCTAAATATTACCCACGAATTCCACCTATAAGTGAGGAAAAACGATTCATTTTTTTTTTGCAGCGCTGGACCCTGGTTTATGTACCAGCGGTGTCCCTTTGGTTATAGAAGGACTTAATTAGTGCATTGGCTGGTGCCCTGGTCTTGTATCCATGGGACGCAGGTTCGAACTCCGGCTCTCGCATCAAAATATTTAACTTTCAAACACTAACTCAAAATATAACATGTTACATATGAAATGGTCTTCAAAATATTTAACTTTCAAACACTAACTCCAAATATTTACTTTTCAGACACTAACTCAAAAAATAACATGTTATATATGAAAAAAAACCTGAGAAAAATAAACACAAACTCAAAATATAACATGTTACTCCTATATATGAAAAAAGACCTGAGAAAATGTGTATCTCTACCAAATATTAAAAGGAGGATTGTTTCTCCATTTTTTCGTCATCAAAGTGTTTCGTATGTGTTATTTTATTTTATTTTCGTACGTCATTCTGTTTTGTCGTTTGCGTTGCAGATAAATGAAACTGGGTTCAAAGAGAAATTATGTTGGAAGGAGGAATCGAACCTCGCTCGCTTAGAATATACAAATGATTCTAAAAAAAGAATATACAAATTATAGTCTCACCTTGCTATCTCATACCAATTTCCACCAATTTATATATGTTGATAGGTTACTTGGAATATCAACAAGTGGCTTCCGGAATAAACAAACATATGATGAAAACGGAAGAGACGCCTTCCAATGAATTAGCAAGCACGGGAGAGACCACTCAAAATAAAAGCAAGCACCCGAGAGACATAGAATATTAGTTCATGTAGTTAGTAGTCTTGCATATTTCATCATCAGGGTTGTTTCTATTTCCCGACAGATTAAATGGTCTTCAAAATATTTAACTTTCAAACACTAACTCAAAATATAACATGTTACATATGAAATGGTCTTCAAAATATTTAACTTTCAAACACTAACTCCAAATATTTATCTTTCAAACACTAACTCAAAAAATAACATGTTATATATGAAAAAAAAACTGAGAAAAAAAACACAAACTCAAAATATAACATGTTACTCCTATATATGAAAAAAGACCTGAGAAAATGTGTATCTCTACCAAATATTAAAAGGAGGATTGTTTCTCCATTTTTTTCGTCATCAAAGTGTTTCGTATGTGTTATTTTATTTTATTTTCGTACGTCATTCTGTTTTGTCGTTTGCGTTGCAGATAAATGAAACTGGGTTCAAAGAGAAATTATGTTGGAAGGAGGAATCGAACGCCCGCTTAGAATATACAAATGATTCTAAAAAAAGAATATACAAACTATAGTCTCACTTTGCTATCTCATACCAATTTCCACCAATTTATATATGTTGATAGGTTACTTGGAATATCAACAAGTGGCTTCCGGAATAAACAAACATATGATGAAAACGGAAGAGACGCCTTCCAATGAATTAGCAAGCACGGGAGAGACCACTCAAAATAAAAGCAAGCACCCGAGAGACATAGAATATTAGTTCATGTAGTTAGTAGTCTTGCATATTTCATCATCAGGGAAGAATCAGGACCGAAACGTTCAATTGCACCGGCGAATTGCGCTCGCGCACCTAAGTGTGATGCTTTGCCGCTCACAGGTTGATGAGCCTGCAGATGCGACGAGCAGGCATTGAACTCACAACAATCAACTGCACGCAGGATCACATGACAACTTTCTCGAAACAGATAGAAGGTGTGACTATCATCTTCTTCTCCGTGTAGGAGAATTGTTCGAGCACATGGCAATGGGATGTCTGACATGAATTTTGCATAAACAAGCCTCCTTTTCCATAAAAGGTCTCTAGCCGAGCCTAAGTGGCAATCCATCTTTAGTATCCATAGATCATAGAAAACACAGATGTTGTGAGCTAGCATATTTTGCCAGGGGCATGTGATTTTTTTCTCCCGTTGCAACGCACGGGCCTTTTTGCTAGTGTCTTAAATACGACCAAGCACTCTTTGCCGAAACTACACCATGAGATTGCCTCAATGTATTAGATTCAGGATGTTGAGTGTTTATTGGTAGCGAGATCACTCTCTTTGTTCACTGCAATACATGTATGTCTGCTTGTGTGTTCAGCAACGATCCATGCATGCCTGCTTCTGCACTTTTCTGCTTGTGTGCATGTTCCAGTGCCCCAGTGTTTGCCGAGTAGAAACTGCGGCAATTTTTAATATAGATGTTCTATACAGATCCTTTTTCCCCCTAGCAGTTCTAGCATCTGAACAATGATCACTCTTTATACAGCAGCAGTTCAATGTCTGCAGTCAGAAGGCCAATTGTTCGATTCTTTTAATAGTTTAAAATTGGGTGAAAATGGCTTACCTGAGGCAAGATGTGATTTATTTATTCAGTACAGGAGGAGGAGTTGTTGTAGCACACGGAATTTATTGCTCGTTTTATGTTAGCGTGATAACTGATAACCGTAAGGTCTGTGTATCGTTGCGATGGTTTGCAGCTGCAATTGGGGCATGTCTTCCAATTTTTTTGGTTCTTGCACTAGCATTTGATTTGTTCCACTTGAATTTATCAGGATCAGGCCCTTTGCACAGCCGAGAGTTGCATTACAAGGTACCGATGCAAGGGTTCCCCTCTGCTTGCTTGCTGTTCCATGAAAAAGCCGCCGTTTCAAAAACAAGGATATGCCGGGAAGTTCTTGGACAGTATCTCTGTCAGCGATGTAGGAATTTCTGTCTGCGGTAGGAATTTCTAATTTTCTCTGCTTGTAGTTTTGGTTCAGCCTAACACAAATCCCCCATTAGTTTTATAATTCCTGATGATTTGGTCGGCTGAAAACCGTTTTGTTGGGCGCCTTTGCCGTCTATCATCAGATCAGCCCACTGAATTTGAGGGAGCTAGTTAAGTCCAGTCCGTGTCTGATGCTCACCGCAGCAGTTGCAAGTTTTGCAGTGTCATTTTCTCCACCGTGCAGTGCAGACCAAAGCAGCAGATTTTTTTTGTATCTATAAATGGATTTCTATTCTTATATAAGCAGGATCCAAGTAAGTTTCGGGAATTGAGAAATCTATGTGATAGGGACCAGTGTTTTGTCCACCGACAACCGTTTGCTCGCTTCTTTTGCTCATGTCAGTGCCCATGGATTGTAGCAACAACTTCTTGGCAGCACACCTACCTGCGCACGGCACACTAAATTTGTAGGCCTACCATATGCATCGTCATCCACTACTATTCTCTTAGCCTAAAAGGATTCTACTATCATTTCCTGCAAAAAATCATCATATATTCATAATAGGGAAATTCTTTCTCCAAAAAAATGGTTGGTGCCTCGGGTACACGCAGCCTTTTTTTGAAGAAAGAAAACAGGAAAAAATATTTTTGGATCGAAGAAGAATTGCAAATGTGAAATATGTACACAGTTTTTTTTGTTGTTGCGAAAGAGCCAAGGTTCTATATGGAGGTTATAAGAAAACCCCTTGAAAGAAAATAAAAATACAATCCAATTGGGATTTCTCTATCTAGCACATGCTGATGGCGTGGCTATGTTAATGCAACTGGAGTTTTGAGGCCATTTTTTGTTTGGGCTTTTGCTTATATTTTTATAGCTTTTTCACTTTGGCAAAAAAAGCCAAAAAAGCTCATAAATAGGTGCTTTTTGCTTTGGCTTTTGGCTTATACCATCATATAACAATATTGATTCATATGCCAAAACGAAGCAAAAAGCCCCCATTTATGAACTTTTGTTGATTTTTTTGTCAAAAAAATGCAAAAGCAGAAGCAAAGAGCAAACAAACAGGGCCTTAGTACTCGTCGGAACAAGAAAATGGCATCCACACGTTTAGCGGGTGGTCTGATCTTTGCTAGGACGTGTTGGTGACATCGACTCTGAAGGATCTACGGCCTAGAGAAGAAGACGAGCTAGGTGATGGCGGTGGTTGGACTCTGAAATTTTGGTTTGAGAAAACCCGTTGGGTTTAGAAAAGGATATGGATAAGTTAAACTGTACCCAAATAAGTGGTGTGGCTCCAAAGGCATCATAAAGTGTTTATGGAGTTATGCAATTATATGAGATGGTGAGAAGCGGTTAACTCACTAAAAACATATTTTAATGGGTTAGCTTCATTTGAAATGATGGTGATGTGTGTGTGTGTGTCTGTGTTGGTGGGGGGGGGGGGTGAGTATCAAATGATACTATCACTCAAATAAATTGAATATTAGATGGGGTGGGGAGCTACAAATAGGGTGAATATTACATGATACCATCACTCAAATGCTCCCATGATCCCAATTTGAAAAGGCCAAAATTAGCAGTTCCAAATAATTCTAGATTTTTTTTGTGAATGTTCACAACTCATATCTACAACTCCAAAAAAAGTTCAAATTCAAATTAGAAATAGATAAAGAGTGGGGGGAAAAGACAAATCCAACATGGATAGCTTCAATAAAGACAAAGCATGAATATTGTAAAAAATGACATTATTCACATCTGGATTTGTCTTTTTTATTTCCTTTAATTTGTATTTTGATTTTGATCTGAAAGTTTTAGTGGTTGTACAAAATATGTGTTGTGTTTCTTTTTTTCTTGACATATCCAAATTTTCCTGTGAAAGTTTGGGATCGTGAAAAACAATGAAACATACACATCAAGCTTTCCTATTCGCACCACTAAAAATGTGTTAAAAGCCTTACCATTTGTGACTGGTCGTACGTGAGAACAATAGAGGTTGGAATACATCTATCTCTTTGGAACAACCTCTTTTAGATTCTTAAGGCCACCCTTTCAGTAGGATACCATCTGCTTTGGATTTTATTATCTCTTTTGAGAACATTTTAGGAAGCATTTTCCATTTCCAGACAGACCTCGAGGCGAGGTTGGAATAATCTTTATTTTCTTGTTGGTTCCTTCTTTTTTATTCAAAGTGAGCTCTTCCATTCACAGGACTTTCAATCCCATGGGGTCAAGGATGCGATGTCTACAGGGTCCAAGAAACATCTCTGGATAACTCGTGCCTCCGGGCCCTCTGACCTCGTGCCCATGGAGTTGAGGGCATTTTTCTCTCTGGACATCCCGTGTCCATGGTGTCCTTGACCCCCTTCCCAAGGGTTTAGGATTCATCTCTCGCGTGACCCTGTGCCCAGGGAGTCCTTAACCCTATGCTCACGGGGTGCCCAAGGTGGCAATAGTCATTGTGGGAGGGCGTAATAGATACCCATCCGGCTTCCATCCCTATACCTAATCTTTCATTTTGATTTCCTCCAGTATTGCAAACACCTTAAAAGGTTGATTTCTTTAAATCCCTTCACTCCAACTCCACCAATTTTTGAGAAATGGAGAATCATCTAGTCGACACTTCCACCAAACTAATATGTGATCGCCATACTTGTTCATCACCAATACCTGTTAATATTGGGAGATTTGAGACTCCTATGTGGCAGGAGTCAATCCCGGAAGTTTCCTTGCGTGTGGTGTGCTCCAGGAAAGTTGGTAAAGGTCCGATGGTAGCCTTCAAGATGAGACTCATCCGTCAAGGGTGACTCAAAGGAAGAACATGGTGAGCCACTTTGTGGCGTTCGGAAGCTTTAGCTTTCGCACCTCTCCAACAATCAAGAATGTGCACTTTGGGACACATCCTGTCTTCGACTTTTGTGGTTCACCCTTTCCGACTTTGGGAGTTTTAGCCGAACGGACGAAATATCGTTCGATTCATGTAAATTGTATTAAACTTATATTGTTTGCATGATTTTTGCCCTGATTGCATGGTAATTGTCCAACTGATTTGTTTCTACCGTGGGCGAAGGTTTGAGACATGCGTTGAATGGCCGGCTCGTATCGACATACACGGCCAAATACTCCCTCCGGTCCTTTTTACCTTGCGCATAACACAAAGCCCGGATACCAAGGAGAGGCAGCCATGCAAAAAACTGGACAATTTTACCCCCACAACAGTGTGATCTGTGTATACGGATATCCTGCTGAAATATAACTGCAGACGTCTTGATTGGCTCTCCTCTTTTGACTCCTCGTAGCGCACGCCCCTGCATGCATGCTCTGCATGCCAATTGGTTAGTGACGGGCGCTAATTAAGGGATGGGATGGAAAGGGCAGTGGCATGGATGGAAAGACTAGCTGCGGTGGCTTAGTACGCAGACTATTAAGGAAAAAATCGGAAAATTTTATACGCAGATTATTGAGGACCGGAGGGAGTACTATGTCTGTTTCGAGGGTCGGTGTTGGAGACGCCCTAAACGGGAGTATTCTCTTTTAAACCGGGACCAAATTATGTCGAAAAATCCAGAGATCTACATGACAGGGACCTCTTTTTTTGTCACCGACAACAATTTAAAACAGGCTAAATATACACCAGCCTAACTAATTTCCTCCTGGGGAGCACATGCGCACCAGCTTCTAGGCCCTTCGGGACCTTCCTCTCAACCCTTTCTGGAAAGGGCGTTCCGGTCAGAAACAGGCTGTGCCGTCAGCCCGCCCCTCAACGCGATTAAGTACCACTCACTCCTATTCCCACCCCCACCCCCACCGGACGGACGGACGGAACCACGGCGCGCCTCTGTGTCTCCTCGCAGTCCACCACCTGTCCTCTGCCTGCTGTCCGCCTCCCGCCCCAGATCTCCAGCTCCCCCCACCTCCCTCCGTCCCGACTGGAGCAGAGGTCCCCTGGTAGGTGTAGCTGCCTGTAGCCTGCAGCCTGCGGAGCAGAGAGAGTGTCCGGCGGGGGACGAAATGGCGGCGCTTGGTGGCTCCGCCCTGCTGCTGCTCGCGGCGGCGCTGCTCCTCTCCGCGCCGGCCGCCACAGGTGCGGCTCCCCTCCTCGGTCCTCCGATTCGGTTCTGCTCCCTCGCGCGCGGGTGGGTGGATGGATGGATGCCTGCCGCTCCCGTCTCGTCGGTCCTGTCGGTGTCTGTCCCGCTGGGTTACTAATTCAGCTCGTTTCTTCCACGCTGCTACTATCTTGAGCTTCAAGCTTGCTTCCACACCATCTTGAGCTTCAAGCTTGCTTCCACACCATCTTGACCTTCAATCTTGAATCTGATTCTTAACTCTTAAGTGAATTACTAGTTAATTAGCTAAAACATCCTTGCTCCAAGCTCTGATCTGCTCTGTTCACAGCCGAAGCGAAATACAGTAGTTGGTTAAAACATCTCAGTCAAGTTTGTTTGCTGTGCTGCTAGATTAAAAGAGCTTAAGCCGCACTGTAGAATAGATAGATCCTGCTACTGTCTTGAGCTTCAAGCTGATTCTTAAGCGAATTAGTTAGTTGAGGCATCCTCGCGCCGATCTGTTCACAACTGAAGTGAATTACTTAGTTACTAGTTAGCTAGCTAGAACGTCTCAGTCAACTGCGTTTGTTGTGCTGGTAAAAGGACCTAGTTTGCAGGATACATCCTGCAGATTGGAATAAGTATGTGTTCGTTGTGCATCTGGCGTGCCAATTAACCTTCTTACTTCCTTCTTGTTCTCGCAGAGGCGTACGATTCGCTAGATCCGAACGGGAACATCACCATAAAATGGGATCTTAGAGAGTGGACTCCTGATGGTTATGTTGTGAGTAGCACCTCAACATCTGTCTGTCTCTGTCTCTCATGCCAACCTATGAACTAGGCCATCGTTTTTTTACTGAGGTTTTGATGACCTCAACAAGTAAGTAGCATGGCCAGTGCTCGACTACATACAAACTCTGCTACTCCTTCCGTCCCAAAATAAGTGTCTCGACTTTGTACTAACAACTTTGTAGTAATTTTACTACAAAGTTGTACTAAGGTTAAGACACTTATTTAGTACTCCCTCCGTTCCTAAATAGTTGTCTTTCTAGAGATTTCAACAAGTGACTACATACGGAGCAAAATGAGCGAATCTACACTTTAAAATATGTCTATATACATCCGTATGTAGTAGTCCATTTGGAATCTCTAAAAAGACAAGTATTTAGGAACGGAGGGAGTACAAAGTTGTGACACTTATTTTGGGACAGAGGGAGTACAAGCAATATACTCCTATATAGTGGACTACTGGAGTCAAGTGCAGTGAGCAGCAGATCATGCATGGATATCTGCTCACCCTGTACCTATATGTATCATGATTTTTTTTTCTTTTTCTTCCAAACTTGTCATGTGCAGGCAATGGTCACAATATACAACTACCAGCAGTTCCGGCACATATCGGCGCCCGGGTGGCAGCTCGGGTGGACGTGGGCCAAGAAGGAGGTCATCTGGTCCATGGTGGGGGCTCAGACCACCGAGCAGGGCGACTGCTCCAAGTTCAAGACCAACCCTCCCCACTGCTGCAAGAGAGACCCGACCGTCATCGACCTTCTCCCGGGAACACCGTACAAAGACCAAGTCGCCAACTGCTGCAAGGGAGGAGTTATAAGCACGTTTAACCAGGACCCAGCTAATGCCGCCTCCTCCTTCCAGATCAGTGTTGGTCTTGCTGGGACTACCAATAAGACGGTTAAGGTGCCCAAAAACTTCACTCTTAAGACCCCAGGCCCGGGCTACACCTGCGGCCGTGCTACTGTCGTGAGGCCCACCAAGTTTCTCATGGGTGACGGGCGCAGGACGACCCAAGCTCTTAGTAAGTTGCCCACCCATTGCTCCTCGCCGCTTGCTATCTATCAATTGCTTGAACACTTACTTTCTGCAAAAGCGTTGGCAAGCTAAACACATTGTAATACGTACTAGTTTATCATGTTTCTGCTCCGTAATACTCATGAATGAATGCTATGTTATAGTAATAGTATTTGTAGGATTAGTAAAAGGATTCAAACCATTCAAATGAGAAGTGATACATTCTCTAAGGGAGATGAGTTCATGTTCATCACCTAGGATCGAAGTCAGCTGATATTTACTTACCTATTTTAGCCAGTTTTGTTCTCTTGCAAATATTGCATGTCTAACGCAGGAAGCATCGGATTGGTTCCACATATGTTTTTTATGTTTTATTGCTGTTAAATTTTTTGATCAAGAGGGGTTCCCCCCCCCCCCCACCCCCACCCCCACCCCATTTTTATTAAAAACGGGGCATTGTTGCTGTTAATTTTCTTTATTTATTAGTGGGGTTCTAACAAAGAAATTCTCTATTCACAGTGACATGGAATGTAACCTGCACATACTCACAGTTTCTTGCTCAGAAGACCCCAACCTGCTGTGTAGCTCTCTCCTCGTTTTATAACAACACTATTGTGGGCTGCCCAACATGCTCTTGCGGCTGCCAAAACAATAACACTCATCCAGGAAGCTGTGTAAAGTGAGTTCGCAAAATTGTTGTTCACTCTTTACCACCTACTAAGGTTGCAATTTTCCGCAAAATTCCTTATGAATCCTATGCACCTTGCAGTCCCAACTCACCATATTTACAGTCCGCCATCGACGGCCCTGGCAAATACACCGGCCAGCCTCTTGTCCAGTGCACTTCCCACATGTGCCCGGTAAAAGTGCACTGGCATGTGAAGCTCAACTACAAGGACTACTGGAGAGTCAAAGTAACCATCACAAACTTCAACTACCGCATGAACTACACAGACTGGAACCTGGTTGTCCAGCACCCCAACTTCAACAACATCACAAAGCTCTTCAGCTTCAACTACAAGCCGCTCTCCCCGTACGGAGGCCGCATAAGTAAGTTAATTAGTCGCCTTGTGAGCTGTGTGTTTAACTTTGTTTCTGAGCTGAAACCCTCCTGTCTCGTGATGGAGTTTGATTGCTCCCTGCGTTTGTTTCAGACGACAGCGCCATGTTCTGGGGGATGAAGTTCTACAATGACCTGCTCAATCAGGCTGGTCCGTTCGGAAACGCGCAGACGGAGATACTTCTGCAGAAGGACCCGGAGACCTTCACCTTCGAGAAAGGGTGGGCCTTCCCGCGGCGCGTCTACTTCAATGGTGACAACTGCGTCATGCCGCCTCCCGACGCCTATCCGTGGCTGCCTAACGCGAGCCCTCCAACGAAGCAACCGTGGATGCTCGAGCTCTTGGTGTTCTGGACCGCGTTGACCGCCCTGCTGGCCTACTATGTCTGATGAGCGAGCTTCTGTCGGGTTCCACGAGGCGCGCCGCGCGGCGAAGGGTCGTCTGTTCATTCGGTTCCACAGTTGCATATAAGAGATGGGGTGAGGAAGGAAAGCTGATGATGTGTGTATATGTTTTCTGCTAAGTTAAATAGGGCCCAAAATGTAGTGGCACCAAAGCTTTGGTGAACTGATTAATTGAATTGTATGGCTGTAGTGAATTAAATGTATGAGTTACATATAATCAAGTTTGTGTGAAATGGAGGGGATGCTGTTGGTCGAGGTGATCTAGCATTGTTTTCCTGATCCCTCTGCTGTTGCTGGAAGCAAGTTGCTGGCTGAGCGGATTCATTTTAATCTTCAGTGCTAGCTAGATATAACATGAATCAAAAGACTTTGTATAATTCCCTAGGGCATGCTACGGCAACACAACCTACGCCTGCTGCTTGCTGGTTTTTGCATCATCCAGTTCACAACAAATTGAATGAAATTGCTTCGGATTTCTTTTGATGAAAATAGTTGTTCCACTCTCACTCCTATACTTCCTCCGTCCCGAATTACTTGGCATAGAAACGAAAAACAACGAATGTATCTAGAACTAAAAATACATCCATTTCCGGGACAAGTAATTCGGGATGGAGGGAGTATATACTAACAGGGTCTCGGCTGAAATTTACTTCAACATTCTTTTCTTTTAGGAACGTTTGTTTATTTTCTTTTTTTGCTTTCCTAACCAACATGAACTTAATAAAGAATCGATAGAGCGAACTTTTCGGCATTAAAATTTTCTTATGGTTCCGCACAACTGAAGACTGTTAACTGGGATAGGAAAAAGCTTTGAAGGAGAAGGACGTCAAAACTTTATATAAAGTACTTAGCCTAAACTGCACTATTTATGAAACAAGTGAAAGGGCTAATGCAGGCTTTAACGCTAGGTATTCAAACTCATCGTGGAAGAAAAGAAAGCGTACCTAGGAGATCACAAAACTAGTAGCACTCCTATTATGTACGGCAAAAGGGCATGAATGAAAGTAAGAGTATCTCCACTCGTTCGCCCCCTAGCGCACCCGGCGATTGCGTTTTGGCGTATGCGCCGGCGGTTTTTTCACCCGGCAATCCAGTTCCCAGCCATGCCCTAGGTTTCGGCCCCCAGACGCCCATAAATTCAAACTTATCTTTCCTGCTGCCAAAAAGCACCACAAATTCGGCGATCATCATGCCACAGTTCGGTGATCAAACGTACACGAAAGTTCGACAATCAAAAGGAGGGACGCAGACAAAGTAACGCATCAAACGGTGGGCTCCTCTTGCGTGGGACTGGACGGTGTCGGCGTGGCTTCTGTGCTCGGGCTGGTGGTCGGCGTGGCTTCATCGCTTGGGCTGGACGTCGGCGTTGGGGTCGGAGTGGGCGTAGAGGTGGTGGTCGAAGCCGGCCCGTGCATCTGGTTCAGGATGAGGCCGCGCTCCGCCAGATACCACACGTTGACCTGCTAGTCCATCATCGACATATCTGCCGCCATCAAGAATGCCAGGTCGGTCTTCGTCTTCTTCGTGGCGACGTTGGTCCTGAGAAGGTCGAGCTTCACGTCCTGCTTCGTCATCAACGCCGACCAGCGCGCGTCTGATTTCTCCTCCCTCTTTGTGGCGCTGTTCTTGGCGTCGGCGTTGCACTGCTCGATCGACGATTGCAGCCGTTCGGCAGCGGGTGTCGCGTCCCTCGCCGTCTTGGCTCTTTTGTTGCCATCAGGGCGCCCATCCACCGCCCCCGAGGTAGGCACGTCCGGCTTGTATGTCTCCTTGGCCTTGGCGAGGGTGAGCTGGACCTCCCTCCACTTCTCGCACGACTCGATCCTGGAGAACACGTGAAGGAACTTGAACTCGGCATCGCCGGCAGCGAGTAGCTGTACTGGGTGTTGAGGCCGGCGGTGAACGCGGGGGAGGGAGTTTGCTGGTCGGGGTTGAGGCCGGAGGGCGAGGAACGCGGCAGCGCGCCATGCGGGAAGGTGATGTTGGGGTTGAACCCGCCATGCGCGTCGTTGCCGGAGTAGCCGGGCGATGGTACGTACCCCCATTGCGGTGGGGACGGCGAGAGGTTGGCCGACGACGCGACACTCGCTTGGCTCCCCCCATGCAGCTTGTGGGCAGTGGTCGGGTGGCGGGTTCATCATCCCCGCGTGTGCCGCCTCTGCCTGCTCCGCTGCCGCGTCCCTGGCCCTCTTGACAATGAGCCTGTTCCACCTGTCGGCGGCGACCGCCTCACGGCGCTGAATGTTTGTTTCCACTTGGCGTTGGACACGCCCGGTGGTCTCGGCATCGGCGCCCTCGGCTTCCTCTGCTTCGGCTGGGTGGAATCAGCGGCGGCGCGAGGGGCAACGTATTTCTTTGGCGGCTTGGCGACTGGTCTGATGAGCAGAATGGCGGGAACGGCGGGGGAGAAGTGGGGAGAAATGGGGAAATGGAGGGAAAGGGCGGGCAAACGGCGGGAATGTGCCTGGCGTCATCGCCAGCACGGGCCCACGCGCCTTTTTGCTTCCCCCGGCGCCCCCTGGGGGGCTGGGTTCGGCTCGGGTTCGCCGACTGTTATGTCGGCCCAAACTGGCGATAAATGAGGAGTTGGGGCCACGACTGGGCCATTTTTTCGGCGCCGGCGCGCTAAAAAGACGCCCTGGGGGGCCTATTGGGGGGGAGTGGAGATGCTCTAAGGCTTCTCTATCTGCACAAGGTAGGAACTTGAAAACTGCAATCATACTTTTTTGTGTGTGGATCGACCGACGACACTAGAAAAAATAGATCTCGCATGGATGTCAGTCACACTGACGGGTACTCGGTGTAGATAACTCGTATGTTTTATTGGGTTTCTTCTGGATCCAAAGACAAAAATAGCACCAATTTGATGGTATTTTCATTTTCATTCTTTTGAAATGAAAATGGTATTCTCATCTGCAGCTAGTTTGGGGTATGGAACGATGGGCACTACATAATTCTCTGTTTGAGACTTGTATAAAACTTCCTGAGGTTACATTCCCTAAATCTACAGGCAACGGTACTAATCTAACAAGAGGGACTAGCTAATATCCTTCAAAGCGGATATACTGGAACAATAATAACGTTAGTATGAAACATGTCACAATAAATGGAGCAATAGAAAACCCTGGAAACAGTTTAGGATTTACCTTTGGAATTGGAAGGACGGTGTATCTAAGCCCTCTGAAACATCCCCCTCTCTCTAATAACTTGCTTTACTAGTACATATGCCCGTGCGTTGCGACGGGCAAAGAAGATCGCAACTCTACAAACTGACATATATGGTTACCCTCGTATCTAGTAACATTGTTAAGTAATGTTATTGTCGCCATGTCTACCAGAGTTTCACTAAATTCAAGAAGGGAAAACTTTCTCAAACTTGCGAAACTTGTGTTATTTTTGTATGCTTTTAGAAACTCAATGCTACTTGTCTTGCTATTAGGTCAGCTAGAAGCGAAGCTTTGACGAATGTTGAATTATCTTGCAGACTGTATTGCAAGGTGAAGAACACCATATATACCAGAATTTTATCAAACAAATTAACTAAACAGAGCATCAAAACAACATCTTAGCTAAAGTTTATTTCCAACCCACAGCGCTTAGGAGAAATCTTGAGAAAAGAAGTCGACATATTAGTCAGAAATTAAATACGCAAGTCAGACGTAAATCTATGACAAAATGACGTTAACCTGGTTACAAAGCGTATCAAGAGAATGCAAAACATATTTATTCCTATTTGATCTATGGTTTTTCTGCTTCCTTACTTGCATCTCCTAAGAGATGTAATGGTCACCCGCTGTGTACATATTGTTGCCTTGTGATAAACTCCACAGTTGCGGAGGACGGTAGGGCGCAGATGCTCAACTGCAGGAAGGCCGATATACTGGCTTGCATTCATGCGTAGCCCCCGGCAGTAGGAATCAGTTTGAATAAAATAGCACTTCAATTTACATAAATGAATCAAAGCAAGCACAGAAGCTCCTTCCCTTACGTTGCTTGAATCTTGGTAGTACAAAGAATAGATTGATAAGTTTCGAAAATGAAAAAGATTAGATTGATGATGTCTACATTAAAATGGGGATACCTTAATTAAAACTATAGCAAATACATCTGCACTATAGAAGTAAAATTAAAGTGCTTAGATCCGAAATTAAATCGGCCAGACGTCCACATTTGCTCTGCATTCATTTAAATTAAGACACACCCAAAATGTATATGTTTCAGTTAATGCGAGTGATACTAAATATTACTCCAGATAGAATGCAAGAAAAAAATTAACCAACATGAAAGATGCATAGTACTGAAAGGTGAAAGCCATGGCATATGCTATTTATTAAAGAATAAAGAAACCAATAGTACTACACACCAATATTAAATCAGTATCCTTCTATAAGCTGTTGGCAATGGAGCAACATCAACTCAGGAAAAATTCGTAGGCAGACCAAGCCATTCGCATTGTTTTAGCCGGTGGAGAAATTGATAGCTCAATTGCATCACCTACAATTACATAATGGCCTCACTTATAATATCAAACACTGCCTGTATAACAGAAATTTGCTCGCTCGGCTAGCTCTAACACATAGAGGTGTTATGTCAGGTTTAACCAAACACTGAATTGCTAGAACAAATTAGTGAAATATGCTTCTCTCACCTACTGGTTTGAGCAATGGCAACATCATCAATTTAGAAAAGATATCAACAATAGACCATCGATTGATTGGAACATGGATCAACTACGCATGAGAAAAACAAACCGGCTCCAGGTGACCTGATTAGCATGGATCCAATAACTGACCATCAAAGAAATAAATTCAGAAAATAATACTGATATAATGAATGGTGAAAATGATGAGGATGGCGAAGTCGACGGAGGCGAGATACTTGCAGGTGACATTGAATAGATTCTGTCGGATGGCGTCTTGTTTTCTGGCAAAGTCGGTGGAGGCAACATTGGGCGAATATCCGGTAAAGTCGACGGCGAATTTGTGATGCAATTTAGCTCGATTTCTAGTCTAGACTTTCTTTTTATTGCGGGAATTCTTTGTGGAATCCGAATCGGGGCATCGATGGCTCTGTCTTGGAGTAATTCTCCTACACGGATCCGATCGAAAACGGACACGGCGCTGGAGGAAGGCAGCGGCGGCGGTGCCGTGCGCACGCCATGCACCGTGCGTTCTCTCCTCGGATGAGCGATGAAGCGTCCTTACCGCAATATTGGCTGGCAACTAAAATCGAGATATGGGCCGGCCAGCACGGTTTCCTTTCCTTCACGTACGTCCTCGTTGCTTAGTTTTTTGTTTCCTGCGCATGTGGGCCTGCTGTCCCGGTATCCTTTGTACGTACGTTCTCTGCTCTGCTCTTTGTTTCTAGTTTCCTTTGCACGTACGTCATATGTTGGTCAAAACGGACCAAACCAAAATATAATGTAGGTAAAAATCATCAAAACGGGACGAAACAAAACGGAACCAAACCAAGAATACCTATTCCTTTTAATAGTAGGTATAGATATAGATTTCTTTGAAGTTTCATGGTATTGCCTCAGCCGAATTTCAGAGATCACACAACTTTTGCTGCACATGGCCTCTATAACTGGTATATATAGACATGACAAGTCGAAGATATAGTGCAATGGAAGGTTGGGGAGATGATGGTTCACAAGTATATGTTGGTTTGTTGGTTGACTGTAGTTGCAAGCAAACCCCAAGTTGATGCCCAACACCACCTTCCACATGTTGGTTTATGGCATGAGACCTCTATAGAATACACTATCAGCTCAAGCCCAAATGATCATCAACGTGTTCAAGTGTTGTTCTGGCCTCAATTATTCATTCTCATGGTATAGTGTGCTTTTCTTGTTATACCATTGCTTTGTATGGGTTTCCTTCCCCTGTGATTAGTGAACTGGTAGTCCTTGGACCTGGAGATTTAGAGGTTGTAGACTTTATCCAGTCAAAGCATGAAATACTAAAGCCACTCAACACAAACTTAGCTCAGGCCCAAGCAAGAATGAAGTGATATACTGATCTAAAATGATCGGAAAGACAACTGGAAGTAGGAAATCTGGTTTATCTGAAGATCGAACCATACAGATTGGTTGCCTTTGGTTTGTGAGGCACAATTAAGTTGCATAGGAAATACAGTATTATGAACCTTTTCGAGTCCTAAGCTGGTGAGCACTCGAGCTTACAAGTTACTACTGCCATAAGGGGTCAAAATTCACCATGTGTTCCATGTGAGCCCGCGAAACTGCACCGTGGCCCTAATATGGTATACATCCCTGATTTGTGTTTAATTACTAACAAAGAGAAGATTAATACTTGTCCTCTCTGTGCATCACGGACTAACAAATTCCGAGAAACAGTACGGTAGTTGTTCAGTGGTTAATCCAATGGAAGAACTTTTCATCAGAAGAGACTTTTTAGGAGTATGCTGATTTCATCAATCATGTTTTTCCTGACATTTTTCATTTAACAGTACATTCATTGTTTCATCCTGATACATAGTAAAAGCATCCAATTTCAGTCTTGAGTCTTGCCTATCACTCCGCTCCTCTTCATATATACATATTTTATACTTACCATATTACAGTGTTAATGATTATAATTTTTCAGTACTTATATGGCATACTTAACAACATAACAAAATTAAGTATTAGTTGTATTATTTATTTATTATATATTTGTAATGTATATTATTTAAAAATACTAACACATTGCGCTGAATTCAATTTATATTTTCTAACTAACGTTATTTTTAAATTATTTTTTAATACTTGTTTAAATTGTATAATTTATACATATCTATGTTAGACATCTCCTGTCTCATGATGGAGTTCAATTTCACCCCATCTCTTATATAATTTATACTTTTTAAGCTAATTAGTCGCCTTGTGAGTTGTGTGTGTTTTAACTGGTTTCTGAGCTGAAAACCTCCTGTCTCATGATGGAGTTCAATTTCTCCATGCGTTTGTTTCAGACGACAGCGCCATGTTCTGGGGGATGAAGTTCTACAATGATCTGCTCAATCAAGACGGTCCGTTCGGAAACACGCAGAGATACTTCTGTAGAAGGACCCGGAGACCTTCACCTTCGAGAAAGGGTGGGCCTTCCCGTGGCGCGTGTACTTCAATGGCGACAACTGCGTCATGCCGCCTCCCGACGCCTATCCTTGGCTGCCTAATGCGAGCCTTCCGATGAAGCAACCGTGGACGCTCGAGCTCTTGGTGTTCTGGACCGCGTTGGTCACCCTGCTGGCCTACTATGTCTGATGAGCGATGTCGGCGAGCTTTTGTCGGGTTCCACGAGGTGCGCGGAGAAGGGTCATCTATTCATTCGGTTCCGCAGTTGCATATAAGAGATGGGGTGAGGAAAGCTGATGTATGTATATGTGTTCTACTAAGTTAAATAGGTCCCAAAATGTAGTGGCACCAAAGCTTTGGTGAACTGATTAATTGAATTGTATGGCTGTAGTGAATTAAATGTATGAGTTACATATAATAATGTTTGTGTGAAATGGAGGGGATGATGTTGGTCGAGCTGATCTAGCTCCTGACCCCTCTGTTGTTGCTGGAAACAAGTTGCTGGCTAAGCTAAGCTGATTCATTTTAATCTTCAGTGCTAGCTAGATATAATTGCTGAAGTGTATATGTGGATTGTTTAGCCCTTTTCATCGGTCCAGACTTCTGTTTGCGTTGACTAGTGCATGAAGCTTAACATAGTAACATGGTATCAAAGTAAATCCCGGCTTTCGCAATTTATTTAAAAATTATCGGTATCCCCCTTTGTGTCCACGTATAGGCCTCTTTAGCCATAGCTCTAAGTCTATCCATGTGTTAACTGCTCGTGTCACACGTGAGAGGGGATGTTGAAGTTTATGTAGATTGTCTGGCTCTTTCCATTAGTTCAGACTTTTAGTTGTGTTGGCTAAAGCATGAAGCTTAACATGGTAACACTAACATGAATCTAAAGACTTGTATAACTTCGCAGGGCTTTCTACAGCAACACAACCTACACCTGCTACTCGCTGGGTTTTTATCATCCAGTCAACAACAAATCGAATGCAACTGCTTCGGATTTCTTTTGATGGAAATAGTTGTTCCACTCTCACTCGCTTATACTCCCTTCATCTCAAATTACTTGCGGTAGAAATGGATAAAAATGAATGTACCTAAAACTAAAAATATATCTGGATAGACAAGTAATTCGGGACGGAGGGAGTATATACTAACATGGTCTCGGCTGAAATTTACTTAAACAATCTTTTGGTTGTAGGAATATTTGTTTACTTTTTTGCTTTCCTAACCAACATGAACTTAATAAAGAAGCGATGGAGTGAACTTCTGTACTTGAGTCAGGTCAAAGTACTACTGGCTTCTGCCATTCTTGATTTTCGGCCTTGTGCTGATAATAGTGATTTAGTCAATTAAAATTTTCTTATCATCCCGCGCAACGGAAAATAATTGAATGGGACGGATAAAAAGCTTTGAAGGATAAAGACGTCAAAACTTTATATAAAGTACTTAGCCTAAACTGCACTATTTATGAAGCGAGTGAAGGGGCTAATGCAGGCTTTAACGCTAGGTATTCGAACTCATCGTGGAAGAAAAGAAAGCGTACCTCAGAGATCACAAAACTAGAAACACTCCTATTATGTGCTCCCTCCATTTTTTAAAGAGTGTACTTTTAATTTTATTGGAGGGTTAAACTATCTCAAAGTTTGATCGGGTTTGTGCAAAAATATATCAATGTTTGTGAAACCAAATAGATATATGATGAAAATATATTTTATCATGAATCTAATGCTACTAATTTGATGACGTAATTTTTTGGTGTATTATTGTATAAATACGGTCAAACATCAAAATGAACCAAATATTGCTTGTTTATAAGTTATAACAAGACCTACTGACAGATCATCCTTCAGACATACAAAAAAGCACTCACTCTAATAAGCACTAGAATATCATACCTATAGCAAAGAGGGCAAATCACTAAGAATGGACATGTCAACAGTAACAACAACATTGGCCAAACTGATTTAATGCTTACCCCAGAACTCCATCAAAACTTGAGGTTGCGGGTGGCGGCGAGAAGAACCCGCCTTGACCACTTCAAGATTTTCAATTCCTAAGCCACCTTGGTCCTTCGGTACAGATGATGTTCCATTTGGCCAATCTATATTTCATTTTGTTTTCATCAATTTGCCAAAAGAATCGAGATTGGTAAGGACATGCTTCTCCATGTAATTGTTAGCTAACTTTAATTGGTCCACCATAGGTAAGTATGACTTAGATGCTGGCTACACGGGAGCAAAGCCAACATTTGAAATTCTGAGTTACATAAATTACATATATTTAATTTCATTTTTCCAGTCACCAATTTAAGTCTTGCCTCCCTCTCCTCTTGATATATACATATTTTATACTAAAATTTTATACTTACTGTATTACTGTTAAGAAATATAATGTTTCGTTATTTATTTGGCATACTTAACAATGTAACAAAGTTAAATATTAGTTATATTCTCTAATTATTATATATTTTTAATGTGTATTATTAAAAAATACTCATGTGTTGCGTTGGATTCAATTTGTAGTTTATAACAAAACATATTTTGTAATTAGTTTTTTATATTTGTGTAAATTATACAGTTTATACATATCTAAAACATATGTTTAACAAATATCGTAACAATGCTTGTATTATATGACTAGAAAAGCATGTATCTGCAGAAAATTCTATAGGACAAATTTAACCACATGTGAGGGATTGTTTTAGATATACTCATTTTTGGAGAACCCATGTACAAATTTAATTGTTTAACTAGTGTAGCTACTATATAGTTTATACTTATCTAAAACATATGATTTAAAAAATATCCTAACAATGGTTGTACTATATGACTAGGAAAGCATAAATCTGTAGAAAATTCTAGAGTACAATTCTAACCACATGTGAGGGATTTTTTTTGAGATATACTCAATTTTGGAGGACCAATGTACAAATTTAATGGTTTAACTAGTGTACCTATATACTCTTTTTAAACAAAAAGTAATGGACTTATATCTGTGCAACCATGTACTCGTCTAGCTTCCTCCATGACGGGGTCGGAGGGGGATTCGGCTGGTGGGACAAGGTGAGAATTCTTGATTTTAATTTTACAGGTTTACTAAATGTCACATCTAAACTATGAACCACACGATCCATGGGCTGTAAAATTGGTGCAAACGTTAGTTTCCCGCGTCGCTGGGGCTAAGGGCAACTCCAACGCACCAACATAAATGGTATGCGCATATCCGCTTGCGTCGGAACGTGTTTTAAGGGCTGGATGTGGCGGACATTCTCTTTTACAGCTCGGGTTTGCAGGGTCTGTTCGGGCACACGCACTTTCGGCCCTTAAAGCGCGCTTTTCTCGACCCTTATCCCGGTTAAGCTTTTTCAACTCTTACGCAATACTGATACGTGCTACCTCTTGAGCACTGCGTTGGATTTCCCCGAAGAGGAGAGCATGATGAAGCAAAGTAGCGTAAGTATTTTCCCTCAGTTTTTGAGAACCAAGGTATCAATCCAGTAGGAGACCACGCACAAGTCCCTCGTACCTACACAAAACGATAGCAACTCGCAACCAACGCTTAGGGGTTGTCAATCCCTTCACGGTCACTTACGAGAGTGAGATCTGATAGAGATAATATTTTTGGTACTTTTGATAGATAGATGCAAAGTAAAAAGTAAAGGTAAAGTAAAAACAAAGCAAGTAAATAAAGTGATATAGATTGATATGATGAGAATAGACCCGGGGGCCATAGGTTTCACTAGTGGCTTCTCTCAAGAGCATAAGTATTCTACGGTGGGTGAACAAATTACTGTTGAGCAATTGATAGAATTGAGCATAGTTATGAGTATATCTAGGCAATGATCATGTATATAGGCATCACGTCCAAAACAAGTAGATCGAAACGATTCTGCATCTACTACTATTACTCCACTCATCGACCGCTATCCAGCATGCATCTAGAGTATTAAGTAAAAATAGAGTAACGCCGTAAGCAAGATGACATGATATAGAGGGATAAATTCATGCAATATGATAAAAAAACCCATCTTGTTATCCTCGATGGCAACAATACAATACGTGCCTTGCAACTCTTTCTATCATTGAGTAAGGACACCGCAAGATTGAACCCAAAGTGAAGCACTTCTCCCATTGCAAGAACTACCAATCTAGTTGGCCAAATCAAAAAGATAATTCAAAAAGACTTGCAAAGATAACTCAATCATACATAAAATAATTCAGAGAAAAATCAAATATTTTCCATAGATAATACTGGATCATAAACCCACAATTCATCGGTCTCAACAAACACACCGCAAAAATAAGATTACATCGAATAGATCTCCACGAGAGAGGGAGAACATTGTATTGAGATCCAAAGAGAGCCATCTAGCTACTAGCTATGGACCGAAGGTCTGAAGTAAACTACTCACACTTCATCGGAGGGCTATGGTGATGATGTAGAAGCCCTCCATGGTGGATGCCCCCTCCGTGAACTCGGAACAGGCCCCAAGATGGGATCTCGTGGATCTGAGAAGGTTGCGGCGGTGGAATTAGGTTTTTGCTCTGTTCGATTGTTCGGGATACGTGGGTATATATAGGAGGAAGGATACGTCGGTGGAGCTCCGAGGGGCCCACGAGGTAGGGGGCCGCGCCCAGGGGGTGCGCCCTCCACCCTCGTGACCTCCTCGGAGACTTCTTGGAGTGGGGTCCAAGTCTCCTGGATCATGTTCGGTTGGAAAATCACGATCCCGAAGGTTTCATTCCGTTTGGACTCCGTTTGATATTCTGTTTCTTCGAAATACTAAAAAAGGCAAAAAACAACAATTCTGGACTGGGCCTCCGGTTAATAGGTTAGTCCCAAAAGTAATATAAAAGTGGAAAATAAAGCCCAATATAGTCCAAAACAGTAGATAAAGTAGCATGGAGCAATCAAAAATTATAGATACATTGGAGACGTATCAATACGTCTCCAACGTATCTATAATTTTTTATTATTCCATGCTATTATATTATCTGTTTTGGATGTGGGCTTTAATATGCTCTTTTATATTATTTTTGGGTCTAACCTATTAACCGGAGGCCCAGTGCCAGTTTCTGGGTTTTTTTTGCCTATTTTAGAGTTTTACAGAAAAGTAATACCAAACGGAGTCCAAACGGAATGAAATCTTCCCAATGATCTTTCTTGGACCAAAAGCAATCCAGAAGACTTGGAGTTGAAACCTGGGACTCTACTAGGACGCCACGAGGCAGGAGGGCGTGCCCAGGGGGTAGGCGCGCCCCCACCCTCGTGGCCCCTTGTAGCTCCATCGACGTACTTCTTTCGCCTATATATACTCTTATACCCTAGAAACATCAGGGGGAGCCACAAAACCACTTTTCCACCGCCGCAACCTTCTGTACCCGTGAGATCCATCTTGGGGCCTTTTCCGAAGATCTGCCGGAGGGGGAATCGATCACGGAGGGCTTCTACATCAACACCATTGCCTCTCCAATGAAGCGTGAGTAGTTTACCACAGACCTTCGGGTACATAGTTATTAACAAGATGGCTTCATCTCTCTCTTTGATTCTCAATACAAAGTTCTCCTCGATGTTCTTGGTGATCTACTCGATGTAATATTCTTTTGCGGTGTGTTTGTCGATATCCGATGAATTGTGGATTTATGAACAAGATTATCTATGAATATTATTTGGTTCTTCTCTGAATTCTTATAGGCACGATTTGATATCTTTGCAAGTCTCTTCGAATTATCGGTTTAGTTTGGCCTACTAGATTGATCTTTCTTGCAACAGGAGAAGTGCTTAGCTTTGGGTTCAATCTTGCGGTGTCCTTTCCCAGTGAGGGCAGCAAGGCACGTATTGTATTGTTGCCATCGAGGATAAAAAGATGGGGTTTATATCATATTGCTTACATCATGTCATCTTGCTTAATGCGTTACTTCGTTCTTATGAACTTAATACTCTAGATGCATGCTGGATAGCGGTCGACGTGTGGAGTAATAGTAGTAGATGCAGAATCGTTTCGGTCTACTTGACACGAACGTGATGCCTATGTTCATGATCATTGCCTTAGATGTCTTCATAATTATGCGCTCTTCTATCAATTGCTCGGCAGTAATTTGTTCACCCACCGTAATACATGCTATCTTGGGAGAAGCCACTAGTGAAATCTATGCCCCATGGGTCTCTTTCTTATTATATTACATCTCTTTTATTTACATAGCATCTCGTTTACTATTTTGAAATCTTTACTTTCCAATCTATAGAATAAAAATACCAAAAATATTTACTTTATTATCTCTATCAGATCTCACTTTTGCGAGTGACTATGAAGGGATTGACAACCCCTTTATCGCGTTGGTTGCAAGGTTCTTGATTGTTTGTGCAGGTACTAGGTGACTTGTGTGTCGTCTCCGATTGATACCTTGGTTCTCAAAACTGAGGGAAATACTTATGCTACTTTGTTGCATCACCCTTTCCTCTTCAAGGGAAAACCAACACATGCTCAAGAGGTAGCAAGAAGGATATTCGGCGCCGTTATCGGGGAGATCTACGCCAAGTCAAGCCATACCAAGTACCCATCATAAACTCTTCTCCCTTGCATTACATTATTTGCCATTCGCCTCTCATTTTCCTCTCCCCCACTTCTAAAATGATTTTTGAAAACCTTTGCCTTTTCTTGGCCCCTCTTCTGTTCATCTCTTTTTGCCTGCTTCTTGTGTGCTTGTCTGTTGGATTGATTGTTTGTCACGATGGCTCAAGATAATACTAAATTGTATGACTTTCCAATATCAACAACAATGATTTTATTAGCACTCTGATTGCTCCTACTACCGATGCTGACTCTTGTGAAATTAATACTGCTTTGTTGAATCTTGTTACGGAAGATCAATTTTCTGGCCTTCCTAGTGAAGATGCCGCAACCCATCAAAACAACTTCGTTGATTTGTGTGATATGCAAAAGAAGAAATATGTGGATAATGATATTGTTAAATTGAAGCTATTCCCGTTTTCGCTTAGAGATCGTGCTAAAACTTGGTTCTCTTCTTTGCCTAAAAATAGTATTGCTTCATGGAATAAGTGCAAAGATGCTTTTATCTCTAAGTATTTTCCTCCCGCTAAGATCATCTCTCTTAGGAACGATGTTATGAATTTTAAGCAACTTGATCATGAGCATGTTGCACAAGCTTGGGAGAGGATGAAATTAATGATACGTAATTGCCCTACACATGGTTTGAATTTGTGGATGATTATACAAAAATTTTATGCCAGATTGAATTTTGCTTCCAGAAATCTTTTAGATTCGGCCGTGGGAGGCACTTTTATGGAAATCACTTTAGGAGAAGCAATATTATGGTTAATTATTCTCAATGGCACACCAAAAGATCCACTAGTAAAAAGGTTCATGCGATTGAAGAGATTAATGTTTTGAGTGGAAAGATGGATGAACTTATGAAATTGTTTGCTAACAAAAGTGTTTCTTCTGATCCTAATGATATGCATTTGTCCACTTTGATTGAGAATAATAATGAATCTATGGATGTGAATTTGGTTGGTAGGAACAATTTTGGTAACAACGCGTATAGAGGCAACTTTAATCCTAGGTCGTTTCCTAGTAATTCCTCTAATAATTATGGTAATTCCTACAACAAATCTTATGGAAATTTTAATAAGATGCCCTCTTATTTTGAGAATAGTGTTAAAGAATTTATGAGTTCGCAAAAGAATTTTAATGCTTTGATTGAAGAAAAATTGCTTAAGATTGATGAGTTGGCTAGAAACATGGATAGAATTTCTCTTGATGTTGATTCTTTGAAACTTAGATCTATTCCACCTAAGCATGATATCAATGAGTCTCTCAAATCCATGAGAATTTCCATTGATGAGTGCAAAGAAAGAACCGCTAGGATACGTGCTAAACAATATTGCTTTATGAAAGCGTGTTCTTCTAGTTTTCATGATAATAATGATGAAGATCTAAAAGTGATTGACGTGACTCCTATTAAATCTTTGTTTTCCAATATGAATCTTGATAAAGACGGGACTGGAGATGATTCAACTTTAGTTAAAAGGTATCTCAATGATTCGGAGTTTTTAAATCTAGATGCAAAAATTGATAAAAGTGGGATTGAAGAGGTCAAAACTTTACATAGCAATGAAGCCACTATTTTGGATTTCAAGGGATTTAATTATGATAATTGCTCTTTAATAGATTGTATTTCCTTGTTGCAATCCGTGTTAAATTCTCCTCATGCTTATAATCAAAATAAAACTTTTACTAAACATATCGTTGATGCTTTGATGCAATCCTATGAAGAAAAGCTTGAACTAGAAGTTTCTATCCCTATAAAACTTTATGACGAGTGGGAACCTGCTATTAAAATTAAGATTAAAGATTATGAATGCTATGCTTTATGTGATTTTGGTGCTAGCGTTTGCACGATTCCAAAAACTTTATGTGGTGTGTTAGGTTTTCGTGAATTTGATGATTGTTCTTTAAATTTGCATCTTGCGGATTCCACCATTAAGAAACCTATGGGAAGAATTAATGATGTTCTTATTGTTGAAAATAGGAATTATGTGCCTATAGATTTCATTGTTCTTGATACAGATTGCAATCCTACATGTCCTATTATTCTTGGTAGACCTTTCCTTAGAACGATTGGTGCAATTATTGATATGAAAGAAGGAAATATTAGATTCCAATTTCCGTTAAGGAAGGGCATGGAACACTTTCCTAGGAAGAAAATTAAATTTCCTTATGAATATATTATGAGATCCACTTATGAATTGCATACGAAATATGGCAATACCTAGATCTATTCTTGTTTTTATGCCTAGCTAGGGGCGTTAAACGATATCGCTTGTTGGGAGGCAACCCAATTTTATTTTTATTCTTTGCTTTTTGCTCCTGTTTAGTAATAAATAATTCATTTAGCTTTTAGTTAGATGTGGTTTAATGTTTTAATTAGTGTTAGTGCCAAGTAGAACCTTTGGGAAGACTTGGGTGAAGTCTTTGTGATCTTGCTGTAAAAAACAGAAATTTTGTGCTCACGAGAATAGCTGTCATGTTTTACTGGAGAGTGCTTTTAGGTAGATTATTTTTGAAGATGATTAATAGACAAATTCCTCACGTCCACCAATTTATTTCATAATTTTTAGAGTTACTGAAGTATTCGAAAGTTACAGATTGATGCAGACTGTTCTGTTTTTGACAGGTTCTGTTTTTCGTGTGTTGTTTGCTTATTTTGATGAATCTATGAGTAGTATCGGGGGGTATGAACCATAGAGAAGTTGGAATACAGTAGTTGTAACACCAAAATAAACAAAGGATGAGTTCATTACAGTACCTTAAAGTGGTGGTTTATTTTCTTATACTAACGGAGCTCATGAGGTTTTCTGTTGAAGTTTTCCAGTTTTTGCGTAAAGATTTGATGGATTTTGGAATAAGGAGTGGCAACATACTAAGCTTGGGGATGCCCAAGGCACCCCAAGGTAATTCAAGTACAACCAAAAGCCTAAGCTTGGGGATGCCCCGGAAGGCATCCCCTCTTTCGTCTTCGTCTATCGGTAACTTTACTTGCCACATGATATGTGTTTTGCTTAGAGCGTCTTGTATGATTTGAGTCTTTGATTTTTAGTTTACCACAAGCATCCTTGTTGTACACACCTTTTGGGAGAGACACGCATGAATCGGAATTTATTAGAATACTCTATGTGCTTCACTTATATCTTTTGAGCTAGACAATATTGCTCTAGTGCCTCACTTATATCTTTTTAGAGCACGATGGTGGTTTTATTTTATAGAAATTATTGATCTCTCATTCTTCACTTATATTGTTTTGATAGTCTTTTAGAACGGCATGGTAATTTGCTTTGGTTATAAAATTAGTCCTAATATGATGGGCATCCAAGATGGGTATAATAAAAACTTTCATATAAAGTGCGTTGAATACTATGAGAAGTTTGATTCTTTATGATTGTTTTGAGATATGAAAATGGTGATATTAGAGTCATGCTAGTTGAGTAGTTGTGAATTTGAGAGATACTTGTGTTAAAGTTTGTGATTCTCATAGCATGCACGTATGGTGAACCGTTATGTGATGAAGTTAGAGCATGATTTATTTATTTATTGTCTTCCTTATGAGTGGCGGTCAGGGACGAGCGATGGTCTTTTCCTACCAATCTATCCCCCTAGGAGCATGCCGTAGTACCTTGTTTTGATAACTAATAAATTTTTGCAATAAGTATGTGAGTTCTTTATGACTAATGATGAGTCCATGGATTATACGCACTCTCACCCTTCCACCATTGCTAGCCTCTCTAGTACCGCGCAACTTTCGCCGGTACCATACACCCACCATATACCTTCCTCAAAACAGCCACCATACCTACCTATTATGGCATTTTCCATAGCCATTCCGAGATATATTGCCATGCAACTTTCCACCATTCCGTTTATTATGACACGCTCCATCATTGTCATATTGCCTTGCATGATCATGTAGTTGACATCGTATTTGTGGCAAAGCCACCGTTCATAATTTTTCATACATGTCACTCTTGAATCATTGCACATCCCGGTACACCGCCGGAGGCATTCACATAGTCATATTTTGTTCTAAGTATCGAGTTGTAATTCTTGAGTTGTAAGTAAATAAAAGTGTGATGATCTTCATTATTAGAGCATTGTCCCATGTGATGAAAGAATGATGGAGACTATGATTCCCCCACAAGTCGGGATGAGACTCCGGACTAAAAAAAAGAGGCCATAAAAAAAAGAGAAAAGGCCCAAATAAAAATAAAAAATGAGAGAAAAAGAGAGAAGGACAATGCTACTATCCTTTTACCACACTTGTGCTTCAAAGTAGCACCATGATCCTCATGATAGAGAGTCTCCTATGTTGTCACTTTCATATACTAGTGGGAATTTTTCATTATAGAACTTGGCTTGTATATTCCAATGATGGGCTTCCTCAAAACTGCCCTAGGTCTTCATGAGCAAGCAAGTTGATGCACACCCACTTAGTTTCTTTTGTTGAGCTTTCATAAACTTATAGCTCTAGTGCATCCATTGCATGGCAATCCCTACTCACTCACATTGATATCTATTGATGGGAATCTCCATAGCCCGTTGATACGCCTAGTTGATGTGACTATCTTCTCCTTTTTTGTCTTCTCCACAACCACCATTCTATTCCACCTATAGTGTTATGTCCATGGCTCACGCTCATGTATTGCGCGAAGATTGAAAATTTTTGAGAACATCAAAAGTATGAAACAATTGCTTGACTTGTCATCGCGGTTGTGCATGATTAAATACTTTGTGTGATGAAGATAGAGCATAACCAGACTATATGATTTTGTAGGGATAACTTTCTTTGGCCATGTTATTTTGAGAAAACATGATTACGTTCTTAGTATGCTTGAAGTATTACTATTTTTATGTCAATATTAAACTTTTGTCTTGAATCTTTTGGATCTGAAAATTCATGCCACAATAAAGGAAATTGCATTGATAAATATGCTAGGTAGCATTCCACATCAAAAATTCCGTTTTTATCATTTACCTACTTGAGCACGAGCAGGAATTAAGCTTGGGGATGCTTGATACGTCTCCAACATATCTATAATTTTTTATTGTTCCATGCTATTATATATTTGTTTTGGATGTTTAATGGGCTTTAATATGCTCTTTTATATTATTTTGGGACTAACCTATTAACCGGAGGCCCAATGCGAGTTTCTGTTTTTTTTTTGCCTATTTTAGAGTTTTATAGAAAAGGAATACCAAACGGAGTCCAAACGGAATGAAACCTTCGCGAGGATCTTTCTTGGACCAAAAGCAATCTAGAAGACTTGGAGTTGAAGTCTGGGACTCTACGAGGAGGCCACGAGGCAGGAGGGCGCGCCCCCCACCCTCGTGGGCCCCTCGTAGCTCCACCGACGTATTTCTTTCTCCTATACATACTCTTATACCCTAGAAACATCAGGGGGAGCCATGAAACCACTTTTCCACCGCCGCAACCTTCTGTACCCGTGAGATCCCATCTTGGGGCCTTTTTCGGTGATCTGCCGGAGGGGGAATCGATCATAGAGGGCTTCTACATCAACACTATTGCCTCTCCGATGAAGCGTGAGTAGTTTACCACAGACCTTCAGGTCCATAGTTATTAGCTAGATGGCTTCTTCTCTCTCTTTGATTCTCAATACAAAGTTCTCCTCGATGTTCTTGGTGATCTATTCGATGTAATATTCTTTTGCGGTGTGTTTGTCGAGATCCGATGAATTGTGGATTTATGAACAAGATTATCTATGAATATTATTTGGTTCTTCTCTGAATTCTTATATGCATGATTTGATATCTTTGCAAGTCTCTTCGAATTATCGGTTTAGTTTGGCCTACTAGATTGATCTTTCTTGCAACAGGAGAATTGCTTAGCTTTGGGTTCAATCTTGCGGTGTCCTTTCCCAGTGACAGTAGGGGCAACAAGGCACGTATTGTATTGTTGCCATCGAGGATAAAAAGTTGGGGTTTATATCATATTGTTTGAGTTTATCCCTCTACATCATGTCATCTTGGTTAATGCGTTACTCCGTTCTTATGAACTTAATACTCTAGATGCATGCTGAATAGCGGTCGATGTGTGGAGTAATAGTAGTAGATGCAGAATTGTTTCGGTCTACTTGACACGGACGTGATGCCTATGTTCATGATCATTGCCTTAGATGTCTTCATAATTATGCGCTCTTCTATCAATTGCTCGGCAATAATTTGTTCACCCACTGTAATACATGCTATCTTGAGAGAAGCCAGTAGTGAAACCTATGCCCCCTGGATCTCTTTCTTATTATATTACATTTCTTGTATTTAGATCACATCTCGTTTACTATTTTGCAATCTTTACTTTCCAATCTATAGAATAAAAATACCAAAAATATCTACTTTATCTCTATAGATCTCACTTTTGCGAGTGACCGTGATGGGATCGACAACCCCTTTATCGCGTTGGTTGCAAGGTTCTTGATTGTTTGTGCAGCTATTAGGTGACTTGTGTGTCATCTCCTACTGGATTGATACCTTGGTTCTTAAAACTAAAGGAAATACTTATGCTACTTTGCTGCATCACCCTTTCCTCTTCAAGGGAAAGCCAACGCATGCTCAAGAGGTAGCAAATACATGACCGCAAGCCATGGATATAACACTATGGGTGGAACAGAGTATGATGATGGAGGTAATATAGAGAAGACAAAAAAGGAGAAAGTCTCACATGTGGTCAGCAAGGGCTATCCCACTAATGACCCACAAGTGTAGGGGATCTATCGTAGTCCTTTCGATAAGTAAGAGTGTCAATCCCAACGAGGACCAGAAGGAAATGATAAGCGGTTTTCAGTAAGGTTTTCTCTGCAAGCACTGAAATTGTAGGTACTAGATAGTTTTGTAATAAGATAAATTGTAACGAGTAAAAAGTAATGAAAGTAAATAAAGTGCAGCAAGGTGTCCCAATCCTTTTTGTAGCAAAGGATAAGCCTGGACAATTTCTTATAATGAGAAAAGAGCTCCCGAGGACACATGGAAATTATCGTCAAGCTAGCTTTCATCACGCTCATATGATTCGCGTTTGTTACTTTGATAATTTGATATGTGGGTGGACCGGTGCTTGGGTACTGCCCTTACTTGGACAAGCATCCCACTTGTGATTAACCCCTATTGCAAGCATCCGCAACTACAAAAGAAGTATTAAGGTAAACCTAACCACATCATTAAACATATGGATCCAAATCAGCCACTTACGAAGCAACGCATAAACTAGGGATTAAGCTTCTGTCACTCTAGCAACCCATCATCTACTTATTACTTCCCAATGCCTTCCTCTAGGCCCAAATAATGGTGAAGTGTCATGTAGTCAACGTTCACATAACACCACTAGAGGAAAAGATAACATACATCTCATCAAAATATCGAACGAATACCAAATTCACATGACTACTAATAGCAAGACTTCACCCATGTCCTCAGGAACAAACGTAACTACTCACAAAGCATATTCATGTTCATAATCAGAGGGGTAATAATATGCATTAAGGATCTGAACATATGATCTTCCACCAAGTAAACCAATTAGCATCAACTACAAGGAGTAATCAACACTACTAGCAACCCACAGGTACCAATTTGTGGTTTGGATACAAGATTGGATACAAGAGATGAACTAGGGTTTTGAGAGGAGATGGTGCTAGTGAAGATGTTGATGGAGATTGACCCCCTCCCGATGAGAGGATCGTTGGTGATGATGATGGTGATGATTTCCCCCTCCCGAGGGGAAGTGTCCCTGGCAGAACAGCTCTGCCGGAGCTCTAGATTGGTTCTGCCAAGGTTCCGCCTCGTGGCGGCGGAGTTTCGTCCCGTAAGCTTGCCCATGATTTTTTCCAGGGCAAAAGCATTCATATAGCAGAAGATGGACACCGGAGGGCCACCAGGGGGCCCAGGAGACATGGGGGCGCGCCCAGTAGGGGTGGGCGCGCCCCCTACCCTCCTGGCCAGGGTGTGGCCCCCCTGAGGTGTTTCTTCCGCTCAATATTTCTTATTAATTCCAAAAATAAGTTTCGTGGAGTTTCAGGATTTTTGGAGCAGTGCAAAATAGGTTCCAATGTTTGCTCCTTTCCAGCCAGAATTCCAGCTGCCGGCATTCCCCCTCTTCATGATAAACCTTGTAAAATAAGAGAGAATAGCCATAAGTATTGAGACATAATGTGTAATATCAGCCCATAATGCAATAAATACTGATATAAAAGCATAATGCAAAATGGACGTATCAACTCCCCCAAGGTTAGACCTCGCTTGTCCTCAAGCGGAAGCCGAAATCGAAAAATATGTCCACATGTTTAGAGATAGAGGTGTCGATAAAAATAAAATACGGACATGAGGGCATCATGATCATTCTTATAACAGCAACATAAATAGATTTTATCATATGATTTCTTATTCTCAAGTAACGATCAATTCACAATGTCAAGCATGGTTCAGAAACTTCATTGGAAGCTAACGAACTATAATCTCAGTCACTTAAGCAATTGCAATTTATCATAACATCAGAAAGAGTCAAGAATAGAGCTTTTCAGCAAGTCCACATACTCATCTATCATGTAGTATTCTACAATTGCTAACACTCATGCAATACTTGTGGTTATGGATTTTCAGCCGGACACTAAGAAAGATAGGGGCTTATTGTGTTGCCTCCCAACGTATTCACCTTTAGGTGATGTCAACAATAATAATCCATGCTAACTTACATCCAATTGGATATATATATATATATATATATATCATGATCTTTCAAACATAAGGAGCTTGCCAAAGGATAAAATGAAAAAGGGAAAGGTGAAGATCACCTTGACTCAAGCATAAAGTAAAAACATAAAGTAAAAGATATGCCCTTCGCAGAGGGAGGTAGAGTTTGTCATGTGCTTTTAGGGTTGGATGCATACAATCTTAACGCAAAAGAATGTCACTTTATATTGCCCCTTGTATGTGGACCTTTATTATGCAGTCAAATCGCTTTTATTGCTTCCACAACAAGATCGTATAAAGCTTATTTTCTCTGCACTAATAAGTCGTACATATTTAGATAGCAATTTTATTGCCTGCAACATGACAATTTACTTGAAGGATCTTACTCAATCCATAGGTAGATATGGTGGACTCCCATGGCAAAACTGGGTTTAAGGATATTTGGAAGCACAAGTAGTATCTCTACTTAGTGCAAGGAATTTGGCTAGCATGAGGGGGAAGGCAAGCTCAACATGTTTGGAAGGTCAATGACAATATACTTTAACTGGGATGTGAGAAAACATAAACCATTACATTGTCGTCCTTGTCCAACATCAACTCTTTTAGCATGTCATACTTAATGAGCGCTTCACAACCATAAAAGATTTCCAAGATAATATATTTGTATG
The DNA here is from genome assembly GCA_021437245.1 of Aegilops speltoides. Lineage (NCBI taxonomy): Eukaryota > Viridiplantae > Streptophyta > Magnoliopsida > Poales > Poaceae > Aegilops > Aegilops speltoides. Next base: position 483,992,591 of record CM038146.1, read on the forward strand.
TGAACCTCTCTTTCCTTATTACTTCCTATTAATTGCAACGATGACCAAAACTATGTTTATCAACTCTCAACAACTTTTATGCCTCATACTTTCTATGTGTGAAGTCATCACTAACCGCAGGATTAATATGAACTCTTTTATTCTTTCTACTTTCTCAAGATCATAGCGACATAGCAAAGCCCTTGACTCAACACTAATCTTTATTATAGATAGCTCACGGATTCGATTACATAAAGAGATCACAAAGCAAAACTCAAAACTACTTGATATCAAAACTTCAATCTACTAGATCAAGATACTACTAAAAGGATCGAACTAAATAAAATGGTAAAGATAAGAGTGTGATGGTGATACGATACCGGGGCACCTCCCCCAAGATTCGCAGTTGCCAAGGGGAGTGCCCATACCCATGTAATTATGTCCTCGGAGGTGGCGAAGTGGGAGTTGTTGATGATGTAGGCTTGTCGTACATCTTCCAAGGCATAGGCTCACCATCATAGAAGGATGATTGAGTCTCCGGGATCCTTAAGTCTACAGCCAAACTCATCATCTTGAATCTATATTCATACTCACAGTTCTGGTTTTGCAGGTCATAGATCTGGGCTTGGAGGTGCTCGATTTTCTCTTGAAGCTTGAATATGGTCTCCCCAATGACTTTGGCAACTAGCTTGTGGTTGTTGGTGAACTCCGTGATCATCATCTGGTTGGCGTTGAGTTCATGCTCCACCATCCCTTGGCACTTGAAGACTTGCTGCTCCTCGGCTTCGAGCTTTGTCTCCACGCTTCCGGTACGCCTTGGTCCCTCCACATCGCGGATGTGCAGCACCCCCTCACGCATCTCAATGGTTTGAGGGTGTTGCAGCACCTCCGTGAGATAGGGATAACCCTCTCAAAAAACTTGTCCTTCGGAGCGCTTGGAGACGCCATGATGCTCTAGATCTGAAACAGAAAACAGCTCGAAATGAAAATAGAGGATATTTGCGTGATACAGTGGTCAAAACCTTCGGGAGTTTATATAATGAATTTTTACCGACCAAAATACGTAACATGCAAGAAAACGGAGTCCGGGACGTACACGAGGTGGCCACGAGACAGGGGGGCGCGCCCAGTAAGGGTGGGCGCGCCTTCCACCCTCGTGGAGGCCTCGTGTCCTTCCCGGACTACTTCTTTCTTCCTAAAATTTTTAAATATTCCAAAACTGATAAAAATTGCCATTAGAATTGTTTTGGAGTCGGTATACTTACCGTACCACATACCTATTCCTTTTCGGAGTCTGGAACGTTCTGGAAAGTATCCCTTATGTATTCCTCCGGGGTTACAGTTTCAATAATATTAGTTTCAACATTGATAGGATTACTTGAGATATAATGTTTAATTCTTTGACCGTTCACCACCCTTGGACTTGTGCCTTCAAAGTTATTGATTTTTATGGCACCAGAATGATAGACCTCCTCGATAACGTAAGGACCTTCCCATTTAGAGAGAAGTTTTCCTGCTAAAAATCTTAAATGAGAGTTGAATAATAACACATAGTCACCTACGTTAAACTCACGCTTTTGTATCCTTTTGTCATGCCAGCGTTTGAATTTTTATTTGAATAGCTTGGCATTCTCATAGCTTGGGTTCTCCATTCATCAAGTGAGCTAATATCAAACAACATCTTCTCACCGGCAAATTTGAAGTCATAGTTGAGCTCTTTAATAGCCCAATATGCTTTATGTTCAAGTTCAAGAGGTAAATGACATGCTTTTCCATAAACCATCTTATAGGGAGACATACCCATAGGATTTTTGTATGCAGTTCTATAGGCCCATAATGCATCATCAAGTTTTTTGGACCAATTCTTTCTAGATCTATTAACAGTCTTTTGCAAAATTAATTTGAGCTCTCTATTGCTCAACTCTACTTGACCACTAGATCATGGATGATAAGGAGATGCGATTCTATGATTAAAATCATACTTAGCAAGCATCTTACGGAAAGCACCATGAATAAAATATGAACCACCACCACTCATAAGATATCTAGGGACTCCAAACCTCAGAAAAAATAACTTCTTTAAGCATTTTAATAGAAGTGTTATGATCAGCACTACTAGTTGGAATAGCTTCTACCCACTTAGTAATGTAATCAACAGCAACTAAAATATGTGTGTAACCATTAGAGGCAGGAAAGGGTCCCATATAATCAAAGCCCCAAACATCAAACGGTTCAATAACAAGAGAATAATTCATAGGCATTTCTTGACGTCTACTAATATTACCAATTCTTTGACATTCATCACAAGATAAGACAAACTTATGAGCATCTTTGAAGAGAGTAGGCCAATAAAAACCAGATTGAAGTACCTTATGTGCAATTCTGTCTCCAACCGTGGTGTCCTCCATATGATTCAGAGTGACACTTGCGTAGGATCTGTTCCTGTTCATGCTCGGGTACACAACGTCTAATAACACCATCTACTCCTTCTTTATAAAGGTGTGGGTCATCCCAGAAGTAATGTCTTAAATCATAAAAGAACTTTTTTTTGCTGGTATGTGAAACTAGGTGGTATAAATTTAGCAACAATGTAATTAGCATAATCAGCATACCAAGGAGCAGTACGAGAAGCATTAACGACCGCTAATTATTCATCAGGAAAACTATCATCAATAGGCAGTGGGTCATCAAGAACATTCTCTTACCTAGACAAGTTGTCTGCAACGAGGTTCTCAGCTCCTTTTCTATCAATAATATGTAGATCAAATTCTTGGAGCAAGAGAACCCATCTAATGAGTCAGGCTTAGCATCTTTCTTTTCCATAAGATATTTAATAGCAGCATGATCAGTGTGAATAGTAACTTTGGAATCAACAATATAAGGTCTAAACTTATCACATGCAAACACAACTGCTAAGAATTCTTTTTCAAGTAGTAGCATAATTTATCTGGCGATCAAGAGTTTTACTAGCATACTGGATAACATTCAATTTCTTATCAACTCTTTGCCCTAGAACAACACCTACAGCATAATCACTAGCATCACACATAATTTCAAAAGGTAAATTCCAATCAGGTGGCTGAACAATGGGTGCAGTGATCAAAGCTTTCTTAAGTATTTCAAATGCTTCTACACAATCATCATCAAAGACAAAAGGAATATCTTTTTGCAATAAATTAGTCAGAGCCTAGAGATTTTAGAAAAGTCCTTAATGAACCTCCTATAAAAACCGACATGACCAAGGAAACTTCTTATACCTTTTATGTCCTTGGGACATGGCATCTTTTCAATAGCATCAACTTTAGCCTTATCAACTTCAATACCTTTCTCGGGAATCTTATGCCCCAAGACAATGCCTTCATTAACCATAAAGTGACACTTTTCCCAATTCAAGACGAGACTAGTGTCTTCGCATCTCTACAAAACTCGATCAAGGTTGCTCAAGAAATCATCAAAAGAGGATCCATAAACAGAGAAGTCATTGAATACCTCACAAATCTTTTCACAAAAGTCAGAGAATATAGCCATCATACATCTTTGAAAGGTAGCAGGTGCATTACATAAACCAAAAGGCATACGTCTATAAGCAAAAGTATCGAAAGGGCAAGTAAAAGTAGTTTTTGATTGATCCCCCGCTGACACAGGTATTTGAGAGAAACCAGAATAACCATCTAGAAAGCAGAAATGTGTAGGTTTGGATAGTCCTTCTAGCATTTGATCAATAAAAGGTAAAGGGTAATGATCTTTCTTAGTAGCTTTATTTAATTTACGGAAATCAATTACCATCCTATAACCTGTAATAATTCTTTGCGGGATCAATTCATCTTTATCATTAGGAACAACAGTAATACCTCCCTTTTTAGGAACACAATGGACATGGCTTACCCAATCACTATCAGCAACGGGATAAATTATACCTGCCTCAAGGAGCTTTAGTATCTCCTTTCTTACCACTTCTTTCATTTTGGGATTCAATCGTCGTTGAGGATCTCTAACTGGTTTGGCATCGTCCTCCAAATTAATTTTGTGTTGGCATAACGTGGGACTAATGCCCTTAAGATCATCCAGGGTATATCCAATAGCAGCGCGGTGCTTCTTCAAAGTTTTCAATAATCTTTCTTCTTCTTGCTCTGAAAGGTTAGCACTAATAATAATAGGATATATTTTCTTTTCATCAAGATAAGTATACTTAAGATTATCAGGTAATGGTTTGAGTTCAAACACGGGATCACCCTTGGGTGGAGGGGGATCCCCAAGAATTTCAACGGGAAGGTTGTGTTTCAAAGATAGGTTCTGTTTAAGGAACACTTCATCTATTTCCTTATTTCCTTCATAAACATATCATTTTCATGGTCTAGCAAATATTGTTCTAACGGATCAAGAGGGAGGCACGGCAATAGAAGCAAGACCAATAATCTCATCCTTACTAGGTGATTCTCTATCACGAGGTTGTCTACGAAACTTAGCAAAATTAAACTCATGAGACATACCCTCTAAGCCAATTGTGACAGTATCCTTTTCACAGTCAATCCTAGCATTAATTGTATTTAAGAAGGGTCTACTAAAAATAATGGGACAAAAGTCATCTTGTGGGGAACTAAGAACAAGAAAATCAGCGGGGTATTTATGTTGGGTAACGTAGTAATTTCAAAATTTTCCTACGCACACGCAAGATCATGGTGATGATATAGCAACGAGGGGAGAGTGTTGTCTACGTACCCTCGTAGACCGAAGCGGAAGCGTTGATGCAGCGTAGAGGAAGTAGTCGTACGTCCTCCCGGTCTGACCAATCCAAGCACCGTTACTCCGGCACCTCCGAGTTCTTGACACGCGTACAGCTCGATGACGCACCCTCGATCTCCAATCCAGTAGAGGCTCCGAGGGGGAGTTCTGTCAGCACGACGGCGTGGTGACGATCTTGATGTTCTCCAGTTGCAGGGCTTCGCCTAAGCACCGCTACAATATGACCGAGGTGTAATATCGTGGAGGGGGGCACCGCACACGGCTAAGGAACGATCAATGATCAACTTGTGTGTTCTAGGGTGCCCCCTACCCCCGTATATAAAGGAGGGAGGGAGGAGGTGGCCGGCCCAAGGAGGGGGCGCGCCATAGGAGGAGGAAACCTACTCCAAGTAGGTTTCCCCTCTTTTTCCTAATCTTATTTGGAGGGGAAAGGAAGGAGTACTAGTAGTAGGAAGGAGTACTAGTAGTAGGAAAGGAAGAGGGGGAAGGAGAAAGGAAAGGGGGGGCCGGCCCTCCTCCCCAATTCGGATTGGGCTTGGGGGGGCACGCCCCCCTCCCTTGCTCCTTCTCCCTTCTTCCTACATGGGCCCAATAAGGCCCATATACTTCCCGGGGTTCCGTAACCTCCGAGCTCCAGATATTCCCAAACTCTTCCGTAACCTTTCCGGTGTCCAAATATATCCGTCCAATATATCAATCTTTATGTCTCGACCATTTGAGACTCCCGTCATGTCCGTGATCATATCCGGACTCGAACAAACTTCGTACATCAAAATACATAAACTCATAATATAATTGTCACCAAACCTTAAGCGTGCGGACCCTACGGTTCGAGAACGATGTAGACATGATCGAGACATGTCTCGGTCAATAACCAATAGCGGGACCTGGATGCCCATATTGGTTCCTACATATTCTACTGAAGATCTTTATCGGTCAAACCGCACAACAACATACGTTGTTCCCTTTGTCATCGGTATGTTACTTGTCCGAGATTCGATCGTCGGTATCCAATACCTAGTTCAATCTCATTACCGACAAGTCTCTTTACTCGTTCTGTAATACTTCATCTCATAACTAACTCATTAGTTACATGCTTGCAAGGCTTAGGTGATGAGCATTACCGAGAGGGCCCAGAGATACCTCTCCGACAATCGGAGTGACAAATCCTAATCTCTAATTATGCTAACTCAACATGTACCTTCGGAGACACCTGTAGTACTCCTTTATAATCACCCAGTTACGTTGTGACGTTTGGTAGTACCCAAAGTGTTCCTCCGGTAAACGGGAGTTACACAATTCTCATAGTTACAGGAACATGTATAAGTCATGAAGGAAGCAATAGCAGAATACTAAACGATCAAGTGCTAAGCTAACGGGATGGGTCATGTCAATCACATCATTCTCCTAATGATGTGATCCCATTGATCAAATGACAACACATGTCTATGGTTAGGAAACATAACCATCTTTGATTAATGAGCTAGTCAAGTAGAGGCATACTAGTGACTATATGTTTGTCTATGTATTCACACATGTATCATGTTTTTCCGGTTAATACAATTCTAGCATGAATAATAAACATTTATCATGATATGAGGAAATAAATAAGAACTTTATTATTGCCTCTAGGGCATATTTCCTTCAGTCTCCCACTTGCACTAGAGTCAATAATCTAGATTACACAGTAATGATTCTAACACCCATGGAGTCTTGGTGCTGATCATGTTTTGCTCGTGAGAGAGGCTTAGTCAACGGGTCTGCAACACTCAGATCTGTATGTATCTTGCAAATCTCTATGTCTCCCACCTGGACTAAGTCCCGGATGGAATTGAAGCGTCTCTTGATGTGCTTGGTCCTCTTGTGAAATCTGGATTCCTTTGCCAAGGCAATTGCACCAGTATTGTCACAGAAGATCTTCATTGGTCCCGATGCACTAGGTATAACACCTAGATCGGAAATTAACTCCTTCATCCAGACTCCTTCATTTGCTGCTTCAGAAGCAGCTATGTACTCCGCTTCACATGTAGATCCCTTTCTGACGCTTTGTTTAGAACGCACCAACTCACAGCTCCACCGTTTAATATAAACACGATCCGGTTTGCGATTTAGAATCGTCCGGATCGGTGTCAAAGCTTGCATCGACGTAACCATTTACGACTAGCTCTTTGTCACCTCCATATCGAGAAACATATCCTTAGTCCTTTTCGTATTTCAGATGTTCTTGACCGCTGTCCAATGATCCACTCTGGATTACTTTGGTACCTACCTACCAAGCTTATTGCTAAGCATACGTCAGTCCGGTACACAAGACTTGCATACATGATAGAGCCTATGGTGAAGCATAGGGAACACCTTTCATTTTCTCTCTATCTTCTGCTGTGGTCGAGCATTGAGTTTGACTCAACTTCACACCTTGTAGCACATGCAAGAATCCTTTCTTTGCCTGATCCATTTTGAACTTTTTCAAAATTTTGTCAAGGTATGTGCTTTGTGAAAGTCCTATTAAGCGTCTTGATCTATCTCTATAGATCTTGATGCCCAATATGTAAGCAGCTTCACCGAGGTCTTTCATTGAAAAACTTTTATTCAAGTATCCCTTTATGCTATCTAGAAATTCTATATCATTTCCAATTAATAATATATCATCAACATATAAAACTAGAAATGCTACAGAGCTCCCACTCACTTTCTTGTAAATACAGGCTTCTCCAAAACACTGGCGAATGAAAGAATATTGTCTCTTGCCCTCATTAGAATGGTGCTATGTGTCGGGGAAATATCTGGTGCACCAGGCTATTTGGTGCTACCGGTGCATCCGTTTTGGTTTAGCCACTTTACAAATGTTGAATAACCCTGAATATTTTTATGTCGTAACAAGAATACATCATGTTATAGTTTTCTTAGATCCAAAGTCAATACATAATATGAGAAACAAAAATGATAGATTTCGTTGATGATAAGAAAATGGGCCGAATTTAAGGCCCAGTTTATGTTAGCTAGTATTCACACTATGATTTCTTCTTTTTGTTCTATATATATTTATTTTCAATTTGGACCTGGAAGTTTATACCATAGTACATATGTAGTGTACTTACATCCACATAATGATTTTTGTTTTTTAGTGTTTCAAATGGTACTTAGAGATCAAGTGTGCCAATAGGACCAAATGCCCAGGTGCACCAGATACGTTTCTGCTATGTACCCCGACTACATGAATATCAATGCATCGAACGCCACCATTTTCAACTCGCAATGGTCATAGTCAATGATGGTGCTCAATTTACAAGGGAGAGTAGACCATATTAGGATGACACTCGCCCCATGTCCACGATGGCATCTAGGTGCACAATACACATTGGACTCTTCCAAGTACTTATGGTACCCCTCATCATTCCACTGATTGAGCTCCATTGAGTATTTAGAGATAAGGGTTTCAATATCGTGCCTAATTCCCACGAACACCAGGATGGATTTGTTGTCAGGACACTTGGGGTTGTTATAGTTGTAACCACTGCATAACATGCAACATTGCATTCTAGTGGTATAAGATCGGCTCGTACATGGGCACATGCGCTTTATGCTTCATCTTGATGACGGGGTCCCTACCGATGAGGACCATGACATCATGAAGGAGGACCTGACCTTGGTGGGAACGAGGGTGTTGTACTGTTGAAGGATGGCGTGGGGCTTTGAGTATAAGGTGGATGCAGGGATGAAGCTAGTGGAGATTTCTCACTTCCATGCGTGTGTTTCCAAGGAAGCCAAGCAAAGGGAAGCACTGGGTGCAATATGTGGTAGTGGCAAAGGAAGCCAAGCAAAGGAAGGATGTCCATATGAATCCTGATGGGTGATTAAAGTAATCCAAGTATGGATCCATAGTGAGTCCAAGGTTTACAATGATATGGATGTGAGAGTTGATGGAGACGGTGACAGCGATGGTGTGGATGACAATGAAGGTGGTGGATCTCTATGGTGTGGCCGTTGTGCTCAAGTTATTATTGTGATCAATGCCCTCCTATTGATTCCTCTTTTGGATCCCTTCCGGAGCTGAGGTTTAGTCCAATACATCTAATCTCGGAAGATATTCTCAATGCTTTATTTGCCAATTGATTGTTTCCTGTATGATTGTGTTCCTACTTCTTCACTATGTTTGGAATGCAAATATGTTACTTTTTAGTTGCCTATTGGTAGTTACCTCGTAATTTGATTTGCTTCATAACATGCTTTGGTAAGGCACAAGAACTATGTCTCGTTAATTGTTGGTGATGTGGATTCAAATAAAGATCTCAATGATTTCAACGAGTCTAGATAAAACTATATTTGTACATTGGAAATTTCGTGTGCTTGATTTTTTTTGCATTGTTTGTATTAATTGTGGTGTGGCTTGCATGTAGACGGTGAATGAGAACATAATTTTCCTTTAACAGTTCCTAGTGTGAAGCAAAAAATCAAATAAGATATATTTCTTATTTGGTAAGGTATTTAAGATTATCTCTATACATCAATATAAGGTTAAATAATTTCATAAGGAATATTTTATTTGATATGTACAATATTCATTTGTATGTACATGATTGCTAGTGGCTTGGAATGCTCATACATCATCAAAATAAATACAAAATATGAATACATATTATCACTTAAGGATTATTAATTTCGTGTGTTGTTGAGGAGTGCCAGCGAAAGTTATGCATACACCAGCATCCAACCATCCATAATAACGAACAAATGGGTTCTAACTAGCTAAGATAGGATTGTGTTTTGAGCGAAAAATGTGCCAAAATCACAAATGGTGTAGAGGCAAGTTTTTTCACTCATATAAGCCATATGAAGAGTGATGAAATTAGTCTTGCTTCTTGAATTATCTAGAATTAAGAAGTGATCTATAAAATTTGAAGAAGTGGTCTATAAAATTTGTGTGCCTGAATTATAATTATTTTGCATTGTTTGTATTAATTTTGTGAGGCGCCTCTCTGCCTGCAACCTCACATCGAATTGATCTTCTTGAGAACACATCTATCCATCAATTGAAAAAAATCTACAGATACCCTCGTCCACATGAGTGATCGAACCATGGTCCTCTCAATGGAAATCTCATGTGATATCCATCACATGTGTTTTGGATAGTATTCTAGTATTCCTCTGATATCCATCACATGTTTCTGGTTAGTCGATGATGATACCGTAATACCGAGTGGGCCTCAAGAGTATCTCTCCATTGTTAGATGAGAAAATCATGGTAGGTTTGATTTTCTTCATGACATGCTTTGCTAAGGCACTAGAAGTATGTGTCACTAGTTGTTGGTGATGTGGATTCAGATAAAGATTTCATTGATTTCAAAGAGAAAACTATATATGTATAATGTAAATTTTGTGTGCTTGGCAAATATTTTTGCACTATTTGTATTAACTCTGATGTGGCTTGCGTGTAGATGGTGAATAAGAATGACTTTTCCTCTACAGATCCTAGTGTGAAACAACAATTTTAAATAGGATATATTTGTTATTTGGTGAGGTATTTAAGATTACATGTACACATTGATATAAAATTAAAGAATTAAATAAGGGATATTTTATTCAATATGTACAATAAATTATGTGCATTTCCATGTATATGATCACTGATGGCTTGGAATGCTCATCCATGATCGAAATAAATATAATATACATGAGTATATCTTCACTTGCTGAATATTAATTTTGTAAATCTCAATAATCAATTCAATATAACATATTAATATTTTATGTAGACTTCGTGGCTATTAATTTGGGAAATCTCACCAAATCTCTAGTTTAATGCGATAAATCCACTATAAAAAGACTTGCCCATTTCTTATGTTTTCGTCAAAACTTACATATCACACCAAGATCAACAACTCGCTCCTTCAGCACAAACGACCAGTTGAAATGAGGAATACCCATGTGTTGCTTATGTCATTGGTCTTACTCGTGCTAGCATCAGGTAGTCATTTGTCCATGTAATACATATGTGCTTAATCTCTCTCACCAAATGATGGTCATGTTGTGATCGTTCTTTTTCTTCATCGTGGAATTTTGCAGATGTGGTAGTGGAGGCATCAAGATATTCTAGCATTAAAGAATTCGTATGTGTGGAGAAAATTTTCCCACCTCGAACATGTGATACCCATGCTTGCGAAGAGTCATGCTACAAACGTACAAGGCAATACAAATCCGGCGAGTGTGTTGCTCAGGGGTGCAAGTGCAAGTTATGCATATATCAGCCTCCAGCCATCCATAATAATGAACAAATGGGTTCTAACTAGCTAAGATAGGATTTTTTTTTGAGCAAATAATGTGGCAGAATCACAGATGGTGTAGAGGTAAGGTTTTTCACTCATATGATCCATATGAAGAGTGATGAATTTAGCCTTGCTTCTTGAATTATCTGGAATTAATAAATGGTTTATAAAATTTGGGAAGTGGTCTATAAAATGTGGGTGCTTGACTTTGCATGTGTATTTAGTTGAACTAATTGTTTTTTTATGAAAAATGATATGTTTGTTTCCTTTTTGTTTTCTTCGAACTTGAACTTTTTTATAATTAAGGTTTGGACTTCAATTTCCTTGAATCTTGAGTTCATGATGCAAATTTTTAGACTTTGATGTTTTTGTAGTGTTCTCATTTTTTTTTATTTTTTTTGTTACTTGGTTTCCGCATCCGAACTGACTGTGTTATTATCTCTGAATTTGCATATTAATTTTCATGAACTACCCAAAAAAGTGAGTGATTTTTCAGTCCTTTTAAATGATTTTTTTACAAGTGTGCTAATATGAATTCTTCTAATCCTAGTCTTTTTAATGTTTGTACTGCTCTAACTTTGACCCAACTATACAAAACCTATGTGTGTGAACCTCTCTAAACCTTTTCTGTCTTCCACACATGAATCTCGTGACGGATTTTTTTATGTTTGTACTTTCTTATTTTCCTTCTCTGAACTCCATGTGCTTTGATATAGAAACTTACATAACTAATATGTGTGAACATCTCAACTTTAAGTTCTAGTTCTCCATAAATGGAGTTTACTACATTTTTACTGTGTCCCTGGACTGAAAGTTTGAACTTTGGTAGCGTGTATACTTTTCCATGCATTTTTTCCCTTGGCGAGATGTGTACTCTCGCAAATTGGATACATTTTTTTGTTGATAGACCTTGAACTTTCTTATATTTATTATGAGATCCCTAAGTTTCACATGGTTAACTACTGTAGTTCTCAAGCACGCATACTTCCAGCACCAAATGCATACACTCTCAACAAAGGACCACACACGCAGTAACACATATAGCTATAGCTACTGGTATAGCCACGTGCATACAGAGAGCTATAGTCGCTTTTATTTAACTAATTTGAAGTTTGAACGATGCTCTTTTTTTCTCCAACCTAGTTTGAGCTCAAAACGTGCATATACGTTTGATATGCGGCAATTCAAAATGAGCAAAAACACAAGTTCAACAATATTAAGACACTAGTTTGGCTATATCCAAGCAAGTTGATTTGCAGTCCAGCAACAATATTATTTTTGTGTACTAACTAGATGACAGTATGTGAATTTTGTTTTTCTGCACTTCTTGAAATGAATATTTGAACCATCGAATGTGGGTATGCGAACCAAAATTCATAAGAGGTGTGGAAACAAGTTCTGTAATTGAACAAGCATCTACAATAGCTTCAACATTCTCACAATAGTGAAGGCACAATATCCCTCCCTTTCCAGTAGCTCAACAAGCATCAAATTCTTCCTAAAATTTCTTCAATTCCTGAAACTATCATCAGTCTACATTCTAACAATAACATGCACGTTCAGAATGATGTGTCACTTTAATTAGTGAATTGTCTCGAACAAACACTAATTTGTTTGGAGTGGACTACATTAATGTATGTGCAAAACTGTTCTTTTTCTCTAGCGAGTGAACTGTCGTTAGTCTAGCATAAGAATGGATGCAATATGTACATATGAACTATTTACTTTGGCCACAATTTACTTAAGAAAGCAAAAAAAACATCAAATGTAAATAAAATCAGGGGCGGGTCATGATTTTATTCTTCACCACATGTTCTACCCCCTTATCTTCTCATCACAACCAAGGCTTTGTTACTCTCTCTCTCTCTCTCTCTCTCTCTCCTTTGGGGCGACCAAATCCCACTAGTAGTGCCTTTTTCCGCTAGAAGAAATTGAAGGCAAAAATATAGCAGAGCATGGCTGTCGCATGCGGCAGCTCAGAATTGTGAGAGAGCAACAACAGTTGCGTGTCTCATGGGAGAGCACAACATTCAGGCAATCCTGCGGCCAACCAACACGCCGGATGATGAGAGCCCTCCGCTGACATGCCTGGGCTGAACTGCTCCAATTCGTGATGTTAAAGATGCGAGGAAACAGTTCATCCGTTCAATCTTCAACAGATATCACATGTGCATTAACAGATTAGCAGTTCAATTTCAACAGTAGAAAATCACCTGAATGCTAAACCAAAATTCTATGGACTAATAGAATGTATTATCCCAAATTACTTTTCTTAGATTTATCTAGATATGTATCTAGATAAATCTAAGAAAAGTAATCTCGGAAAGAAGGTGTACTTGTCATGGAGTGACAGATTAACACGAGTAGGCCAAATTTGAACTAGATTAGATGAAATTCTATGGAAAAAGGGTGCACAGGTGCGAACTTGTGAGGCAGGAGCAGGCAAACTGCATGGTGTGTCGCTGTCGCCATTCTCGTTTTTCTTCAAGCCCCTACCAATGTTGCTCATGTGAGTGTTTGATAAAAAAACTACCACTTCAGGGATATGTGTCCCACGGAACTATCACTTTTTAAAAAGTGACCGGAAACTACCAAAATTTCTAAATTTTGTGACTACAAACTACCACTTTTGGATAGTGCCCAATTTAGCCGATTTAAACGTGTTTATGACAGGCAAGCCCGTCTGTAAGGGCCCGCTTATTTTGACCATTAAGTCGACCATTATGACAGGTGGGGCCCACATCAACCTCCTTCTTCCTTCTCCTCTCTTTCTCTCTGGCATTTCAAGAAACACCTTTTGTGCATGAGAGGGAAGAAGGTGAGCTCCAGCGATGTGCCGCGTCAGCTATGGAAGACACCCCGCCGCTCCTGACAGAGGAAAACGGTCCACAGGACCTCCCGCACCTCATGCCCGAGCGCACGAATGGTAGGGAGCCACGGCGGCAACACCTACGAAGGATGCTACCACGAGATCTCTTGCCTCCGCCGCAAGAACGTCGTGCTCCGCGTCGAGAATGTCATGCTCAGGCGCCAGGCCGACCAGTGCCCGTGTTGTTGCTATGGTGCCACGATGTTGCAACAGCAGTGATGACCCACAAGTATAGGGGATCTATCATAGTCCTTTCGATAAGTAAGAGTGTCGAACCCAACGAGGAGCAGAAGGAAATGACAAGCGGTTAAGGTTTTCTCTGCAAGCACTGAAATTGTAGGTAACAGATAGTTTTGTGATAAGATAATTTGTAACGAGTAACAAGTAATGAAAGTAAATAAAGTGTAGCAAGGTGGCCCAATCCTTTTTGTAGCAAAGGACAATCTTGGACAATTTCTTATAATGAGAAAAGCGCTCGCGAGGACACATGGGAATTATCGTCAAGCTAGTTTTCATCACGCTCATATGATTTGCATTCGGTACTTTGATAATTTGATATGTGGGTGGACCGGTGCTTGGGTACTGCCCTTACTTGGACAAGCATACACTTATGATTAACCCCTATTGCAAGCATCCGCAACTACAAAAGAAGTATTAAGGTAAACCTAACCACAACATTAGACATATGGATCCAAATCAGCCCCTTACGAAGCAACGCATAAACTAGGGTTTAAGCTTCTGTCACTCTAGCAACCCATCATCTACTTATTACTTCCCAATGCCTTCCTCTAGGCCCAAATAATGGTGAAGTGTCATGTAGTCGACGTTCACATAATACCACTAGAGGAGAGACAGCATACATCTGATCAAAATATCGAACGAATACCAAATTCACGTGACTACTAATAGCAAGACTTCACCCATGTCCTCAGGAACAAACCTAACTACTCACAAAGCATATTCATGTTCATAATCAGAGGAGTATTAACATACATTAAGGATCTGAACATATGAACTTCCACCAAGTAAAACAATTAGTATCAACTACAAGGAGTAATCAACACTACTAGCAACCCACAGGTACCAATTTGTGGTTTTGATACAAGATTGGATACAAGAGATGAACTAGGGTTTTGAGAGGATGGTGCTGGTGAAGATGTTGATGGATATTGACCCCATCCCGATGAGAGGATCGTTGGTGATGACGATGGTGATGATTTCCCCCTCCCGGAGGGAAGTTTCCCCGGCAGAACAGCTCCGCCGGAGCCCTAGATTGGTTCCGCCAAGGTTCCACCTCGTGGCGCGGAGTTTCGTCCCATAAGCTTGCTTATGATTTTTTCCAGGGTAAAAGGCTTCATATAGCAGAAGATGGGCACCGGAGGGCCACCAGGGGGCCCAGGAGACAGGGGCACGCCCAGTAGGGGTGGGCGCGCCCCCACCCTCCTGGCTAGGGTGTGGGCCCCCTGTGGTGTTTTCTTCGCTCAATAATTCTTATTAATTCCAAAAAATGACTTCCGTGGAGTTTCAGGATTTTTGGAGCTGTGCAGAATAGGTTTCCAATGTTTGCTCCATTTCCAGCCAGAATTCCAGCTGCCGACATTCCCCCTCTTCATGGTAAACCTTGTAAAATAAGAGAGAATAGCCATAAGTATTGAGACATAATGTGTCATAACAGCCCATCATGCAATAAATATTGATATAAAAGCATGATGCAAAATGGACGTATCAACTCCCCCAAGCTTAGACCTTGCTTGTCCTCAAGCGGAAGCCGAAATCAATAAATATGTCCACATGTTTATAGATAGAGGTGTTGATAAAAAATAAAATACGGACATGAGGGCATCATGATCATTCTTATAACAACAACATATATAGATTTTGTCATATGATTTCTTATGCTCAAGTAACAATCAATTCACAAAGTCAAGTATGGTTTAGAAACTTCATTGGGAACTAACAAACTATAATCTCAGTCATTGAAGCAATTGCAATTTATCATAACATCAGAAAGAGTCAAGAATATAGCTTTTCAGCAAGTCCACATACTCAACTATCATATAGTCTTCTACAATTGCTAATACTCATGCAATACTTGTGGTTATGGAGTTTCAACTGGACACTGAGAAAGATAGGGGCTTATTGTGTTGCCTCCCAATATATTCACCTTTGGGTGATGTCAACAATAATAATTCATGCTAACTTACATCCAATTGGATATATATATCAGGATCTTTCAAACACGAGGAGCTTGCCAAAGGATAAAATGAAAAAGGGAAAGGTGAAGATCACCTTGACTCAAGCATAAAGTAAAAACATAAAGTAAAAGATATGCCCTTCGCAGAGGGAGGCAGAGTTTGTCATGTGCTTTTAGGGTTGGATGCATACAATCTTAACGCAAAAGAATGTCACTTTATATTGCCCCTTGTATGTGGACCTTTATTATGCAGTCCGTCGCTTTTATTGCTTCCACAACAAGATCGTATAAAGCTTATTTTCTCTGCACTAATAAGTCGTACATATTTAGATAGCAATTTTTATTGCCTGCAACATGACAATTTACTTGAAGGATCTTACTCAATCCATAGGTAGATATGGTGGACTCTCATGGCAAAACTGGGTTTAAGGATATTTGGAAGCACAAGTAGTATCTCTACTTAGTGCAAGGAATTTGGCTAGCATGAGGGGGAAGGCAAGCTCAACATGTTTGGAAGGTCAATGACAATATACTTTAACTGGGATGTGAGAAAACATAAACCATTACATTGTCGTCCTTGTCCAACATCAACTCTTTTAGCATGTCATACTTAATGAGCGCTTCACAACCATAAAAGATTTCCAAGATAATATATTTGTATGTGAACCTCTCTTTCCTTATTACTTCCTATTAATTGCAACGATGACCAAAACTATGTTTATCAACTCTCAACAACTTTTATGCCTCATACTTTCTATGTGTGAAGTCATCACTAACCATAGGATTAATATGAACTCTTTTATTCTTTCTACTTTCTCAAGATCATAGCGACATAGCAAAGCCCTTGACTCAACACTAATCTTTATTATAGATAGCTCACGGATTCGATTACATAAAGAGATCACAAAGCAAAACTCAAAACTACTTGATATCAAAACTTCAATCTACTAGATCAAGATACTACTAAAAGGATCGAACTAAATAAAATGGTAAAGATAAGAGTGTGATGGTGATACGATACAGGGCACCTCCCCAAGATTCGCGATTGCCAAGGGAGTGCCCATACCCATGTAATTATGTCCTCGGAGGTGGCGAAGTGGGAGTTGTTGATGATGTAGGCTTGTCGACATCTTCCAAGGCATAGGCTCACCATCATAGAAGGATGATTGAGTCTCCGGATCCTTAAGTCTACATAAACTCATCATCTTGAATCTATATTCATACTCACAGCCTGGTTTTGCATAACATAGATCCAAGCTTGGAGGTGCTCGATTTTCTCTTGAAGCTTGAATATGGTCTCCCCAATGACTTTGGCAACTAGCTTGTGGTTGTTGGTGAACTCCGTGATCATCATCTGGTTGGCGTTGAGTTCATGCTCCACCATCCCTTGGCACTTGAAGACTTGCTCTTCCTCGGCTTGAGCTTTGTCTCCACGCTTCCAGTGCCTTGGTCCCTCCACATCGCGGATGTGCAGCACCCCTCACGCATCTCAATGGTTTGAGGGTGTTGCAGCACCTCCGTGAGATAGAGATAACCCTCTCAAAAACTTGTCCTTCGAGCTCTTGGAGACGCCATGATGCTCTAGATCTGAAACAAAACAGCTCGAAATGAAAATAGAGGATATTTGCGTGATACGGTGGTCAAAACCTTGGGAGTTTATATAATGAATTTTACCGACCAAAATCGTAACATGCAAGAAAAGCGAGTCCGGGACGTGCGAGGTGGCCACGAGAGGGGCGCGCCCGAGAAGGGTGGGCGCGCCTTCCACCCTCGTGGAGGCCTCGTGTCCTTCCCGGACTACTTCTTTCTTCCTAAAATTTTTAAATATTCCAAAACTGATAAAAATTGCCATTAGAATTGTTTTGGAGTCGGTATACTTACCGTACCACATACCTATTCCTTTTCGGAGTCTGGAACGTTCTGGAAAGTATCCCTTATGTATTCCTCCGGGGTTACAGTTTCAATAATATTAGTTTCAACATTGATAGGATTACTTGAGATATAATGTTTAATTCTTTGACCGTTCACCACCCTTGGACTTGTGCCTTCGAAGTTATTGATTTTTATGGCACCAGAATGATAGACCTCCTCGATAACGTAAGGACCTTCCCATTTAGAGAGAAGTTTTCCTGCTAAAAATCTTAAATGAGAGTTGAATAATAACACATAGTCACCTCGTTAAACTCACGCTTTTGTATCCTTTTGTCATGCCAGCGTTTGAATTTTTATTTGAATAGCTTGGCATTCTCATAGCTTGGGTTCTCCATTCATCAAGTGAGCTAATATCAAACAACATCTTCTCACCGGCAAATTTGAAGTCATAGTTGAGCTCTTTAATAGCCCAATATGCTTTATGTTCAAGTTCAAGAGGTAAATGACATGCTTTTCCATAAACCATCTTATAGGGAGACATACCCATAGGATTTTTGTATGCAGTTCTATAGGCCCATAATGCATCATCAAGTTTTTTGGACCAATTCTTTCTAGATCTATTAACAGTCTTTTGCAAAATTAATTTGAGCTCTCTATTGCTCAACTCTACTTGACCACTAGACTGCGGATGATAAGGAGATGCGATTCTATGATTAAAATCATACTTAGCAAGCATCTTACGGAAAGCACCATGAATAAAATATGAACCACCACCAGTCATAAGATATCTAGGGACTCCAAACCTCAGAAAAAATAACTTCTTTAAGCATTTTAATAGAAGTGTTATGATCAGCACTACTAGTTGGAATAGCTTCTACCCACTTAGTAATGTAATCAACAGCAACTAAAATATGTGTGTAACCATTAGAGGCAGGAAAGGGTCCCATATAATCAAAGCCCCAAACATCAAACGGTTCAATAACAAGAGAATAATTCATAGGCATTTCTTGACGTCTACTAATATTACCAATTCTTTGACATTCATCACAAGATAAGACAAACTTATGAGCATCTTTGAAGAGAGTAGGCCAATAAAAACCAGATTGCAGTAACTTATGTGCAGTTCTGTCTCCAGCGTGGTGTCCTCCATATGATTCAGAGTGACACTTGCGTAGGATCTGTTCCTGTTCATGCTCGGGTACACAACGTCTAATAACACCATCTACTCCTTCTTTATAAAGGTGTGGGTCATCCCAGAAGTAATGTCTTAAATCATAAAAGAACTTTTTTTTGCTGGTATGTGAAACTAGGTGGTATAAATTTAGCAACAATGTAATTAGCATAATCAGCATACCAAGGAGCAGTACGAGAAGCATTAACGACCGCTAATTATTCATCAGGAAAACTATCATCAATAGGCAGTGGGTCATCAAGAACATTCTCTTACCTAGACAAGTTGTCTGCAACGAGGTTCTCAGCTCCTTTTCTATCAATAATATGTAGATCAAATTCTTGGAGCAAGAGAACCCATCTAATGAGTCAGGCTTAGCATCTTTCTTTTCCATAAGATATTTAATAGCAGCATGATCAGTGTGAATAGTAACTTTGGAATCAACAATATAAGGTCTAAACTTATCACATGCAAACACAACTGCTAAGAATTCTTTTTCAGTAGTAGCATAATTTCTTTAGGCGTTATCAAGAGTTTTACTAGCATCTTGGATAACATTCAATTTCTTATCAACTCTTTGCCCTAGAACAACACCTCTGACATAATCACTAGCATCACACATAATTTCAAAAGGTAAATTCAATCGGTGGCTGAACAATGGGTGCGATGATCAAAGCTTTCTTAAGTATTTCAAATGCTTCTACACAATCATCATCAAAGACAAAAGGAATATCTTTTGCAATAAATTAGTCGAGCCTAGAGATTTTAGAAAAGTCCTTAATGAACCTCCTATAAAACCGACATGACCAAGGAAACTTCTTATACCTTTTATGTCCTTGGGACATGGCATCTTTTCAATAGCATCAACTTTAGCCTTATCAACTTCAATACCTTTCTCGAAATCTTATGCCCCAAGACAATGCCTTCATTAACCATAAAGTGACACTTTTCCCAATTCAAGACGAGACTAGTGTCTTAGCATCTCTACAAAACTTCGATCAAGGTTGCTCAAGAAATCATCAAAGAGGATCCATAAGCGAAGAAGTCATTGAATACCTCACAAATCTTTTCACAAAAGTCGAGAGAATATAGCCATCATACATCTTTGAAAGGTAGCAGGTGCATTACATAAACCAAAAGGCATCGTCTATAAGCAAAAGTATCGAAAGGGCAAGTAAAAGTAGTTTTGATTGATCCCCGGCGACACAGTATTTGAGAGAAACCGAATAACCATCTAGAAAGCGAAATGTGTAGGTTTGGATAGTCCTTCTAGCATTTGATCAATAAAAGGTAAAGGGTAATGATCTTTCTTAGTAGCTTTATTTAATTTACGAAATCAATTACCATCCTATAACCTGTAATAATTCTTTGCGGGATCAATTCATCTTTATCATTAGGAGCAGCGATAATACCTCCCTTTTAGGAACACAATGGACATGGCTTACCCAATCACTATCAGCAACGGGATAAATTATACCTGCCTCAAGGAGCTTTAGTATCTCCTTTCTTACCACTTCTTTCATTTTGGGATTCAATCGTCGTTGAGGATCTCTAACTGGTTTGGCATCGTCCTCCAAATTAATTTTGTGTTGGCATAACGTGGGACTAATGCCCTTAAGATCATCCAGGGTATATCCAATAGCAGCGCGGTGCTTCTTCAGAGTTTTCAATAATCTTTCTTCTTCTTGCTTTGAAAGGTTAGCACTAATAATAATAGGATATATTTTCTTTTCATCAAGATAAGTATACTTAAGATTATCGGGTAATGGTTTGAGTTCAAACAGGGATCACCCTTGGGTGGAGGGGATCCCAAGAATTTCAACATGGAAGGTTGTGTTTTCCTTCTTTCATTCATAAACATATCATTTTCATGGTTCAAATATTGTTTAAGGAACACTTCATCTATTTCCTTCTTTCCTTCATAAACATATCATTTTCATGGTCTAGCAAATATTGTTCTAACGGATCCGACCATAAGGGATTGGGGCATGAATATAACATTGACACGGCAATAGAAGCAAGACCAATAATCTCATCCTTACTAGGTGATTCTCTATCACGAGGTTGTCTCTATCATACCGAAACTTAGCAAAATTAAACTCATGAGACATACAAGGTCTTGAAATATGCCCTAGAGGCAATAATAAAGTTATTATTTATTTCCTTATTTCATGATAAATGTTTATCATTCATGCTAGAATTGTATTAACCGGAAACATGATACATGTGTGAATGCATAAACAAACAACATGTCACTAGTATGCCTCTACTAGACTAGCTTGTTAATCAAAGATGGTTATGTTTCCTAACCATGAACAAAGAGTTGTTATTTGATTAACAAGGTCACATCATTAGTAGAATGATCGATTGACATGACCCATTCCATTAGCTTAGCACTTTCGATCGTTTAGTATGTTGCTCTGCTTTTATCCATGACTTATACATGTTCCTGTAACTATGAGATTATGCAACTCCGTTTACGGAGGAACACTTTGGGTGCTACCAAGCGTCACAACATAATCGGGTGATTATAAAGGAGTACTACAGTGTCTCCAAAGGCGAATGTTGGGTTGGCATATTTGAGATTAGGTTTTGTCACTCCGATTGTCGGAGAGGTATCTCTGGGCCCTCTCGGTAATACACATCATTTAAGCCTTGCAAGCAATACAACTAATGAGTTAGTTGTGAGATGATGTATTACGGAGCGAGTAAAGAGACTTGCGTAGCGAGATTGAACTAGGTATTGGATACCGACGATCGAATCTCGGGCAAGTAACATACCGATGACAAAGGGAACAACGTATGTTGTTATGCGATCGACCGATAAAGATCTTCGTAGAATATGTAGGAACCAATATGGGCATCCAGGTCCGCTGTTGGTTATTGACCGAGACGTGTCTCGGTCATGTCTACATTGTTCTCGAACCGTAGGGTCCGCACGCTTAAGGTTTCGATGGCGGTTATTATGAGTTTATGTATTTTGATGTACCGAAGAAGTTGAGTCCGGATGTGATCACGGACATGACGAGTCTCTAAATGGTCGAGACATAAAGATTGATATATTGGAAGCCTATATTTGGAGTCCGAATGGTTCGGGTGAAATCGAAATTCTGAGATCTGGGGAGGTTCTGGAACCCCGGGAACTAAATGGGCCTTAGTGGGCCTCGAGGGAAAGGAGGAGGGCAGCCCAGGTGGCAGCCTCCCCCTCCCCTAGTCCTAATAGGACAAGGAGGCGGCGCCCCCTCTCTCTTCCCCCCCAATCCTACTCCAACTAGGAAGGGGAGTCCTACTCCCGGTGGGAGTAGGACTCCTCGGCGCCCCCTCTTGGCCGCCCGCACCTCCCCTCCATCCTTTATATCTGAGGGCAGGGGGCACCCTAGAACACACAAGTTTGATCTACGGATCGTTCCTTAGCCGTGTCGGTGCCCCTTCCACCAAATTCCACCTCGGTCATATCGTCGCGAAGCTTAAGGCGAAGCCTGCTTGATAGAACATCAAGATCGTCCTGCGCCGTCATCTTGTGGAACTCTCCTCGACACTCGGCTGGATCGAGTCTGAGGGCGTCATCGAGCTGTCGTGTGTCAAGAACTTCGGGCGTCGAATGTAACGCGGGATCGGTCGGATCGCGAGGAGAGCGTCGACTACTTCCTCTACGTTGTGATCGCTTCGCTTGGGTCTACAAGGGTATGTGGACAACACTCTCCCCTCTCGTTGCTATACATCACCATGATCTTGCGTGTGCGTAGGAAATTTTTGAAATTACTCGTTCCCCAGCGATGGTATCGAGCCTAGGTTTTTCTATGGTTTGATGTTTTGCACGAGTAGAACACAAGTGAGTTGTGGGCGATACAAGTCATACTACCTACCAGCATGTCATACTTTGGTTCAGCGGTATTGTGAGATGAAGCGGCCCGGACCGACATTACTGCGTGCGCTTCTGAGACTGGTTTCACCGCTTCGAGCACTCGTTGCTTAAAGGTGACCGGTGGGTGTCTCATCCTCTCTCACTTTAGTTGAACCGAGTGTGGCTCGCCCGGTCCTTGAGAAGGTTAAAAGCGGAGTCTATTTGTGAAATATCGTTGTGGTTTTGATGCGTAGGTGAGACTGGTTCTTGCTTAAGCCCGTAGCAGCCACGTAAAATTTGCAACAACAAAGTAGAGGGCGTCTAACTTGTTTTTGCGGGGCATGTTGTGATGTGATATGGTCAAGGCGTGATGCTATATTTTATTATATGAGATGATCATGTTTTGTAACGAAGTTATCGGCAATGGCGAGAGCCATATGGTTGTCGCTTTATTGTATGCAATGCAATGCATACTGTAATGCTTTACTTTATCACTAAGCGGTAGCGATAGTCGTAGAAGCATAAGTTTGGCGAGGCGACAACGATGCTACGATGGAGATCAAGGTGTCGCACCGGTGGCGATGGTGATCATGGTGGTGCTGCAAGATGGAGATCACGAAGCACAAGATGATGATGACCATATCATATCACTTATATTGATTTGCATGTGATGTTTATCCTTTATGCATCTTATCTTGCTTTGATTGGCGTTAGCATTATAAGATGATCTCTCACTAAATTATCAAGAAGTGTTCTCCCGGTATGCACCGTTGCCAAAGTTAAATCGTGCCCGGACACCGCGTGATGATCGGGTGTGATAAGCTCTCGTCCATCTACAACGGGTGCAAGCCAGTTTTGCACCGCGAGAATACTCGGGTTATACTTGGCGAGCCTAGCATATGCGAGATATGGCCTCGGAACACGGAGACCGAAAGGTCGGCGTGAATCATATAGTAGATATGATCAACATAAGATGTTCACCATTGAAAACTACTCCATTTCACGTGATGATCGGTTATGGTTTAGTTGATTTGGATCACGTGATCACTTAGATGACTAGAGGATGTTTTTCTAAGTGGGAGTTCTTAAGTAATATGATTAATTGAACTTAAATTTATCATGAACTTAGTACTGATAGTATCTTGCTTGTTTATGTTTGTTTGTAGATAGATGGCTCGTCTTTGTTGTTCCGTTGAATTTTAATGCGTTCCTTGAAAGCAAAGTTGAAAGATGATGGTAGCAATTACGGACTTGGGTCCGTAACGAGGATCATCCTCATTCTGCCTGGAAGAATTACGTCTGGATGCACCGCTGGGTGCGAACTTCTTCTTTGGAGCAACACGGATGTTGTGAATGTCTGGCGAGCAAAGTGATGACTACTCTATAGTTCGATGTGCCATGCTACGGCTTAGAACCGGGACTTCAACGGCGTTTTGAGCGTCATGGAGCATATGAGATGTTCGGGAGTTGAAGTTAATATTCAACAGAATGCGGATTGAGAGATATGAAGTCTCAATAAGTTCTATAGCTGCAAGATGGAGGAGAATAGTTACATTAGTGAGCACATACTCGGAATGTGCAGGTACTACAATCACTTGACACAATTGGGAGTTAATCTTCCGGATGATTGTGTCATTGACGAAATTCTTCAATCACGCCACCAAGCTACAAAGGCTTCGTGATGAACTATAATATGCAAGGGTTAGTAAAGACTATACAGAGCTCTTACATGAATGCTAAAGGCTGCGGAGGTAGAAATCAGAAGGAGCATCAAGTGTTGATGGTCAATAAGACCACTAGTTTCAAGAAGAAAGGCAAAGGGAAGAAGAAGGGAACTTCAAGAAGAACAGCAAGCAAGTTCTTTGCTCGGAGAAAAACCCAAGTCGGACCTAAACACAAGCCGAGTGCTTCTCTGCAAGCGGTAGTCCTTTGAGCGGAACTGCCCCAAGTATTTGGCGGATAAGAAGGATGGCAAGGTGAACAAAGGTATATGTGATATACATGTTATTGATGTGTACCTTACTAGAACTCGTAGTAGCACACAGGTATTTGATATTGGTTACATTGCTAATATTTGCAACTCGAAGCAGGGGACTACTGGATTAGCGAACTACGGCAAAGGGCGAGGTGACGATCTTGCGTGGGAAATGGTTCCAAAGTCGATGTGATCGCGGTCGACACGCTACCTCTACATCTACCTTGGGATTAGTTTTAGACCTAAATAATTGTTATTTGGTGCTGCGTTGAGCATGAACATTATATCTGGATCTTGTTTGATGCGAGGCGGTTATTCATTTAAATCGAGAGAATAATGGTTGTTCTATTTATATGAGTAATATCTTTTATGGTCATGCACCCTTGAAGAGTGGTCTATTTTGATGAATCTCGATAGTAGTGATACACATATTCATAATGTTGAAACCAAAAGATCAGAGTTGATAATGATAGTGCAACTTATTTGTGGCACTTGCCGTTTAGGTCATATCGATTGTAAAGCGCATGAAGAAACTCCATCTTGATGGACTTTTGGAGTCACTTGATTATGAATCACTTGGCACTTATGAACCATGCCTCATGGGCAAGATGACTAAAACCCGTTCTCGGTACTATGGAGAGAGCAACAGATTTGTTGGAAATCATACATACGAGATGTATGTGGTCCGATGAATGTTGAGGCTCGTGGCGGATATCGTTATTTTCTCACCTTCACGGATGACTTAAGCGGATATGGGTATATCTACTTAATGAAACATAAGTCTGAAACATTTGAAAAGTTCAAAGAATTTCAGAGTGAAGTTGAAAATCATCGTAACAAGAAAATTAAGTTTCTCGATCGATCGTGGAGGTGAATATTTGAATTCGAGTTTGGTCTACATTTGAAACAATGCGGAATAGTTTAGCAACTCCGCCACCGGAACACCACAGCGTAATGGTGTGTCGAGCGTCGTGTCGTGCTTTACTAGATATGGTGCGATCTATGATGTCTCTTCTGATTTACCGCTATCGTTTTGGGGTTATGCTCTAGAGGCGGCCGCATTCACCTGAATAGAACACCGTCGAAATCCGTTGAGGCGACACCTTATGAACTGTGGTTTAGCAAGAAACCAAAGTTGTCGTTTCTTAAAGTTTGGGGATGCGATGCTTATGTGAAAAAGCTTCAACTGATAAGCTCGAACCCAAATCGAATGTGTCTTCATAGGATACCCAAAGGAGGCAGTTGGATACACCTTCTATCACAGATCCGAAGGCAAGACATTCGTTGCTAAGAATGGATCCTTTCTAGAAGGAGTTTCTCTCGAAAGAAGTGAGTGGGAGGAAAGTAGAACTTGATGAGGTAATAGTACCTTCTCCCTTACTTGAAAGTAGTTTGTCGCATGAAACCGGTTTACGAGACACCTACACCAAGTAGTGAGGAAGTTGATGATGTTGATCATGAAACTTGGATCAAGTTGCTCTGAGAACCTCGTAGATCAACGAGTAAGATCCGCACGAGTGATGCGGTAATCCTGTTACGGAAGTCATGCTACTAGATCATGATGAACCTCGAACTATGAAGAAGCGATGGTGAGCCCAGATTCCATAAAATGGCTTGAGGCCATGAAATCGAGATGGGATCCATGTATGAAAACAAAGTATGGACTTTGGTTGACTTGCCGAGGTAGGCAAGCAATAGAAAACAAGTGGATCTTCAAGAAGAAGATGGCGGGTAATATTCTTGTCTATAAAGCTCGACTTATGCAAAGGTTTCGACAAGTTCAAGGGATTGACTACGATGAGACCTTCTCACCCGTAGCGATGCTTAAGTCCGTCCGAATCATGTTAGCAATTGCGCATTTATGATTATGAAATTTGGCAAATGGATGTAAAGACGCATTCTGAATGGATTTACGGAAGAAGAGTTGTATATGATGCAACGAGAAGGTTTTATCGATCAAAGGAAGCTAACAAAGTGTGCAAGCTCAGCGATCCATTTATGGACTGGTGCAAGCATCTCGGAGTTGGAATAAGCGCTTTGATAGTGTGATCAAAGCATTTGGGTTTATCTGAGACTTTTGGAGAAGCTTTGTATTTACAAGAAAGTGAGTGGGAGCTCTGTAGCATTTCTAATATTATATGTAGATGACATATTGCTGATCGGAAATGATATAGAATTCTGGATAGCATAAAGGGATACTTGAATAAGAGTTTTTCAATGAAAGACCTCGGTGAAGCTGCTTACATATTGGGCATTAAGATCTATAGAGATAGATCAAGGCGCTTAATTGGACTTTCACAAAGCACATACCTTGACAAAGTTTTGAAGAAGTTCAAAATGGATCAAGCAAAGAAAGGGTTCTTGCACGTGTTACAAGGTGTGAAGTTGAGTAAGACTCAATGCCCGACCACTGCGAGAAGATAGAGAAAATGAAAGATGTTCCTATGCTTGACCATAGGCTCTATCATGTATGCAATCTTGTGTACCGGACTGATGTGTGCCTTGCTATAAGCCTAGCGGGGAGGTACCAAAGTAATCGAGTGGATCAACTTTGGACGCGATCAAGAACATCTGAAATACGAAAAGGACTAAGGATATGTTTCTCGTATATGGAGGTGACAAAGAGCTCATCGCAAATGTTACGTTGATGCAAGCTTTGACACTGATCGAGACGATTCTAAATCGCAGACGGATCGTATTTACACTAAGCGGAGGAGCTGTCGGTTGGTGCAGCTCTAAACAAAGCGTCGTGGCGGGATCTACATGTGAAGCGGAATACATAGCAGCCGGAGCAGCTAATGAAGGATGCGGATGAAGGAGTTCATATCCGATCTAGGTGTCATACCTAGTGCATCGGGTCAATGAAAATCTTACGTGACAATCTTTGGAGCAATTGCCTTAGCAAAGGAATCCAGATTTCACAAGAGGACCAAGCACATCAAGAGGCGCTTCAATTCCATCCGGGACTTAGTCGGTGGGAGACATAGAGATTTGCAAGATACATACGGATCTGAATGTTGCGGACCGTTGACTAAGCCTCTTCCACGAGCAAAACATGATCGGCACCAAGACTCCATGGGTGTTAGAATCATTACTATGTAATCTAGATTATTGACTCTAGTGCAAGTGGGAGGCTGAAGGAAATATGCCCTAGAGGCAATAATAAAGTTATTATTTATTTCCTTATTTCATGATAAATGTTTATCATTCATGCTAGAATTGTATTAACAGGAAACATGATACATGTGTGAATGCATAGACAAACAACATGTCACTAGTATGCCTCTACTAGACTAGCTTGTTAATCAAAGATGGTTATGTTTCCTAACCATGAACAAAGAGTTGTTATTTGATTAACAAGGTCACATCATTAGTAGAATGATCGATTGACATGACCCATTCCATTAGCTTAGCACTTTCGATCGTTTAGTATGTTGCTCTGCTTTTATCCATGACATATACATGTTCTGTAACTATGAGATTATGCAACTCCGTTTACGGAGGAACACTTTGGGTGCTACCAAGCGTCTAGCGTAAGCGGGTGATTATAAAGGGTACTCTGGTGTCTCCAAAGGCAAATGTTGGGTTGGCGTATTTGAGATTAGGTTTTGTCCTCCGATTGTCGGAGAGGTATCTCTGGGCCCTCTCGGTAATGCACATCACTTAAGCCTTGCAAGCAATACAACTAATGAGTTAGTTGTGAGATGATGTATTACGGAGCGAGTAAAGAGACTTGCGTAGCGAGATTGAACTAGGTATTGGATACCGACGATCGAATCTCGGGCAAGTAACATACCGATGACAAAGGGAACAACGTATGTTGTTATCTTGATCGACCGATAAAGATCTTCGTAGAATATGTAGGAACCAATATGGGCATCAGGTCCGCTGTTGGTTATTGACCGTGAATGGTTCTAGGTCATGTCTACATTGTTCTCGAACCGTAGGGTCCATGCAGCAAGGTTTCGATGGCGGTTATTATGAGTTTATGTATTTTGATGTACGAAGAAGTTGAGTCCGGATGTGATCACGGACATGACGAGGAGTCTCGAAATGGTCGAGACATAAAGATTGATATATTGGAAGCCTATGTTTGGAGTTGGAATGGTTCGGGTGAAATCGAAATTCTGCAGATCTGCAGGAGGTTCTGGAACCCCGGGAACTAAATGGGCCTCGATGGGCCTCTAGTATGCCTCTATTAGACTAGCTTGTTAATCAAAGATGGTTATGTTTCCTAACCATGAACAAAGAGTTGTTATTTGATTAACAAGGTCACATCATTAGTAGAATGATCCGATTGACATGACCCATTCCATTAGCTTAGCACTCGATCGCTTAGTATGTTGCTACCTTTTATCCATGACTTATACATGTTCCCGTAATTATGAGATTATGCAACTCCTGCTACGGAGGAACACTTTGGTGCTACCAAACGTCACAACGAATCGGGTGATTATAAAGGAGTACTACAGTGTCTCCAAAGGCGATGTTGGGTTGGTATATTTCGAGATTAGGTTTTGTCACTCCGATTGCTCTGAGAGGTATCTCGGTTCTCTCTCGTAATACACATCATCAAGCCTTGCAAGCAATACAACTAATGAGTTAGCTATGAGATGGTGTATTACTTAACGAGTAAAGAGACTTGCCGGTAACGAGATTGAACTAGGTATTGATACCGACGATCGAATCTCGGCAAGTAACATACCGATGACAAAGGGAACAACGATGTTGTTATGCGGTCCGACCGATAAAGATCTTCAGAGAATATGTAGGAACCAATATGGGCATCCAGGTCCCGCTGTTGGTTATTGACCGGAGACGGTCTCGGTCATGTCTACATTGTTCTCGAACCGTAGGGTCCGCACGCTTAAGGTTTCGGCGATGCTTATTATGAGTTTATGTATTTTGATGTACCAAGAAGTTCGGAGTCCCGGATGTGATCACGACATGACGAGGAGTCTCAAATGGTCGAGACATAAAGATTGATATATTGAAGCCTATATTTGAGTCCGGAATGGTTCCGTGAAATCGAATTTATCGAGTACCGGAGGTTACCGAACCCCCGGAACTAAATGGGCCTTAGTGGGCCTCGAGGGAGAAGAGGAGGGGCCGCCAGGCAGGCCGCGCCCCCTCCCCCCTAGTCCGAATAGGACAAGGAGGGGGCGGCGCCTCTTTCCTCTTCCCCTCCCCAATCCTACTCCAACTAGGAAGGGGGAGTCCTACTCCCGTGGGAGTAGGACTCCTCCCCGCCCCTTGGGCCGCCGCACTCCCTCCTCCTTATATACGGGGCAGGGGGCACCTTAGGACACACAAGTTTGATCTACGGATCGCTCCATAGCCGCAGCGGTGCCCTTCCACCAAATTCCACCTCGGTCATATCGTCGCTGCTTAGGCGAAGCCTCGCCCGTAGAACATCAAGATCGCCACCACGCCGTCAGGCGGACGAACTCTCCCGACACTCGGCTGATCGGAGTACGAGGGACGCCATCGAGCTGTACGTGTCAAGAACTCGGGGCGCCGAGTAACGGCGCCGGATCGGTCGGATCGCGAGGAGAACGTACGACTACTTCCTCTACGCTAGATCGCTTCCGCTTCGGGTCTACGAGGGCACGAGACAACACTCTCCTCTCTCTGCTATACATCACCATGATCTTGCGTAGCGAGGAAATTTTTGAAATTACTACGCTCCCAACAATACCTCTAAGCCAATTGTGACAAGATCCTTTCACACCAATCCTAGCATTAATTGTATTTAAGAAGGGTCTACTAAAAATAATGGGACAAAAGTCATCTTGTGGGGAACTAAGAACAAGAAAATCAGCGGGTATTTATGTTGGGTAACGAGTAATTTCAACTTTTTTCTACGCACACGCAAGATCATGGTGATGATATAGCAACGAGGGAGAGTGTTGTCTACGCACTGTGAGACCGAAGCGAAGCGCTGACGCAGCTGAGAGGAAGTAGTCGACATCCTCCCGGTCCGACCGATCCAAGCACCGCATCTCAGCACCTCCGAAGTTCTTGACACGCCAGACAGCTCGATGACGCACCTCGATCTCCAATCCAAGAGAGGCCCGAGGGGAGTTCTCACAAGACGACGGCGCAGGACGATCTTGATGTTCTCCAGCTTGGTGGCTTCGCCTAAGCACCGCCACAATATGACCGAGGTGTAATATCGTGGAGGGGGCACCGCACACGGCTAAGGAACCATCAATGATCAACTTGTGTGTTCTAGGGTGCCCCTACCCCTCAGATATAAAGGAGGAGGGAGGAGGTGGCTGCCCAAGGAGGGGCGCGCCATAGGAGGAGGAAACCTACTCCAAGTAGGTTTCCTCTTTTCCTAATCTTATTTGGAGGGAAAGGAAGGAGTACTAGTAGTAGGAAGGAGTACTAGTAGTAGGAAAGGAAGAGGGGAAGGAGAAGGAAAGGGGGCCCCCTCCCCAATTCGATTGGGCTTGGGGCGCGCCTCCCTTGCTCCTTCTCCTTTTCCTACATGGGCCCAATAAGGCCCATATACTTCCCGGGGTTCCAGAACCTCCCCGAGCTCCAGATATTCAAAACTCTTCCGTAACCTTTCCGTGTCCAAATATATCCGTCCAATATATCAATCTTTATGTCTCGACCATTTCGAGACTCTCGTCATGTCCGTGATCATATCCGGACTCAACAAACTTCGCACATCAAAATACATAAACTCATAATATAATTGTCACCGAAACCTTAAGCGCATGGACCTTACAGTTCGAGAACGATGTAGACATGATCGAGACATGTCTTCGTCAATAACCAATAGCGGACCTCGATGCCCATATTGGTTCCTACATATTCTACGAAGATCTTTATCGGTCAAACCGCACAACAACATACGTTGTTCCTTTGTCATCGGTATGTTACTTGTCCGAGATTCGATCGCCGGTATCCAATACCTAGTTCAATCTCGCATATCGACAAGTCTCTTTACTCGCTCAGAATACTTCATCTCATAACTAACTCATTAGTTACATGCTTGCAAGGCTTAGGTGATGAGCATTACCGAGAGGGCCCAGAGATACCTCTCCGATAATCGGAGTGACAAATCCTAATCTCAATTATGCTAACTCAACATGTACCTTCGAGATACCGTAGTACTCCTTTATAATCACCCAGCTTACGCCAGACGCTTGGTAGTACGCAAAGTGTTCCTCCGTAAACGGAGTTACACAATTCTCATAGTTACAGAACATGTATAAGTCATGAAGGAAGCAATAGCGTATACTAAACGATCAAGTGCTGCTAACGGATGGGTCATGTCAATCACATCATTCTCCTAATGATGTGATCCCATTGATCAAATGACAACACATGTCTATGGTTAGGAAACATAACCATCTTTGATTAATGAGCTAGTCAAGTAGAGGCATACTAGTGACTATATGTTTGTCTATGTATTCACACATGTATCATGTTTTTCCGTTAATACAATTCTAGCATGAATAATAAACATTTATCATGATATGAGGAAATAAATAAGAACTTTATTATTGCCTCTAGGCATATTTCCTTCAGCCTCCCACTTGCACTAGAGTCAATAATCTAGATTACACAAGAATGATTCTAACACCCATGGAGTCTTGGTGCTGATCATGTTTTGCTCGTGAGAGAGGCTTAGTCAACGGTCTCGCAACATTCAGATCCATATGTATCTTGCAAATCTCTATGTCTCCCACTTGGACTTGGTCTCTAATAGAATTGAAGCGCCTCTTGATGTGCTTGGTCCTCTTGTGAAATCTGGATTCCTTTGCCAAGGCAATTGCACCAAGATTGTCACGAAGATCTTCATTGGTCCCGATGCACTAGGTATAACACCTAGATCGAAATGAACTCCTTCATCCGCATTCCTTCATTTGCCGCTTGTAAGCAGCTATGTACTCCGCTCACATGTAGATCCCGCCACGACGCTTTGTTTAGAACTGCACCAACTCACAGCTCCACCGCTTAATATAAACACGATCCGGTTTGCGATTTAGAATCGTCCGGATCAAGTCAAAGCTTGCATCGACGTAACCATTTACGACTAGCTCTTTGTCACCTCCATATACGAGAAACATATCCTTAGTCCTTTTCGTATTTCAGATGTTCTTGACCGCTGTCCAAAGGATCCACTCGATTACTTTGGTACCTACCTACCAAGCTTATTGCTAAGCATACGCCAGTCCGGTACACAAAGATCAAGATACATGATAGAGCCTATGGTCAAGCATAGGAACACCTTTCATTTTCTCTATCTTCTCATTGTGGTCGGGCATTGAGTTTGACTCAACTTCACACCTTGTAGCACATGCAAGAATCCTTTCTTTGCTCGATCCATTTTGAACTTTTTCAAAATTTTGTCAAGGTATGTGCTTTGTGAAAGTCCTATTAAGCGCCTTGATCTATCTCTATAGATCTTGATGCCCAATATGTAAGCAGCTTCACCGAGGTCTTTCATTGAAAAACTTTTATTCAAGTATCCCTTTATGCTATCTAGAAATTCTATATCATTTCCAATTAATAATATGTCATCAACATATAAAACTAGAAATGCTACAGAGCTCCCACTCACTTTCTTGTAAATACAAAGCTTCAAAAGTCTCAGATAAAACCATATGCTTTGATCACATCGTCAAAGCGCTTATTCCAACTCCGAGATGCTTGCACCAGTCCATAAATGGAACGCTGGAGCTTGCACACTTTGTCAAGACCTTTTGATCAACAAAATCTTCAGTCTGCATCATATACAACTCTTCTTCTAGAAATCCATTCAAGAATGCAGTCTTGACATCCATTTGCCAAATTTCATAATCATGAAATGCAGCAATAGCCAACATGATTCGGACAGACTTAAGCATCGCTACGGTGAGAAAGTCTCATCGTAGTCAACCCCTTGAACTTGTCGAAAACCTTTTGCAACAAGTCGAGCTTTGTAGACAAGAATATTACCATCAGCGTGAGTCTTCTTCTTAAAGATCCATTTATTCTCAATGGCTTGCCGATCATCGGCAAGTCAACCAAAGTCCATACTTTGTTTTCATACATGGATCCTATCTCGATTTCATGGCCTCTAGCCATTTTATGAATCTGGCTCATCATCGCTTCTCATAGTTCGTAGGTTCATCATGGTCAAGTAACATGACTTCCGTAATAGGATTTCGCATCACTCGTGCGGATCTTACTCGTAGACCCACGAGGTTTAGTAGAAACTTGATCTCAAGTTTCATGATCAATATCATTAGCTTCCTCACTAATTGGTGTAGTTGTCACAGAACCGGTTCTTGTGATGAACTACTTTCCAATAAGGGAGTAGATACGCTTATCTCATCAAGTTCTACTTTCCTCCCACTCACTTCTTTCGAGAGAAATTCTTCTCTAGAAAGGATCCAATTTAGCAACGAAAATCTTGCCTCGATCTGTGATAGAAGTTGTACCCAATAGTCTCCTTTGGGTATCCTATGAAGACACATTCGATTTGGGTTCGAGCTTATCCGGTTGAAGTTTCTTCACATAAGCATCGCAGCCCCAAACTTTGAGAAACGACAACTTTGGTTTCTTGCCAAACCACAGCTCATAAGGCGCCGCCTCAACAGATTTTGATGGTGCCCTATTTAACGTGAATGCGCCGCCTCTAAAGCATAACCCCAAAACGATAGCGGTAAATCGGTAAGAGACATCATAGATCGCACCATATCAAGTAAAGTACGACACGACGCTCGACACACCATTTCGCTGTGGTGTTCCTGTGGCGTGAGTTGCAAACTATTCCACATTGTTTCAAATGTAAACCAAACTCGAACTCAAATATTCTCCTCCATGATCGATCGAGAAACTTTATTTTCTTGTTACGATGATTTTCTACTTCACTCAAATTCTTTGAACTTTTCAAATGTTTCGACTTGTGCTTCATCAAGTAGATATACCCATATCTGCTCAAATCATCTGTGAAGGTGAGAAAATAACGATATCCACCACGAGCCTCAACATTCATCGGCCACATACATTTGTATGTATGATTTCCAACAAATCTGCTGCTCTCCATAGATCCGAGAACGGTGTTTTGGTCATTGCCCATGAGGCACGGTTCGCAAGTACCAAGTGATTCATAATCAAGTGATTCCGTAAGTCCATCAAGATGGAGTTTCTTCATGCTTTTACACCGATATGACCTAAACGGCAAAGTACACAAATATGTTGCACTATCATTATCAACTCAAGCCTTTTGGCTTCAACATTATGAATATGTGTATCACTACTATCGAGATTCAATAAAATAGACCACTCTTCAAGGGTGCATGACCATAAAAGATATTACTCATATAAATAGAACAACCATTATTCTCTCGATTTAAATGAATAACTATCTCGCATCAAACAAGATCCAGATATAATGTTCATGCTCAACGCAGCACCAAATAACAATTATTCAGGTCTAAAACTAATCCCGATGGTAGATGTAGAGGTAGCGTGTCGACCGCGATCACATCGACTTTGGAACCATTTCCCACGCCAAGATCGTCACCTCGCCCTTAGCTAATCTTCGCTAATCCGTAGTTCCTGCTTCGAGTTGCAAATGTTAGCAATGTAACCAGATCAAATACCCAAAAGCTCATGCGAGCATTAGTAAGGTACACATCAATAACATATATATCACATATACCTTTGTTCACTTTGCCATCCTTCTTATCCGCCAAATACTTGGGGCAGTTCCGCTCAAAGGTCCACCGCTTGCAAGAGAAGCACTCGGCCTGTGCTTAGGTCCAGACTTGGTTTTCTTTGAGCAAAGAACTTGTTTGCTGTTCTTTTCAAGTTCCCTTCTTCTTCCCTTTGCCCTTTCTTGAAACCATGGTCTTGTTGACCATCAACACTTGATGCTCCTTTTGATTTCTACCTCCGCTGCTTTCAAAGATCGCCAAGAGCTCGGAATAGTCTTGTTCATCCCTTGCATATTATAGTTCATCACAAAGCTCTTGTAGCTTGGTGGCGTGATTGGAGAATTTCATCAATGACGCTATCATCCGAAGATTAACTCCCAGCTTGAATCAAGTGATTATTATACCCGCACATTTTGAGTATATGCTCACCGATGTAATCTGTTCTCCTCCATCTTGAAGTCAGAGAACTTATTGGAGACTTCATATCTCTCAATCCGCATTTGCTTGAAATATTAACTTCAACTCCCGAACATCTCATATGCTCCATGACGCTCAAAACGCCGTTGAAGACCCGGTTCTAAGCCGTAGCATGGCACATCGAACTATAGAGTAGTCATCGCTTTGCTCGCCAGACGTTCTAACGCCGCTGGCCAGTATCAAGAAGAAGCCTAGCACCCAGCCGGTGCTTCCAGACGTAACTCTTCTCAGGCAGAATGAGGATAATCCTCAAATTACGGACCCAATCCGTAATTGCTACCATCATCTTTCAACTTTGCTTTCTCAAGGAACGCATTAAAATTCAACGAAACAACAACACGAGCCATCTATCTACAAACAAACATAGACAAGCAAAATACTATCAGTACTAAGTTCATGATAAATTTAGGTTCAATTAATCATATTACTAAAGAACTCCCACTTAGATGACATCTCTCTAGTCATCTAAGTGATTACGTGATCCAAATCAACTAAACCATGTCCGATCATCACGTGAGATGAAGTAGTTTCAATGGTGAACATCTCTATGTTGATCATATCTACTATATGATTCACGCCGACCTTTCGGTCTCCGTGTTCCGAGGCCATATCTCAGATATGCTAGGCTCGCCAAGTATAACATGAGTATTCCGTGTGCAACTGTTTTGCACCCGCTGTATTTGAACATAGAGCCTATCACACCCGATCATCACGTGGTGTCTCAAAGACGAAGAACTTTCGCAATGGTGCATACTGTGGAGAACACTTCTTGATAATTAGTGAGAGATCATCTTAAAATGCTACCGCCAATCAAAGCAAGATAAGATGCATAAAGGATAAACATCACATGCAATCAATATAAGTGATATGATATGGCCATCATCATCTTGTGCTTGTGATTCCATCTTCAAGCACCGTCGTGATCACCATCGCCACCGCGCGACACCTTGATCTCCATCGTAGCATCGTTGTCGTTACGCCATCTATTGCTTCTACGACTATCGCTACCACTTAGTGATAAAGTAAAGCAATTACTGTATGCTTGCATTTCATACAATAAAGCGACAACTATATGGCTCTCGCCATTGCCGATAACTTCGTTACAAAACATGATCATCTCATACAATAAAATATAGCATCACGCCTTGGCCATATCACATCACAACATGCCCCGCAAAAACAAGTTAGACGCCCTCTACTTTGTTGTTGCAAATTTTACGTGGCTGCTACGGGCTTAAGTAAGAACCAATCTCACCTACGCATCAAAACCACAACGATAGTTTGTCAAGTTGATGCTGTTTTAACCTTCGCAAGGACCGGCGCGAGCCACACTCGGTTCAACTAAAGTTGGAGAAACCGACACCGCTAGTCACCGTGGTGCAAAGCACGGCGGTAAAACCAGTCTCGCAGAAGCGACGCGTAATGTCGGTCCGGCCGCTTCATCCAACAATACCGCTGAACCAAAGTATGACATGCTGGTAAGCAAGATGACTTATATCGCCCACAACTCACTTGTGTTCTACTCGCAAATATCATCAAACCATAAAACCTAGGCTCGGATGCCACCGCTGGGTAACGAGTAATTTCAAAATTTTCCTACGCACACGCAAGATCATGGTGATGATATAGCAATGAGGGGAGAGTGTTGTCTACGCACTCGTGAGACCGGGCGAAAGCATTGACGCAGCGAGAGGAAGTAGTCGACGCCCTCCCGGTCCGATCGATCCAAGCACCGCATTCGCACCTCCGAAGTTCTTGACACGCGACAGCTCAATGACGCACCTCGATCTCCAATCCAAGAGAGGCCCGAGGGGAGTTCCACAAGACGACGGCGCAGGACGATCTTGATGTTCTCCACTTGCAGGGCTTCGCCTAAGCACCGCTACAATATGACCGAGGTGTAATATCGTGGAGGGGGCACCGACACGGCTAAGGAATGATCAATGATCAACTTGTGTGTTCTAGGGTGCCCCCTACCCCGTGATATAAAGGAGGGAGGGATGAGGTGGCTGCCCAAGGAGGGGCGCCATAGGAGGAGGAAACCTACTCCAAGTAGGTTTCCTTTTCCTAATCTTATTTGGAGGGAAAGGAAGGAGTACTAGTAGTAGGAAGGAGTACTAGTAGTAGGAAAGGAAGAGGGGAAGGAGAAAGGAAAGGGGCCGCCCCTCCCCAATTCGGATTGGGCTTGGGGCGCGCCTCCCTTGCTCCTTCTCCTTCTTCCTACATGGGCCCAATAAGGCCCATATACTTCCCGGGGTTCCGTAACCTCCCGAGCTCCCAGATATTCCCAAACTCTTCCTAACCTTTCCGTGTCCAAATATATCCGTCCAATGTATCAATCTTTATGTCTCGACCATTTCGAGACTCCTCGTCATGTCCGTGATCATATCCGGACTCAACAAACTTCGTACATCAAAATACATAAACTCATAATATAATTGTCATCGAAACCTTAAGCGCATGGACCCTACGGTTCGAGAACGATGTAGACATGATCGAGACATGTCTTCGTCAATAACCAATAGCGGACCTGGATGCCCATATTGGTTCCTACATATTCTACGAAGATCTTTATCGGTCAAACCGCACAACAACATACGTTGTTCCTTTGTCATCGGTATGTTACTTGTCCGAGATTCGATCGTTCAGTATCCAATACCTAGTTCAATCTCGCTATCGACAAGTCTCTTTACTCGCTCAGTAATACTTCATCTCATAACTAACTCATTAGTTACATGCTTGCAAGGCTTAGGTGATGAGCATTACCGAGAGGGCCCGAGATACCTCTCCGACAATCGAGTGACAAATCCTAATCTCAATTATGCTAACTCAACATGTACCTTCGGAGACACCTATAGTACTCCTTTATAATCACCCAGCTACGCTTTTGACGCTTGGTAGTACCCAAAGTGTTCCTCCGTAAACGGAGTTACACAATTCTCATAGTTACAGAACATGTATAAGTCATGAAGGAAGCAATAGCGTATACTAAACGATCAAGTGCTAAGCTAACGGATGGGTCATGTCAATCACATCATTCTCCTAATGATGTGATCCCATTGATCAAATGACAACACATGTCTATGGTTAGGAAACATAACCATCTTTGATTAATGAGCTAGTCAAGTAGAGGCATACTTGTGACTATATGTTTGTCTATGTATTCACACATGTATCATGTTTCCGGTTAATACAATTCTAGCATGAATAATAAACATTTATCATGATATGAGGAAATAAATAATAACTTTATTATTGCCTCTAGGGCATATTTCCTTCAATTTAACCTTCCCACACAAGACTTCAACATCTCTAACAATCCCAACTGGTGAAATAGTATCTCTATTGGCAAGCTTGATAGTAACATCAATACCTTCCAACTCAACGGGTGCAATATCATGCATAATTTCTTTATATAAGTCGTAGGGTATTGCACTAGCACTAGCACCCATATCACATAAGCCATGATAACAATGATCTCCTATTTTAACAGTAAATAACAGCATGCCTACCACAGTGTCTATGTATCTTAGTATCCGGTCTAACAATATTAGCGCCTCACCACGTAAATAAATAACATGCCCATCTAAATCATCATCCAAGAGATCTTTAACCATATCAATACTAGGTTCAACTTTGATTTGCTCAGAGGTGTATAAGTCCTAGTATTACTCTTACGAACAACAATCGAAGTTTTAGCATGATCCTTTATCCTAACAGGAAAAGGAGGTTTCTCAACATAAGTAGTAGGAACAATAGGATCACTATAGGTGACGGTCTTGTCTTCAACTGTAATAGGTGCAACTACTTTTACTTCAACGGGAGGATTATATTTAAACCACTTCTCCTTAGGGAGATCAATGCGAGTAGCAAAATATTCACAGAAAGAAGCTACTATCTAAGAGTCAAGTCCATACTTAGCGCTAAATCCACAGAAAGTATCGGTATCCATAAAAGATTTAACACAATCAAACTTCGGTGTCATATCTGACTCCTTACCATCATCGGAACCCCAATCTTCAGAGCTGCGTTTAATTCTTTCCAATAAGTCCCATTTGAATTCAATAGTCTTCAGCATATAAGAACCAGCACAGGAAGTATCGAGCATATTGCGATCATAGAGAGAAAGACAAGCATAAAATTTTTGAATAATCATTTCTTTGGAGAGCTCATGATTGGGGCATGAATATAACAGTGACTTAAGCCTCCCCCAAGCTTGAGCGATGCTTTCTCCTTCGCGAGGCCAGAAATTATATATGTAATTACAATCACGATGAACAAGATGCATAGGATAGAACTTCTGGTGAAATTCCAACTTCAATCACTTATAATTCCAAGGTCTCGTATCATCACATAGCCTATACCATGTCAATGCATCTCCCTTCAAAGATAAAGTGATGACCTTCCTTTTGACAACATCATCGGGAATACCTGCAAGCTTAAATAAGCCACAAACTTCATCCACAAAGATAAGGTGTAAATAGGGATGCAATCTTCCATCTCCTGCAAATGGAACAGCTAGTAGTTTCTCTATCATACCCGAAGGAATCTCAAAGTAAATATTTTCAAAAAGTTCAGCAGGTTGAGGAGCAACTCTTTGCTCTTCTAGTCGGGGTGAAGATACCCCGAACAAGCCCCTCAAAGGATTAGTTTCCATAGTGACAAGTAACAGAAAATTTCAGCACACTATATAAATGTTTCGCCGCCGCCGCCGCCTCCTCCGCCGGAGCCTGACTAGTCCCCTGCGTGGGTCTCGCTCGGCCTCGCCCGGTTTCTTTTTCTTTTTCTTTGGGCTTGTTGAGTTGTGCCCTCAGCAGAACCTTATGACTTTGTTGTGGTACTTGGGTGTGTGTGTTTGAACCTGTGGGGTTGTATGTCTTGTGGCGGTTTGCTTTATCTATAAAGCGGGGCGAAAGCCTTTTTCGGTATAAATGTTTCCTTACCAAGTTCCACTCACCAAAAGCGCTACACTCCCCGGCAATGGCGTCAGAAAAGAGTCTTGATGACCCACAAGTGTAGGGGATCTGTCGTAGTCCTTTCGATAAGTAAGAGTGTCGATCCCAACGAGGAGTAGAAGGAAATGATAAGC
The DNA here is from genome assembly GCA_021437245.1 of Aegilops speltoides. Taxonomy (NCBI): domain Eukaryota; kingdom Viridiplantae; phylum Streptophyta; class Magnoliopsida; order Poales; family Poaceae; genus Aegilops; species Aegilops speltoides. The sequence continues at coordinate 484,033,731 of CM038146.1, forward strand.
GGTTTTCAGTAAGGTTTTCTCTGCAAGCACTGAAATTGTAGGTAATAGATAGTTTTGTAATAAGATAAATTGTAACGAGTAAAAAGTAATGAAAGTAAATAAAGTGCAGCAAGGTGGACCAATCCTTTTTGTAGCAAAGGATAAGCCTGGACAATTTCTTATAATGAGAAAAGAGCTCCCGAGGACACATGGGAATTATCGCTGTTAGCTTTCATCACGCCATATGATTCGCGTTCGATACTTTGATAATTTGATATGTGGGTGGACCGGTGCTTGGGTACTGCCCTTACTTGGACAAGCATCCCACTTGTGATTAACCCCTATTGCAAGCATGCGCAACTACAAAAGAAGTATTAAGGTAAACCTAACCACAGCATTAAACATATGGATCCAAATCAGCCCCTTACGAAGCAACGCATAAACTAGGGTTTAAGCTTATGTCACCCTAGCAACCCATCATCTACTTATTATTTCACAATGCCTTCCTCTAGGCCCAAATAATGGTGAAGTGTCATGTACTCGACGTTCACATAACACCACTAGATGAAAAGACAACATACATCTCATCAAAATATCGAACGAATACCAAATTCACATGACTACTAATAGCAAGACTTCACCCATGTCCTCAGGAACAAACGTAACTACTCACAAAGCATATTCATGTTCATAATCAGAGGGGTAATAATATGCATTAAGGATCTAAACATATGATCTTCCACCAAGTAAACCAATTAGCATCAACTACAAGGAGTAATCAACACTACTAGCAACCCACATGTACCAATTTGTGGTTTGGATACAAGATTAGATACAAGAGATGAACTAGGGTTTTGAGAGGATATGGTGCTGGTGAAGATGTTGATGGAGATTGACCCCCTCCCGATGAGAGGATCGTTGGTGATGACGATGGTGATGATTTCCCCCTCCCGGAGGGAAGTGTCCTCGCGTAACAGCTCTCACGGAGCTCTAGATTGGTTCCGCCAAGGTTCCGCCTTGTGGCAGCGGAGTTTCATCCCGTAAGCTTGCCCACCATTTTTTCCAGTAAAGCCTTCATATAGCGTAAGATGGACACCGAGGGCCACCAGGGGCCCAGAGACATGGGGCGCGCCAAGAGGGGTGGGCGCACCCCACCCTCCCCGGCCAGGTGTGGACTCCCGAGGTGTTTCTTCCGCCAATAATTTTATTAATTCCTAAAATAAGTTCCGTGGAGTTTCAGGATTTTGGAGCAACAGAATAGGTTTCAATGTTTGCTCCTTTCCACCAAATTCCAAATGCCGACATTCCCTCTTCATGATAAACCTTGTAAAATAAGAGAGAATAGCCATAAGCATTGAGATATAATGTGTAATATCAGCCCATAATGCAATAAATATTGATATAAAAGCATGATGCAAAATGGACGTATCACCCACCCCTAAGGCGCCCTGCAAATAACGATTTGTAGAAGTCGTCCACGAGCGAGCGAATAGCCGGGGGGTCCTGAAAGAGATAACCTCCCTCCCATAGGAGGGGAATGGAGCAGCGTCTTCGATGGCCATTAGCAATGGCCTGGAAGTAGGCCGTGTTAGCATCACCAAATAGCACCTAATTGAAAGACTCCCGCTGGCGCCAGAACTCCTCCTCCTTGGAATAAATCTCCATGAGAGAGTCTTCCAGATTATACCTATGAGCCCACTCTTCAGTGGAGATCCCTAAAATATCTGCACGAAGGTCAAGGGCTCAGATCTCCTCGAGGAGGGAGGCCTTTTGGACCCGAAGGTCCCTCCCAATGTTAGCACCCCATCCTTTCATGAACTGTCTGGATCGCTTGGACAGATGATGCCATTCGTCCAGGATCGACATCCGCCTATGGGGCTCGGCTAACGCCGAGGCCCAATGAGCCTGGACGGCAGCCACAAAGCCCGGTTGCCAGAGCCAGAATGCTTTGAAATGAAACCGAGGGGGGGTCGGGGTCTCTCATCCCTAGATGACAAAAGAAGAGGGACGTGGTCGGATCCAATGCGAGTGATAGCCTGTAGAGATTTCAAAATGAATCAAAGTTCACAGTCAGGGGAGACAAACACCCGATCAAGCACACTAAGGGTTGGGGACACCTGCCTATTGGTCCAGGTAAATCACGCCCCTACCCTGTCCAGCTCCAAAAGGCCTAAGTCCGCAACCCAGTTGTTGAATCTACGAATCTCCGCAAGATCGACCCGCACATTGCTCTTTTCCGCGGCAGAATGGAGGAGATTGAAGTCTCCCCCAACCACAACTAGGAGGGTCGCAGAGGCAATCTTGGTGTGGAGTTCGGCCAAGAAAGCGGCCGAGCGGCTATGGTTGGCCGGGCCATAGACCATGATGATCTCCCACTTGAAGTTCATATCATGCTCCCAGACCTCCATGCTGACGAAGTGGGATCCATGATCCATGGATCCCACCTCAAAGGTGGCATGCTTCACATCTAAAAGGATTCCATCGGAGTGACCCATCACTCCACTAGATGGCAACCAGTGCCATGCGAACAGATGTCAGCTAAGACACTCAAGTTCTACGAGGGAGAACTCAGTACGCATCGTTTCTTGGATCACAACTACATCGATGGATTCATCACGCATGTACTCAATGAGCTACCTGCGGCGGCCATCATGACCGAAGCCCCGCAGGTTCCAAAATAGAGCGTGCATGATCACTCGCCTATGGGGTCCTCCCCGGACCCTATGGTAGAAATGGCACTAAGGGCCCGACGTAACTGGGCAGTACAAGAATGCGTCCGACCACGGATCTCACTCGGGTCGTCCGCAAGAAGGCCCCGACCCCCAGCCCGACAGGGCGTGGGAGGGGGGACCTCCGCAGCTGCTGCCGCCTCATGAGCCCTAGTGGCCGCGAGATGGCCCTCCAGAATCTCCTTGGCCTGGAGGGACGCAAGCTGCTCTAAGACTGGACCCTTCTCGCCACCGAAAAGTATAGCCAAGTCGGCTGCGACCTTGGCCAGGTGGCCAAGATGGACACCAGCAAGAGCAGAGAAAGAATTGATGCAAATATCATTAGAATCAGGACATGGGGCCTGGGAGTCGGATGGACTTGTGTCGTTGCGGATGGCGGCGCGTCGCGATGCCTTCTCCACCGCGGTTGGCGAGGCCCCCGTCGGCCGAGGAACCGCCTCGAGCCGGGCACTCTTCTGGGTCGACGAGGCCGGAGTAGAGGCCGAGAGCGGTGGCGGCCCCGGGACTTGGGAGGCCTGGACGACGTGGGAGGGGAGGCGACCGCGGGATCGGACTCCTGGGTAGCCGGCGCCGCGAGGTCCTCCCGGGCGAGCACCGGAGAAACAAGCTACAGGGAGGATGGGGGAGACACCTTCATGCTACCCCGGCTGACACCGCTCCCCTCCTCATCAGATAAGGACAGCGGCGCAGGGAGGAAGGGATGAGGGAGGGTGGCACCAAGAGGAAGGGTGGCAGCCTCGTCGAGCATGGCTGCAATAGCCTCGATGTCCTCGGACTCCTCTCCGGGGCAGGTGTCGAGAGCGCCAAGCCCCGAGCCGTGAGTAGACGAGGGGTGGGAGGAGCCGGCTGGGGGAGGATCGTCCTCAGGATCTGTCGGGTCGTCGCCGGAGGCCTCAGAGCGAGGAGAGCTGCTGTGGGGACGATGGGGGGAGCGCTGCGGGGCAGCGCCCCCGCCGCCAGGACCCAACTCTAGATCGGCACCACCCCCCTCATCCGGGTTGAGGGGATCGCTGGGAGTCCCACCCTCCACCGAGATGCGGAGGTCGTAGCCAGCGTCGTTGAAGAACATCCTGACCATCGTCTTGAGCTTGGAAGGGTCTGGAGACTTGATCTGCACCCAAACAGCCGGGCCCATGGACAGAGAGGCGCCGTCGACTACCACAAACTTGCCCAACAAGCGGGACAAGCCACGAATGACTCCCTCGACCCTAGCAGCCGGAGGAAGCCCACAGATCTGCACCCGCACCATGGACATGGAGGCCACCGCGAGCGGGTCCACGGTCGGGACCGAGATGCGGACGAAGAGCTGGTTGAGGGCGAGCGTGAGTCGGGCGATGTGGGTGATGTAGCGAAGACTGACCGTGTCGGGGAAGACCGTGATAAACTCCCGGTCTGAGATTGGGGTCACCTCCCAATACCAGTCCGGGTTAAAAAGGTGGCGAAGCTCCTCAGAGATGATGGCCAGGGAAGCTGTTCGGCCATCCAAGACCACGATGAGTGCAGTCATGGGTGGGGTGGCCCGGGCCTCGGGGAGGTCCATCTGGAAGAAGCCCCAAGTCATCCAAGGAGTAACCAAACAACCCAAGAGATCCAGCGGGATGGTGGTCTGGACAAAGGGAAGTGGGATGATACGTCTTCTTGTAGAGATAGCACACGGGAGGCATGGTGCAGTCACCCTGACAATGCCCGGCCACCCCACAATTGAAGCAAGTGGCCACGATCGCGGCCGAAGGGGGCGTCATAACCACTGGCGGGTTAGTGACCGACAAGGCAGGGCCACCCGGTTGGGGTTGAGCACCCCGCTTCTTCTTCTTCTTCTTAGCGAACGCCTCCCGACCGTTGCGGTTGTTGTTGTTGTTGTTGGGGCCGGTTGGGGGAGGGGGGGGGGAATTGGGCTTGGCGACGGGGAGGATCGTAGCGCCGAGGGAGGGAAGCCGGTGCACGCTCGGAGCGAGGCGGAGACCGGGAGCGGCGGGGAGGAGAGTGACGGTCCCGATCCTGCCCGCGGCCACGCCACTCTTCGGGGGACCGGTCGCGACCCCGAGAGGAGCGCCAGCGACCGGTTGCAGTTGCCCAGCACCACCTTCCACATGTTGGTTTATGGCATGAGACCTCTGTAGAATACACTATCAGCCCAAGCCCAAACGATCATCAACGTGTCCAAGTGATTTTACGAGCTTCAATGGTTCATTGTCATGGTATTTTTTTTTTGAAGCTAGTTCATTGTCATGGTATAGTGTGCTTTTCTTGTTATACCATTGCTTTGTTTGGGTTTCCCCTACATTTATATACATCCGAATGTAGTCTCTATAGTGGAATCTTTAAAAAGACTTATATTTAGGATTGAAGGGAGTACATGAATACTTTATAAGTCATTTTTTTGAAATACACAAAATCTATTTTGAAGCACGTGAACATTTTCTTTGGTAGCCATGAATATTTTATCAAAAATAAACAAGCATTTCCAAATTAATATCAAAAAAATACGTTTGCATATGATATAACTTCCATTTGCAACTCTACGACTCATATTCCGCCAATCGCGTTAACATTTTATTTAATGCTACTATATATAAATGAAAAAAAACCTATGAAACTATTTGAACAAGATTCAAAAGTATATTCAACATTTTCTGAACTATTAAGATTTATTTGCATATATTTCTCAACTATCTGAACTATTAAGAGTAACATTTATAAAAAAAGCAAGACACATATATATTCTCTTAGAAGTTTCTTATCTTAAGAAAATTACATAACATATTGCAAGGGGCCACGCCAGTTCAGTGGCTCCGGTGCGTCTCTTCCGCGGTGGGCCCACCCGCTCAGCCGAGCCCACTGGTGTGGGCCCCACCCCACAGCCACACGGCGCGCCCACAGCATTTCGAAATTTGAAACGCGCCTCCCCTCTCCTAAATCCCAAACCAAATCCGCCATTCCCAAATCAAACCCCCGCCCCCTCCCTCTTCCCCCAGAGATCCACAAACCCTAGCCCCTCCCGAGCATGGCCGCCCGCCTCAAGGACCGCGGCGGCGGCGCCGGCAGCAGCGGCGTGAAGGCGGCCTCCACCGCCGCCCCGCGCGCGCTCACGCCCAGGCCGTTCCCCCTCTCCTCCACCTCCTCCGCCCCGCGCCGCACCCCCGGCGCCGCCGCCGCCGCCGCGGCAGCGGGCAAGGAGAACTCGGCGTCGAAGCTCTCCAAGCAGCAGGCTGCGTCGGCCGTGCGGTGGTCCACCTCCTCGATCCCGCGGGCCAGCAGGATCCCGGGGGGCTCCGTCGAGCCCTCCTCCAGGCTCGTCTCCACGCTCCGCGCCTCCGCCGCGCTGCCGGCGGGGAGGGCCTCCCTCGGGAAGGACGCGGAGCCGGGCCTGCGGCGGAGCGTCAGCGGCGGGATCAGGTCCGTCTCCACCGAGAGGGGGAGGAGGTCGGTAAGCGCGGCCGCCAGGCCCTCAGATGCCGCCAGGGGAGGCGGCGGCGGGGCTGCCCCCCGGGCTTCAGATGCTGCCGCTCATGAGATCGGCTCGAGGAGCCTAGGGTTCGATTCGAGGGGGCGGAGGGCGAAGGCGGCGGAGGAGATCAGCAGGAAAAGGGAACTCTTGGATGCCAAGGCCAAGCAGGCCGATGGCGTTGGCAGGAGCAGAGAGAGCCTTGATGCAAGGCCGAAGCAGATCAGTGGGAAAAAAGTGAGCTTGGATGTGAATGCGGTGAAGCAATGTGATGTGTTCAGAGAGAGTAGCAAAGCATTTGACTCCAATGTGAAGAAGCAGAGTGATGAGGGAAATGGGAAAATACAGGGCATCTTGGATGCGAGGGCAAAGCTAGGCGATGAAATTAGTAGGAAGCAAGAGGAGGGGCATGGCCTGAACCTGGTGACTGAGATCAGTTCCAAGAATGTTGTTGCTGGTCTTACTGGTTCAGGGGAGGTTTCTGCCAAAGCCTTCTCTGCTACCCAGAGTGACTGTGATGGAGGTAGCAGCTCTGTTATTCCTGTGTTTACCGTGCACGTGGTAGACTCGGATGATGTTTGTTCGGGAGTGAAAGAACATCAAAAGAAGCCCGAGGAGTGTAATAAGCAGGGAGAGAAGGGGAAATTGGCCGACAAGATTAGAGTTTTTGAGAAAGCAGCAACAAGTGGTGAGGGAAAATCGGTGAAAGCTTTGTGCAGTGTGAACAAGTACCCAAGCAAGCTGCATGAGAAGCTGGCTGCGCTGGAAGGGAGGGTTCAGAAGATTGCCACCGATATCAAGAAGACCAAGGAGATGCTGGACGACAACAACCCAGATGAGCCAAAGCAGATATTGTCAAATATCCAGAAAGAGATTAATGCAATTGAGCAGGCGATTTCTCATGTCAAAGTTGATAACAAGAGTCAGTTAGGTACTGAAGATAACAGTGACTGTGAGATCTCTCATGGTAAGAAGGGTATGAGTGAGAAATCTGCTGTCGTGAAGCCACACGACCTGAAGAATGCTGGAAAAGGAATGAATACTGATGAACTGGAGGCAAGGTTTTTCCCACATCATAAATTATTGAGGGATCGTAAGACTTCTGCTACTCAACAGGAGTCGTGTGTGGCTCTGATAAAAGGCTGTAATGGTAAAATGGAACCTGGTACCCTCGAGCCCCGTGATGACGAGAACAGTATAGCCATGGAATTTCTGGCTTCTTTAGATGGCGAAGAGAGTGACTTCTTCAAGGATCGCAGAGCTAAGAACTTGGAAAAGCACATGATTTGTGAAGCAGCAGATGCTAGTGGCAAGACGTCTAGCCAAGGTAGCTCAAAGATTCCAGATGGTTCAACTAATGAAGTGGAAATGGAATTGTGTGGTGAGAACCTAGAAGAGTTTGATGAGCAGGAAAACAAGTCATCAATGGCGATACAGGAGGAAACCGAGGAGTCTTCCATTGATCAATTATCAGGGATAGGAAATAAGTCTGCAACAGGTGGATGGTTTGTTTCAGAGGGGGAAGCTGTTCTTCTTGCTCATGGAGATGGCACCTGCTCTTATTATGATATTGCAAACCATGAGGTACTTGATTATTTACTTGAAATATTCTTTTTTATTTCCATATTTTTGTGCACAGATAATATTTCCTTTCAAGTGCTGATTGCATTGAACTTTTCTGATACAGTTCAAGTCTGAATATAAGCCTCCCAGTGTGGTGTCACATAATACTTGGGGTGATTGCTGGTTGATCCGTGCCCCAGGTGTGGATGGATGCTCTGGTAGATATGTGGTCGCAGCATCTGCTGGTAATGCATTGGAACCTGGGTTTTGCAGCTGGGATTACTACAACAGAGAAGTGCAAGCATTTCATGTCGAGGAGGAGGCATCTCTTGCTCCTGTACCATCAGCGAGGACAGTTCTTGGGCCTCTTCCTAATATAGGTTCATCAAGATCTAGTTCTGCTATTTCAACCATAGAACGGCCGCAATGGTGGTACAGACCATGCGGACCTCTCCTCCTTTCTACTGCTAGCAAGCAAAAGATGGTCACAGCTTATGACATCCGCGATGGCGATGTTGTGATGAAATGGGAAGTAAGCAGTCCAGTACTTGGAATGGAGTACTCCAGCCCACTACAATGGCGTAGCAGGGGGAAGGTCGTTATTGCTGGGACTGAATCAATTGGGTTGTGGGATGTGAATTCGCTTAACCCGCAACCCCTATTATTTGTTGCTTCTGCTGGTAAAAGAGTTTACTGCCTTCATGTTAACAACACGGATGCTGAGGTGGGCGGAGGAGTTCGTCAAAGGTAACTTAAACATTGCCTTAACTGCATTTCACTGTTCTGTTATTAATGCCATTTGACATCCTGCCTAGATTAAGTTGACTTGTTCCGGTGAAGTTAGATGTTTTTTCGGTTACTATGGGCCTATGATGTAAGCATTTGATATTTGTCCTGATCATTGATAAAGCTGAAACTTCGAAAGGGTATGAGTATCTGAAAACAGATGTAGGCAATTCTGCTCTATGTGATCTGGCTCGGCCCCATCATTAACCTGTATGTGTCTGTGTTTTGCAGAGTTAGTTCATCCGAGGTGGAGGGAAATGATGGTGTTTTCACTACGCAAGAAAGTGTTAATGTATTTGACTTCCGTGTACCTTCTGGCATCGGTCTTAAAATGGCAAGAAACGGTGGAACGGCGAACTCAGTCTTCTCACGCGGAGACTCGGTATTTATTGGTAGCACAGAAGGCAGGTTGCAAATAAAAGGGGGCCCAAAATCACGAGTTCAGCAGTATTCACTGAAAAAGGGGAGGCTTGTTGCAACCTATGAATTACCGGAGTTCAATGCCCACTTCCATCACTCTTCGATAACCCAAGTGTGGGGCAATTCCAATGTTGTCTTGGCTTCATGCGGTATGGGCTTGTTCGCTTTTGACACCTTCAATGAAGAAGGCGTCCAACAAACTTACAGCTTTGACCGTGGAAACACCATTGGAGCAAGAGAGGTTATTGGCTCTGATGATTTGTACTGCCCTACATTTGATTACTCATCATCGAGGGTTCTTCTGGTCTCGAAAGACCGTCCAGCCCATTGGAGGTACTTGCCATAGTTGTCTGTTTATTGTGTGCATCATGTGACATGTAAAATATGTACTGTCCGTATGCTTTGATTGTGTAGTCATTTGTCGTGATAAGCATCTTGCTTTCGCTGTATTATTGGATAATGCTGGGCTTTTTCTGAGTTAAGTTATGCCTATTGTATCTTGTTTCATTTGTTATTTTGTGTTCTTCCCCAACACTGGATTGTTACATGTGTGTACCAAACCATTGTTCAAAATCAATTGTTGCGTTGTTCATATTAACACGTGCAATATTATCTTGACATCAATCCCTAGACACACACACACAGCTTAATCATCAGCAAAGCTAAAATCTTTGCTGATCTATGCACATCAATCTTCAATGGGCAATGAGGATCCTACCCCCTCTTTCTTGACAAGAATGCCTCAGCTAGCTGTGCCCTGGCGAACTTGATACAATGCACCATCTGAGCTTATTCCATCTTAAGATCAGCAACATTGTGATCTTGTGGATATGCTCTCTGAAGGCTTTATTACCACCTCGACACCAAATCTAGCAGCAAGCACTACTAGGGTCAGCTCAACCATTCCTGGAACTCTGAACCTAAATTCCCTTGGTATTGGGAGCATGCTGTCACACTATTCTCTCCGTCTAATCATCAATCCGTTTCGAGTTCACGAAATGGCAATGGGACAGTCTTCACTGCTCTGAACTTGCCAACATTGTTCAGGTGTTCGTTCTCCAGCCTGCAATCCAGTCAACCATATATCCGAGTTATAACCAAAACATTAAACCAAAGATATTGATTCTAGCTGTACACTAGTTTCAAATACCTGTAGAAATTCCAGTGTCCTCGTCGGATTATCTCCAAGGAGGCAAGGGAGAAATCCAGCAGGCGAGTCTCGTTCTTATTAATACGGATCTTCATCACACTTTGAGCCCATGCTAGCCGAAGCACTAGATTTAGCATCTGCATTGTGAAAGAATTAGTGATCATAAATCTGGTCATTTTCTGCATTGATGCTGTACTATAAATCAGTTGGACAAAGTACAATACCATGGAAATGTAGTAGGTGAACTTGTTCTTCAGGATGAGATCATCCCTGAGCCATAGGTTCTTAGATTTGGGAGTGAAAAAGCCCCAATCCTTGACAAAGTCCCAGTAGAGTTGGTAAACGGTGGCGCCTGAGGACGAGATGAGGACCATCCACATCCAGAATGGCGTCGGTGTGACATTGTACTTGAATCTGACGGCAGCCGCCACCATCGCCGACACGTACTTCCCGGCGTTGGCAAGCTGATTAATGTCATGTTCCTCTATGTACCTTCTTAAACACTTCAAGGAAAAAATGGCCACAAAGTTCAGTTTGAAACTGATTTTGACAACTTGAGATCTTACTGTTGTTGGTATGTCGATTCATACCTGCATAGCTCTCCAATAGTAAGGGAGAAAAGAGATGACATAGGCCAGGTGTTTGTACTGCTGGCTGGTAGTACAAGTCTCATATGGGTTAGCCCTAAAGCTTCCTGCCATGAAGTAGCACGCTGCAAACTCCATGTGCCTTAACAACGGGATCTGGAACATGTACAAGTTTAGCTTGTAAGAACTTGCATTTTGAGGCTCCTCGGTTGTAGTATAATTGTGCAATTATTAATTATTACCTGACTAGTTAACTGGTCAGCCATGAAGAAATCGGCCATCAGAACCTGGATCACAAAGCAAGATAGACTTATCATCAGCTATATGTTCATAGCTGTTTTGCTGATTGGAAACTATAGATGTCTCCCCTTACCTTGTAGAATGGTGAGAACATGATGTTGCGCATGATGCGCATGAAGCAGTAACGCGTCGAGCGGTAGAACACATTGAACGGGCAGAGTAAAAGTCCGGCTGACAGCTGAAATAGGTAGATTCAGAATTTTGAGAATTGACATCAGTTGCAACATAGCCCAAGTTAGAAAGTCATCTTCTGGTTCCACATATATAGTTTGTGTTTCTTACCACTATGAGCCCCCCGGGCACGGCGTTGGCGTAGGATGCGCCGGCATTCCTGAGGAAGAGGTTGATGACCAGCGCGGCGACGACGGTGCACATGATGGAGGCGGACATGAGGAAGGCGTCCCGGTGCGTGAGGGCGGTGTTGGGGGCAAAGTCGAATATGAAGTTCTGGTTGATCCTGGTGCTCTTCCACATGAACAGGTTGCACCCGTAGAGGAAGCAGTGCAGGCTGATGAGCGCGAACATGCTGCACAAGAGCAAAGGCACAATCTACTGTCAGGCCAAGGTAAAACTGCATCCCTAACAATCTGAGATATGGAATACAATGAAATCATGCCAAGAACAGAGCTCTCATCTATGATCAGAACCTTGGCCTTAGATTACCTGAAGACATGGTAGACTACCTCCATGTAGGCCGTGTTTCCAGTTGAGGCGAAAATGCCGGAAACATGTGCCAGGATGGCGTATATGATGAACAGACTCACAAATGTGCCCGTGAACAACCCTGAAAATTTAAAAGCCAGAGTTAGAATTCTGAATCTCTCCACCATAGATAGATGGTAGAATTGTGATCTCTGAATTCTACTTGCGCCCCTACCTACGAGGAAGGTGATCATGTGGGTGTTCTTGGGCTGTTGCGGGTTGAGGTACTTCATCGCCACCATCCTGTCGTTGCCGGCAAAGTGCTTCAGGAAGAGTGCCTCCACCTCGTCCGACAGCTGAAGAACCTGCTCAAAATTCCATGGCACATACACACATCAATTCAATCTGTATGTGTGTCTTATAGTTCTGAAACTCTTGTAAGACGACGATACCTTGTCGGAGGTGCTGAACGACGACCTCTTCACCTTCTGCGAGAAAAGGTCCGTCGCTCGCTGCTGCTCCGACACCTGAGAGAGCATTTTGTGTCAGTTGCCGTCAACAAACTACACATTAATTTTGTTACAAGCTTTTTTTTTTCAGAGCTGCCCATAAATCACTAGCTGTGCTATATCTGCAGTTGCCCATTCACTAGAGCCACACAGATCACTAGCTGTGCCATTTGATAATACTAGTAGTTGATAGTATTCTTTTTCTGGATAAAGAGCTGATGCTACTACACGATAGCAAGTATATACTCCCATAAAAGAAGTATTGAGAATACTCTCTTCTCTTTTTTCTGGATAAAGAGCTGATGCTACTAGTGGAGAATATACTGTCTTCTCTTTATTCTGTCTATTGTTTAGGACTCTAGACTGTTCCTGGCCATCCATTTTCCATCCAAAGTATACATATTCAGTAAATCACTATCGCTAGCACCAGTTCAGCTATGCATGTCAATTCTATTACTAGCATTTTTTTTTCTTGCAGAGCTAGGCTAGTGCAAATTGCAGTAGTGTGTCAACTCAGTAAATCACTAGGACGACCCTAAAAGATACCACAGCAGGTCACTCACTAGCCATGTCTTGATTATAGCTGATGAAGAGTATATTCTCCCCTAAAAGAAGTGTTAATCAAGTACCACAACGTCCTTAATCACGTTGTTTAAGAGACTCTACACTGTTCCTGTCCATCCATTTTGCAAAGTACGTGTGCATTTTTATATGCTGCTAGTGGGCAGAGTAAGATAATTATGACGTAGTTCGTACCTTGACGAATTTCTTGAGAATCTTGGTGAAGGCCTTTACATTCAGAGAACTGCACCCATCCATCCATCATCCATGCAACAGAAAAAGCACAAGAAATCCGTCAGCCCTCAAAGATGTCACAATTCTCACGGCGAAAGCAAAGGGAATTTTAATCAACTGAATGAGTCGTGCATGGGGCATGGCGCATGGCGGCCGGGGTGTGCACCTGAACTTCTTGAGCAGCTCGAGGCCGCGGTAGAGCGCCATGAAGGCGTCGCGGATGTTCTTCTCGGCGTGCTGCACCTTCTTCCGGTGCACGAAGGCGGCGGCGGGGTCGGCGCCGTCCTTGCGCAGCACGTTCACCAGCTCCTCCCACACCTTGAGCGCCGCCCTCCCCGGGTTGCTCGCCGGGATGTCGATGCGCACCGTCGACGGCAGCTGCAGCCTCCCGCCCCTGCCGCTGCCCTCCTTCTTGCCTTCCTTCTTTCCCGGCAGCCCCACGAAGCTGACGCCGTTGCGCTCCAGCGCCGCCATCACCTCGTCGGCCACCGCCGCGCCCTCCGTCATCTGCGCCTGCTGCAGCTCCACGCTCCCATCTGCACCGCGCCATGCGTGTCAGTGTCAGTGTCAGAGCCTCCGATCGATCGGTCGAGATGGTGCTCACGTGGCCATGCCATATTGCCATGCACACGCGTAAAGGATGCATGATCGAGAGGCCGATAGTGGGGTTCATGTGCTGGGACGTGACGTGGGTTGGTTGGGTGTCGTACGTCGACACCAACGGACGTGCGTGTGCGCGCACCGGTAGTATGGAGTATGGACTATGGGCACCTACCTGACATGGACTGCGGCGTGGCGAGGCCCGAGAGGAGGTACCGGCCGGAGCCGCTGAACGCCGGCGATGGCGGCGCCACCGCCGGCATGGAGCGGCTGCGGCCCAGGAGGGAGCCCCGAGCGCGGCGGGTGGCGGCGTGGTCGGCCAGGATGCGCTTGACGTCGGCGAGGATGCGGAGCTGGTCGATGAGCGCCTCGCCGCGGCCCAGCAGCTCCGCCTCCTGCGTGGCGTAGAAGGTGTTCACCTTCTCCAGCTCCTCGTCCGCCTTCTCCAGGAACTCCCGCTCCTGCACACGTCAAACACATACACGAAACATCATCAGTTACTTGCACAATTGGTGCTAATGGTTCAGTTGCAGATGCACCGATCGATCAATGCATGCGTGCATCAGCTTACATGCTTGTCCGTGGATCGCACGAGCTCCCCCGAATCCCCGCTCTCCTCGTCATCCTGCACGCCAAAATGCACACGATCAGCACCGTGCACGCACGCACGTAGCCAGATGATCAACTCGTATCGCGAGACGCGCGCAAGCACGCACGCACCATGGAGGCCTGGACCCTGGGCGCGAACCGGGCGGCGAGGGCGCGGACGGGGTCGAGCACGGAGAAGCCAGCGCCATAGCCGGCGCTCTCAACGCCGGCGGCAAGGGCGGCGGTCTCCGGCGAGGAGTCTCCTCCGCTGGTGCTGTCGTCGGCGTCGCGCCGCTCGACCTTGATCTTCTTGATGAGCTTCTTGAGGCCCCTGTAGTCGACGAAGGCGGGCTTCCACTCGGGGATGATGCTGGCATCGTACTCCCGCGAGAACTTCACCATGTCCGCCGCCGCCTATATACCACCACTCCAGCACTCCACTATGATCGATGGTCGGGGGTCGAAGCGGGTTGCTTCTTGTCCGAGCCGATCGACGGAGCGATCGAGCTGCTCACATGCGGAGGACAAGGGGAGGAGGGAGGCCGGAGGGGGACAGGGACAGGCAGGAGTGATGGGAGAAGCAACCCTGCTTATATAGACCGAGGGACACACACGATCGGAGAAGCTACGGTGGACACTCTTTCCTTACTCTCCTTTTCCCCTCTCTTCCCACTCACGAATGACGAATGTGTATGCACACACACAAAATTAAGCACCGAATTGGGGGGCACTAGTGCTCGCGACGAGGGCTCTGATCCACCGCTAGTGCCGCGGGAAAGGAAGGAAGATGCTGAAAAAGTATTAGGCCAGACGAATTAAAAGGCGGAACTAATCGTAAAGCAGCGCCGAGAAAGTCGACGGAATTCGTAGTGGAGAGACACAATGCAATGCAGTACGCGATGTATGTTTTGAGTATATGTTTGCTGCTGCTCGATCTGTAACTGGTTGCAATTTGCATGCGTGCGTCACTCGGGAAGGAAAGCAGAGGGGGGAAGGAAAGGGTGGCCAGGGGTGGAAGACGAAGAAGAAGATGATGAGGGAATTAAAGGTGGCACGTACGTACGTTGCCTCCTTTAGTTTGTGCCTTGTGTTAATTTTCTTCTCGAGCTTAGTTAGCTTGGTGCCCCGCCCCCATCTTTTGGGCGAAAAGACAGGGGAGCACGAGCGAATTCAGGGAGTGCTAGGGAGCTAAGCAACACGCTTACTTGGGCTACCCGCTCACGTACCCTGCCTCTTATCCGGCCTGCCTGAAAACGGGAACAAAACTGATTACAGCTAGCTAGCTAGATCACACGTTTATTAGACCCATACGGTGTATATGATCGGTGCCGTGTGTCGTGTCGATATGGTTGTGTGCATCACAATGATACAGAGTCGTGTCACTTCGTTTAATGCATGCATTGTTATTGTCAAGATTATCATCACGGATCATCGGTTTGTGCGTAGCTAGCAAATTCGTTCTTGAAAACCCGGGCGAAAAAGACCGAGGTCTATTATAACGGTTGTATAAAGCACCTAAACCATAACAAAAATGTAAATACCCTGCACTATCCAAGTAGTCAAAAACGAGCCGCCAACACGTCTTGTAGTCACTTCTCTACCGGAGCCGGCTTGACCTCGTCATTATTAGCTAGCCAGGGCCTAGGAGGGGTTTAGTGGCCGGAGCACCCAAATCATCAGGCAATCTGGTTTCTTCTACTTCTAGATTAACGTGCTAATTACTTAATGCCGTGTGTAACTGAACACGCTTTTAATCAATCAGACAGGCTTAATTTGGTGCAATGGCGCACGCTATGCGTGGATGGATGGGTCGATGAGTGTGGTGTGCTTTACACATTTCGTGGGTGGATTGGGCGGCGAAGAAAGGGGGATCGATCGACTAATCGCACGTTGGAGGGAGATCCCATTAGTTGGAGTACGTACGTGTGCGAGCGACCAAGCACGCACTCACGCGAGCGAGCTGCAGATGCATTGTGCGGCAGCTGGTGGTGGTGCGGGCGCGGCAGCTGGTGGTGGTGAGCGGCTGCGCGCGGCGGGAATCCGACGTGGCCGTGACGCGCCGGCGACAGCCTCCGCACCTGGCTCTGCATGCATGCATGCATGCACAAGTGGGACGTGCATAGCTTTTCGCTCTGCACCGGCCACACGACGACCACGTGGTGACATGGGCGTATCGCCCAAAACTGGAGTATACGTTACATAGTAAAAAATATGTAGACCCTGTCTAGCCACTTGAAGCACCTGAAGGTAAGGAAAAACTACATGGTCTAAAAAAGAGAGAGGAAAAACTACGTGTCCCGGACACGGCTCAAGTCAAGGCGTTGGCCAGTTCTTACAATATAGACTACATACGGAACAAAATGAATAAATCTACACTTTAAAATATGTATATATACATCCACATGTAGTCCGTATTATAATCTCTTATATTAGAAATGGAAGGAGTAAAGAAAACGAAACTTATCGTCCTAACTCCTAAGCTATCGAGGAAGAATTATTGTAAGGTTAATGCTAACGACCGGGTTGTCTGATCCGAGCAATGACACGTGTGCACCTGGAAAAAAAAGGTTGAGAAAATCTTCATCAGAAGGCCATCGATATCGACCAAGATCTGAAAATTTATTTAGCTATCGGCACTCCCATGGACATCACTGACCTGACTACCGCCCTTTGTGGGAAAACATTTGATTTGCGGTGTTGGCTAAAATAACAAAAGCGAGGAGTCTGACACAATTTTCTTGTTTACACTTGATTTTTTTGCGACACTCAAATAATTTTTTATGTTCACAAAACTTCAAATCTGGACATGAATTTAACTCATTTGCCCTTGAGTAGTTTGTAAAGAATATTTTTTTGTGCAAAATGTTAGATGTTTCTTGGATACATGTATTTTCTTTGGAAGAGAAAACATGCTCCCGCACACCAATGAGTTTCCTGTGCATTGCACGAGTCACTACCAGTTTTATTTTTTAGACTCTGTATGAGACCTGTGTGCATTCTTTCTTTCTTTTTTTTGATATTAGACCTGTGTGCATTCGGCAGTGGAGCTTTTGCTGGGGCATGGTGTACCCTGTCCGCCTCGATCACTGGAAATTTCCAGATTCCTTTGAGTACAACTTTTGACTCCTTCTAAACTCCTGCATGGTCAAGCTACACAGAAAACAAATGTTCTCTTTTGGTAAAAAATAAGAGACAAAATGTTCTCTTTTGGCAAAAAAAAAAGGGTTCTCTTCTAGCGGTCCTTGTTTTCTAAACTCTGCATATGTGCGGTGACAGAGCTTTATTAGGGCCAGAGTTGGTCGTGTCCGCCTAGTAGATCTTTGAAAATTTTAGACTCTTTTGACCTCTTCTAAAATGCTGCATGGTGCAGTGTACAGTACGCCATGCTTTGAGACTCGGCAACGCACGGATTTGGGCCACATCGATCGATATATCGCAGGCTGTGAAGGGGAGTTCTGTAGGGACGGCACATCGGTAAAAAAATGCACTATAAATTAAAAATAATTAAAAATTCTGGCCGGTGGGCCCACAGTGGATGCAAAGAAGAATGTGCACTGCACGAGCCAACATTTTTTGTTTTGTTTTGTTGACCCTGCGTGCGTGTGTACGGTGCAGTGGCTGGCGGAGCATTGTCAGCGGCAGGGGTAGGCCCTATGCACCTAGATCGTTGAAATATTTCACTCCATCTTTTGGACTCTTTGGACTCGTTCTAAAAATCCAGGTGCATGGTCAAGCTCTGCCACAACGACAGCGGGCAGTGACCACTGACCAGTGTGTGCCACATTTCGAGACTCGGCACGTACGACGTCGGCCGGTCGTTCATTCCCTAATTTAGTAACCTCGACACGTCCTGGACCGTACCGTGTCAAAAAACAGGAGACGACCCGCTGTTCACCCGCACAACAAACTTTTCTGTATAGCCTCGTGTGTGTGTGTGTGTGTGTGTGTGTGTGTGTGTGTGTGTGTGGCGCAATAGTGGGCCCTGCACCCCCTAGTTTGACTGAAAACTTTGACAGCATCATTGCGTACGTAACAAAAAATTACTACGCCAAATATGACGCATCATTTCGGACTATTCGATACTCTTTTCGTTTGACACCTTGTTCTGAAAGTAAAATCCTCGTGCATGCATGCATGCATGCATGCACCGCCACTGCCTGCATGCGGCCGCAGTGCGTGTGTGCCATTTCTCTCGAGACTCGGCGCATTGTTCGTATGTCAACCTAGCTCAAGACTTGAGTACCACGTGCATTCCTGTGTATGTTCCTCTATGACGCATGCATCCAGACCCCGTGTCGGCACATTGTTCGTGCCCTAAGTTAAGCAACCTCAAAACCCGAGCATGTACATGCCCCGTCCCGGTTCCTCTGTGACATATGCACACGCAGACCCAAACCGTGTCAAAAGAACGAGATGGTCGACCCGCTGCCCAGCACGCGCGCGCATGTGTGAACCAACCTGTGGTTTGATGTTAAGAGGACAGTGGCATCCTCAGTCCATCATGGTTCAAGTTTTGATGTCCGCATTTATCCTGGATTCATTTCAGGATTTCCGGCAATGCGGGTTCAATGAAAGGAGACGTTCACGTCTACAATGAGGTTCCTACGGCGACTGTATAAAATCTCAAGATGATACGTTGGATTAGTCTCTCGAAGGTGCTCATAAGGGTATGGTGTGTGCGTGTGTGTTCATAGGGATAAGTGTATGCGCGTATGTATATGAGCGCTTGCATCTGTACTGTGTCAAAAACAAAGCACGTGTGCGCATGCATGCCAGCGATTTTCCATGAACAGTCTCCTTTCCCAACTCCGAATCTTTTCTTTTCTTTTTTGCGAATGAAGCTCCGAACCTGCACCGTCAAAAAAACACGAAGAATCTGCACGGTGAATAAAAAAAAGCTTCGAATCTGCTTGACTCGATCGGGCGACCGACGGCCGGTCACCCACGGCAAAGCCTCTCTACCACGCACACAATGAGCGGTCGTGGCGTGCACCGGGCGATCCGTTCGCCCGGCCGGTGGGCGATCGAGAGAGGTGGCGCAACGGAAAGCTTGTCTGGTCTGCGAGGCCGACGGCACGGTCACGGAAAAGCATGCACGCAACGCAAACGGCGTCGTGCCTGCGTGCGTCACAAACTGACACGTACGCGTTAGTTCATTTGTTCTCGTCGCGGGTGTGCGTCGTTGTCGCCGGCGCATGCAGCTGGTTGCTGCTCGCCGCTGGGCTGGCCACGAGATCTCTTGCATATATTCCCCTCGGTTCCAAAATTACCACGGCGTTCAGACCAGTCCTAAAGCTAGGCATTTTATAATGCCTCTTTGAATCTCTTTTTATGACAACGTTAACAACGGATTTTATCAAACAAAATCTATACAATCCTTTTTTTGTTATGATCGTTTGTCAAACGTTGAGAAGCTTGCTCTCGACGAGCACTTCAGGTTCTTCTCCGTGGAAAAAGAAACGTTTAGAATCTTTTCTTTAACCACCGTTAGTAATTTGTCAAACAAGGCCGAGCGTTTTTTTTTTGTCAAATATTATGCCGAACGTTCAGAAGTTTTTTTTTTCAACGAGCCGTAGGCTCTTTCTTGTGGGAAATACATTCAGATTCTTTGCTTTAACAACTAGTAAAACATGTCGTTTGAAACATTCCTTGGTGGCACTGTATAAACTACTCCAGCTAGCTGCAACAGTGATGATCTGGCCGCAACCGTAGCCACAACAGACTAGTGTCGCGTGTGCGTGTCACATGATTCGTGACGTCACGTGTTCATGTCACCTACATGTATTTATTGTGTATACATCTCGTATCGCAACGAAAAGCGGCGAGTTGTTGTGAGCGCCTTCGTCGTCTACCTCTCCGGCCGAAAATGGTAAGTGCACCCAGACTACGTACACACACCGGAAATGACATTGCTTTAGGTATTGGCATGCAGGGCCAATGCTCTTTGCGATGGTTCGAATAATAAATGATTTCGCTACAAATCGAACATCAGGCAAATCAAACACTTGAAATAAAAAAGAAAAATCTTTGCCATGCTTGCTAAAAAAGTTGTCATCCCCACGACAATATAATTTGTCGTCTTGAGTGTTTGATTTGCCATGCTTAAAAATCTGACGTTAGATTTCTCAATAATAAACGTAACATGATCAAACGGAATTTTTAGTATTATAAAAAAACACCTACTAGTACATTTCTCGCAGTAGAGCTTCTCTGCACAATGCTAACTCTAGTGTCTGGCGAAACACCTACGTACCGTTGAGAATCAAATATTACGGCTACATGATTCAACCATCCACCCCAGCATTACGAAGATGCACACAACCACATGAACCGTGTAAACACATAACTAAATTCTGTGACTATACTTCGGATGACTGAGCATAATGATTGAAAATGTAGGAGCACGTGTCATGCCACATAAACTCATCTCACTTCACATCTTGGACGCATTTCATACCCCCCCCCCCCCCTCTTTTTGACTCCCGACAAGATCAAAATCCATTGGTAATCGAGCCAAAGTGTTGATTGGCGGAACACATGATTGTGGTGTTTTTGGTAGAACATTCTCTTTTTTATATGTTTCATGAAGAAAAAAATCACACAACCACATGAGCCGTGTAAAAATAGAACTGAAAGTATGGAGCCGTGTTTTGGTTGATTGAGCACGATGATAAAAAAAATGTAAGAACAAGTGTCGTGCGATGTAAACTTCTCTTTCGTCACGTCAAATGTGCATCAAGTAATCTTTTTCCCTCTCCTTTTGAGTCCTGCCAAGATCAAAATTAGTTGGCAATCGACCCAATGTGCATGAGCACTACATACGATTGCGGGATTTTGGTGGAATATTCTCTTGTTGATACATTTCACGAGGAAATCAGATACCGTCCGCCTCTGCATACAGAAATGCGCACAACCACATGAACCGTGTAGAAATATAACTGAAAGTGCGGAATCATGTTTTGGCTGTTTGAGCACGATGATAGCAAACGTAAGAACAAGTGTCGCGCCATAGAAACTTCTTCCTCGTCACGTCTAGCATGCATTCTGGATCTTTTCCCCTCTCTTTTTGGGTCCTGCCAAGATAAAAATCAGTTTGCAGTCTGAGCCAAAGTGTGCACGGGTAGAACACATGATTGTGGTATTTTGGCAGAATATTCTCTTCTTGATCCGTTTCAGGAGGAAACCATGTCACTGAGCACAAACCATAAAGCCTCAAGATGAGGCTTGTAGGGATATGTTAATTAAACTTGAACATATACCACCTAGCACGCAAGACACTGGCCGAAGCATACTTTATCTGGACTAATGCTCCCTGTAGACGAAAATGCCCAAGCATAAGATGAGAGAGAGAGAGAGAGAGAGAGAGAGAGAGAGAGAGAGAGAGAGAGAGAGAGAGAGAGCTTTCTCCAGAAAGGAAAGATCGTTGTGAGCTTGCATGCTTTCTTCTGATAATTAAGGGCATCCTCTTATTGGCCTGTGCTTACACAAATCCAAGAAAGGACAACATGAAAGCTCCATCGCACTACGCTAGATTGTATAGAAATGTATACTTGATGAGTTGGCACGGTGCATGCATGCATGCCATGTTTAGGGTAATGGCCGGCTAACTCGTGCATCATTAGCAGTGTGTGGGTTGGGTTGGGTTGGGTTGTGCTGATTCCAAACCGTGCACGGCTTGTTTTGTGTCCATATGTGTTAGCGGGGAGGTATTCACATAGCACCAAGAAACCCATGGCCAGTTATGGATGTTGCTTTACCTTGCTTGTGCTTTAGTTTGTTAACTTGGTACCATGGATAGGGTTAGTGTAGCTTAGAAAACTGTAGTTTACTTTTGGAAACTAAAGGCGTGTTTGGTTACACGCACTTCAGAGGCTGAGGTTACGTGAGACAAACCACAGAAATATCTTAGCTCCTTTTTCTATAACGGAGATGCATATGTTTTTAGCAAACTACCTGCGATTTACTAGTTAGTCCACGAGACTTCTCGTCAGTGTACTTAGTTGGCAGTAGCATGTTGGAGGGTTTGTTACATCGGTGCACTCAGAGTAATAGGTCGTCGATACACTTGTCGGGGGGTTGCATTGTGCGTTTCGTCTTCTTGGTTGAACACAAGGGGATGGAGCCATCGTGTGGTAACATGGGGCTCTGATCTCCTAGCGGTGTATGGTTCCGCCTCTATTCGGGTCTCTGGGGATGATGTTACGTTCAAGAACATCATTTAGCTAGTATTGTTAAAAAAATGGGTCTAAACTGCCCGATAACCTGACATAGTAGTGAAATTGTTCATGCTATGCCAATATGGCCCGATTAGATAGATAAAAAATGAATAAGCAAAAACTGGAGGGTTTCGAACTGTCTCAAAGCCGCGTTTAGGAATGGCCTTATCTACCCATCCTCCCTAATGAACTTCTATCCTCACTCCAGCATTATCAAACAACATTTGTTTTACATTTCGGCTTCTAGAATTAAAAGATCATATAAAACAGGCTTTTGCGCCGCTTTATAGATAAACCTAGCTAGGCTAACGCATTATAGAGGAGCCGAGGATGAACCCCATGCGGCCGAATCACTAGAATAGGAAGATCATGACAATCCTACATTGTATCTTCTCCTATAAGCCATGCTCTTATTTGTTCAATCTTCCGAAGTAAGAATAGAATAAAAATAAAGTCAACTCCTATAAATTCCACCCTCTCACTGACTCATGCCTACAAAAAATTGAAAAGATCAACAGAGCTAAAATAATAATATGAAAAGGTCAATTTGAAAGCACTGTTGAAGTATATTGCCCGCCTTCCTCCATCAGTTCGGACGTTTGAATGAACTGGTTGGAGCATGAATTCAATATGGTATCAGAGCCAGAAGGTCTTGAGTTCAAGACCCTGCCAACGCAGTATTAAATAAAACGATTCTGCTGCCAACACAGTATTAAATAAAACGATTCTGCGGCCTACATCGATTCCCACGTCTAAAGACTAAAATAGCCTAGACGTGAGGGGGAGTATTGAAGTATATTGCTCGCCTTCCTCCATCAGTTCGGACGTTTGAATGAATTGGCTAGAGCATGAATTCAATAAGCACCTCCTATTGGTTCATGCCTACACAAATAACACGAAAGTCAAACTGAAGTGGCATCCACTTACTGGTCCATACCTACCTAGTAGTACCTACACAATTAAGAAAGTCCAATTGGGTTTCAACTCTTACTTGATGTGTCAGTGACGTTGCATGTTTGGGGTAACCGCTACTTAATTTTGCCCCGTCCGTAGCTACTTTCGATGCACCTCAGCCCGATTTGCACACGTAAAAGCTTCTTCTACATAGCTGGTTTGTTCTTTCACCGGTAACATGGGAAAATATGTAGAAACATGGAAGACAATGTCAAATGCAAGGCTGGCAAGCTGTACGGTGTAGAATGTTTGTTAGTGAGACAAAAAAAAACGTTGCTTTCAAATGATGCAATCTTTTTGTCTTGTTACTGGGAAGTTTGTACACTGACAACCAAAATTTGGTTTAATTTGATTTGTTGACAATGTACTATCCTTTTAGTAAGATTCCCTTTGCCGATGGAAAGATCCCTTTTACGTATAAAAAGATTCCCTCTAGATTCCATCAAAGATTGCTCAAGTGAAGATCAACTTTTTTATCTTGTTACTGGGCAGCTTGTCTAATGCCAACTGAAATTCGATTTAATTTGTTTTGTTGACAATGTGCTATCATTTTAGTAAGATTCCCTCTGCGTATGGAAAGATCCCTTTTACGTATAAAAAGATTCCCTCTACGTATGAAAAGATTCCATCATAGATTGCTCAAGTGAAGAGCAACTTTTCTTATCTTGTTACTGGTCAGCTTGTCTAGTGACAACCAAAATTTGGTTTAATTTGATTTGTTGACAATGTGGTTTCCTTTTAGTAAGATTCCTTTTGCGTATGGAAAGATCCCTTTTATGTATAGAAAGATTCCCTATACGTATGAAAAGATTCCATCAAAGATTGCTCAAGTGAAGAGCAACGGTGCAACATGAGACGACAAAGGAAATTACAAAACTAATAATTGATGTCTTGTAAGAAAGATGAGGGGATAGTATCAATGGTTATAGGACACTACTATTCAGCTGGGTGCACAGCCAAGAAGTGCAGTGGTCATCTCGGTGGAACATTGACCTTTGGCGCCGGCTCACGGTGTCACAACGCGGCCTCGAGAGTGGCCGTGACTCTCCTAGTTCTGCAAGGTGTAGAGTGACCGCTGGGCAAGCAGGATGCATTTCCTGTTCGTTTGGCGACACCGGGATTCTTTTCGATCAATCCAGCAACATTCCTTCCTACTAAGTGGCGCAGATCGGTCTCGATAAGTTTTGCATCAAAGGATACCACCAAAAGAATGTGCGAAACGAAAAACGAACGTGCAGCTTTTCGGCATTTTATCCTGGTAAATGCGTACATATCGATTTGGGAGAGTTTAATACGTTTCAGTAAGTAGCCATATCTACGAGCAACAAGGACTGACCTGAAGATGATAACGGAAGTTCATCATGTTGCCCGGCTTTGTCAGTCCACCGGTTTGTTCACACCATCAGTTGTCGGTACAACCAAACTGAGATAGCATGTTTAAATTTTCAAGAGAAAACGCACGTCTTCTTACTCTGCAGATTTGTTACTAATCAAGTGATGAACTCTACTTCGAATTCCGCAGATTTGCTACTAATCAGGTGACGTACGACTTGGAATTCTGCAGATCTGCTGCTACAAAAGAACTTGCTTAGCATGGAGGATTTACAAGTGAGTAATCGATGGCGTTGCTGTCTACCTCTTCTTTTAATTAGGAAAAGCTCGAAGTGATAGGCGCTGTGTCGGGGACGATAAAGAAACTTGGTCCGGGGCCAGGCTAATGATTCATCCCTTTTTTTTAGCAACGTACTAAATTTCCGTGTGCTCTTTTTTTCTGCAATAGTGGCTGAAATGGTCACTGAAATTTAGCTTTTCGCTTGAGAAAAGAAGATGTTGTGTGTGGGATTTTCCGTAATCCAAGGCTACTCAAAATGACAAAACGAAACTAATGAAATTGTCAAAGTGGTGTTCCTTCAGATGACACAATCTGTTCTGTCTTGTTACTGGGTACTTTGTTTGGTGACAACCAAATTTGGTTTAATATGATTTACAATGTGCTATCCTTTAAGTAAGAATCTCTCACGTATAGAAAGATTCCACCAAAGATTTCTCAGGACACAGAGAGAGTAATCTCGAGAGCAGATCTAAGTCCAAAAGTTGAGAAACGTCGAAGTTTCTTATAAAGAAAATAAATACAAGTGAAGAGAAGGTAATTTGTAACATGAGAAAAGCAAAAGAAGGCTCCAAAATTAGGAATACATGTATTGTAACAAAAGAAAACAACAAGTAAATGGTACAAGTAGTTGTCAGGATAGCACATTCATTTGACTCCTGTCTGTCTTTTGCTCACATGTTATAGAATGTGCCACCTCAACTCAATATGCGGCGATGGGTCGATCTCGACAATTTTGCATCACAGGTTACCGCCGAAAGATTGTGCGAAAAGGAAATGGAATGTGTGGCTTTCAGCATTTTCTCCGGGTAAATGCGCATTGATCTGGGAGAGTGTCATACGTTTCTATAAGTAGGCTCAAGCAATAAAAAACGATCTGAAGATGACAACAGAAGTTCATCTTGTTGCCAGCTTTGTCAAACCACCGCACCAAATTCAGACATACGGCACGTTAATCAGGTGATGTACCAAACTGTTTTGATGTACGCAACATGAAGGATTTATCATTTATGAGCGAGGGACGCCATTGCTATCTATCTGTCTTTATTAGGAAAAGCTTGAAGAAATTGGTGCTGTGCGAGAAAGAAATTTGAGCTGGGGCCTGGGGCCAAACTGATAATTCAGCTTTTTTTAGCAATGGTACTAAATTTTCCAGTACTCTTTTCTGCAAAAAGGCGTATAGTGCAACTGAAATGGTCACTGAATTTAGCTTTACATCCTAGAAAAGAAGATCGTGTGCGTGTGGGCGGCGTTTTCGGTAATCCAAAGCTATTATCATCGCCACAGTTCGCTACTTTCAGTCACATTCCTTTTAGATTTGCTTTAAGATAACCTATTCTTCTAAAGTATTTTAAAAATGGATGGCGAAAGCTCTGCCTATTCATATCACACACGGAAAGAATATCACAAACACAGCCATATGTCCCAAAAAGAGACGTTGAGAAATTAAAACCATTTCACATATATATGGTATAGGTGGATTGAATTGCCGATTTTATTTTTCGGAAAATAATAGTAGATGGTGATGCATAAATGTGTACACACCCAAAGCCCATTAAGTGGGCTGTGCACAGGTAGGTGAGCTCAGAGATTACCAATAAGTGGTTGCAATCAGTGGACAGAAGCACGTCACTGTCACATAGATCTCTGAATTTCCAACCTTACTTTTGATTATTTGTTCAAACAAAATAATCTGCTGATTCTGATCTGCACTGCTGAGAAACTTGCAGCTGCTGTGGTGAGCTTCAGACAGGGACTGCACTTAAATAGCTACCTTAAACCAGTGGGCAGGATGAGCCTAGCCGGTGCAGGTGTTGGTTGGGTCATTGGGTGGAGGCTGACGTCTCCCAACTCAAGTGCCCGCTCGCCTCTGCTCCTCACAATTCTGGCTGATCTGATGATACACGGCAAAAGGCGCCCAACATAGCGGTTTTCAGCTGTAAAGAGAAACGGCTCATCTTTTTCTTGTTCTCCTTTTCTTCTTATTATTTCTGTTTTTGTGGGAAATTAATCGTGAATGAGACGCCGACCGACTCGATCGGAATCTCGACGTATCTGTCCAATGAAGTTGTTCAGTCAGTTTATGGCCTTGAGATAGAGGCCAAAATTTTGCCGGAAATGCTTTGGCCAGTTGCAGTGAGCTGACCTTGGAGGGTCTTGTCCTAGCGACTGAAACTGTTGGTGGTTTCCATGCTTTGTCACCAGCATGCAATGCAACCTCTTATCACCATGACATATCAATTATATCCATATCTCATATTTTGGCAGCATTTGGGTATTTTTATGTTTCAAGGAAAAAAAAGGAGCACCTACTCTGAAGCAGTAGACCCTTTCTTTTCTATCTTTTCATTTGGAGAAGACAAAATTGAGTTGATTGTAGCCCACAGTCCAGATGAAAAGATGCATTCCACTCAGCAAAAGAAAAGGAGAAGATTGCACTCTCTTGATCTCTGTTTTTTTGCTTTAGTTTCTTCAGAGCAGCCTTGAGTTCCATCAACATACCAGTTTTTCCATGCAGTGATAGGCTGCTATGTAGAATCTCCACCTGTCAGATAAGGATGACATCCATCTTGTACTCTCATGAGAATATACCACTATCTGATACCTAACATTGCCATTGAGGCCATCCCAATAATTTAACCATGCAGCAGTGCACACACTTTCTTCAGAAAGAGAAAAATGCAGTGCACTTCTACTGCTTTCTGAATTTCATTTCATCCCAATCCAATTCACACAGTTGCTCCCACAAACACAAACCATTTGCTGACTGAACCCACTGCTGCATTGCCCCTCATCCAAGCTGAATCACCAGGTCAATGGATCCACCGAGGCGCCATGACGCGCTTGCGCCTCGCACACAGTCGACCGGTCGATCCATTGCCGACTTGGACCCGAAAGGAGCCTCACCACCCCACTTGAAGTGGGGGACAAGCCAAAACGCAGTGAGCTCATGGCCACTAGCACCCTGATTCAGATCATGAGATGTGTTGCACTCACCCGGTACTACGTTGTGCCATCTTTTCCTTGAGGGCGCTGTTACAGTGTCCATTTCAGGGTCCATCCATCCATCTCCCGAAGCAGTGGGTGAATGGATGGTTGAGCAGGGACCGGTGCGTCACCCTTGGCAAGGATCTGCATATTGGCATGGAAAAGTTAGGATAAAAATCTGAGTGCATGCATTCATGCTATACCATTCCTTTCTCTATTCAGAAATAGCACATTTGACATTCTTTTTCGTATCACTTGCGACATAGGTTTCACATTCAGAAATACAGCACATTTGACATGCTATACATAGGTTTCATACCCACTGAATGTTGGCTTCAATGACCACTCAAAGTTAAATTTAAGTAAAGATGAGTGAGTACTTTCTCAACCTAGAGATGACCCATTAGTTACAATTCACTACCTGAAGTTGGTGGGTAAAGATTTTCTGGTAAGATCTTGAGGAAATCAAATGGTTGACAACTAAAGAGGGAAAAGGTTCAGGTTATTCCAGGATGCAGGAAACGTGTGCCTGTCAATCTCTTTTCCATGGGGGCAGCCGTTACTGTCATACTACTATAGAGAAGTTGTGTAATTGGATCTCTCGTGTACCACTCATCCGCATTATGCGCGCCACTGAAAACCGAGTAAGTGCATCCTCTTTTCCTCAATATGTTGGTCCTCCAAGATAATATATGTGTATGTCCTTCAGTGGATACCAGATCAAAAGACATGGGCCTGATTTGATACCACAAGTACATCACGCTCTCCTACTTGGTTCATAAGTTTCGTCATGGGCTAAAGGCTAGCACCTATATTGCTCTACAGACAAGCAAGCAGGCTATGACATAACATCTTGTATTTGTGGGCGCGACGAGACGGTCGACATGGCATTGCTGCTTTCAGGTTGCTTACTTACCAGAATCTATCTCTGTTCACCGGTAGATATTTGGACACGACCTTTCCTCTGGCGTTCCTCATTCCATCGACAAGGTAGCACCACGTTGATCCCAGCACTCCGACGAAGGAATCTGCTTTGGTGGCCATCATGAAGTTTCCGAGGGGGTTGTTCGTGCCGGTCTGGCAGCCTAGACTGGCTTCGTACATCTCCATGGTCACGTTGCCGTCATGTTGCGACACGTTCGTGAAGCAGAAATTCCAGTTGGGATAGAGTTCATTCAGATCTGTCGATAACTTCCTGCGTTTCAAACATTATGAGAGCTGAGGTTCAGACTAACTGCAGAAATGCAATAAAAAGCAGGTATATATTGCAATAGCACCAAATGGAGGAATTGGGAGCTAAACTTGCCTGCATTTCAGTAGATAGCCAGATGTTCCTGAGACTCCGTCGGCAGAGCCACTGACATTTCACAAGCCTTGTCCCCCATCCTTACATGTATGCTGAGAAGACGTTTGGGTGTATATGGTTCATGCTCTGATCAAACAAGACGTTCGATGTCAGATTCCATCCTTCCGACAAATATTGTCATGCAACTGTGACTCTTCTGGTTAGATAATCTGAAAAGGCAGAACTCAGAGCAATAAAATTAGATGGCAGCTTTCACCGCAGAACCTCCAGTGGATCAAAATCATTCTAAACATTTTCAAGAACCAACTTTGCTACCTGCATACCAAATGCAGAAAGCCTGGGCACGTTCAGTAGTCTGCCCATATACTTGGTCCGGAACATCATTAAATATCTTACTGGCTGATACATGCAATCAATAACATTGTCATAAACAATGATAACCAATCATGTAAATATAGAACTAAAGAAAATAACCAATGCTGTTTGGAACAGCAGGGCATACATAGAGGGAGCACAGCCTGGATCAAACTAGTGCAGCTGCAGATTAGATCATATAGGACCACAAGGCACAACACATAGGGAAACAGAACACTGTTGTCCAAAGTAATTGGTTCTATGAATTTCGTACCGAGTAGACTTCAAAAATGGAAAGGCAAATCTGAATAAGGGAGGAACCCCTTAGTAAGAACCAACTGGTGTTACACAGGGGACTAGCGCATGACACGTTGCTTTGCAAGAAAACAGAGCTCATCCAGTAACTTTCTGGCATCCTTGTTCTTGACATGGCATTTCTGTGGAACAGCAGGCAGAGGGTAACTCTTGCATCAGCAACTTGCAACGCATGTCTCAGCTATGCAAAGGGCCCAATCTAGATAATTTAAGAGGAACGAAACAAATGCATTGCAAGCACCAAAAAATGGAAGACAAATCACAGTTGCTGATGGAATCCGATACCCGAAGCAAGACCTTGGTTCGCCTTGCAGAAGGTAATCATCAGTCATCACCACGGTTACTATGCTATCATGAAAAAAGCAATACAACCTCCTGTACTGAACACTTACCTCAGGTAAGTCAACTGTTGATGATAATCACAGAAGCCAATCATGTATATGTGTGTGACAGAAATCCTGTATGCAACCAGCCAAATAACCCATATGAACTATCCTACGTATTTTCAAGACGATCCTCATCATTGCAGTGTACGTAGCATCTTACAGGCAATACGTCTCAACTGCAATACAGCGGCCAATCTCGGAGTGCACGGTCGCCGGCGTCTCCCAATGCTCCGCCCCACGTGCGTCGCCGCCGCGGGGAGCTGGGATGGCCGATTCCCAGCCGAAGCGCGCATCGCCTCCATCTCCCTCGCCTTCCCCCGTCTCCCGCCGGCCACCTATTCTGCTCTGCGGTGGCGCAGCCGCGCAGGCATCCTCCAAGAGGTCATGGATGGATGGAAAGGAACCCGCCAAGGGGATGGATAAGAAAGAACTCGCGGCAGCGTCAGCGGCCGCGGCGACGGAGGGTCCCGGACGGCCGGCGGTCTGCGCGATTTGGGGACGAGCCAGTGTGGTTTTTTTTCCTCTTTCTATTTTTTTTTGAGGTTTTTTTTTTCTCTCTTTCTCTGACGGGAATGACGAGGCAGCGGTGTGTTTGTTTCTGCCCACTGGTCCACCTATTCTGGTCCACTATGATCCAGCCCACGAAACAGCCGAAGGCCCAATAAAATAATCTCTTATTTTCTTCTCAAAAAATAATAATCTCTTATTAATTTCTCAACACGCATCAATTTTTTTTTGAAAAATGACAAAAATCTAGAAAAAAGAGCATATATCTTTCCTTTGCTTTTCATCCCCCTCTACATTATTGATGTTTTCGTTATATAAAATAATCATAATTATCCAAAGTAGTCAACGTTTTCTTTTTTAATGACTCATCAGGCCATGACGTACCACTACATTACTAGTGTGTACAATAAATTGTGTGCATTGATGGGAACGTATATCTGCACGCTACTACTACATGATTATCTATATAGGTCATTAATTTGATAAATAGTACTTTAATGCGGCAAATCCAATATAAAAAGGCTTGTCCATTATGTTGGTTCTCCTTCAGAGCTCACAGATCAGGCAACTATCGGCAAGTCTTTCCTTCAACTCAACAATTCGCTAAGATGAGGTGTACCCAAATGTTGCTCCTGCCCATCGCCTTCCTCGTGCTATCATCAGGTACTCATTTATTCATGTAATATGTTTCTTCGAAACCTCGTCCAATAAATAATGATCATGTTGTGATCGTCTCTTCCTCATGTTGGGATTTTGCAGGTGTGATAATGGAGGCGTCGGCGGGCATCGGCATCGATCCCATCTCCTGTATGTCAAACATTATTCAGCCATCGCCAAAGCCATGTGATAACCAAACTTGTCGTAAGGCATGCGTCGACCGTGTAGGGTACGGCACAGAAGGCGAGTGTGTTACCGGGGGGTGCAAGTGTACGTACTGCACAAACTGGCCTCCACGACAATCAACAAATGAGCCCTGATTTAGATAGGATGGGATGTCATGTTGAATTGAATAATGCAACGGAGATCATAAATGGTGTAACAGCAATGTTGTTCACTGATAAGTCATATGAAGAATGATGAATTTGGACTTGCTTATTGAATTACTATAATATTATATGTATTGGAAAGGGAAGAAATAGAAGCATTAGATCCAAATCCATCATTACGCATTAGATCCAAACTACGTGATCGCCGTTGGATGAGCTCGCTACGCATGCCGCCAGTTTCCTTTTTTTCCGGCAATTTTCTTTTATTTCGGTAACTAATTAGTCTGCGCATATAATTATATTTCCTTTTTCTATTTATTTTCTTAGTTTTCTTTTTCCCAACCGTTTCCTTTTTTTCGACCAGGCAGTTTTCCTTTTTCCCGGCCATTTCCTTTTACTCCCTTCGTACCGAAATACTAATTAGTCTACGCATATAATTATGTTTCCTTTTTCTAGTCAATTTCTCAGTTTCCTTTTTCCCAACCGTTTCCTTTTTTTCGACCAGGCAGTTTCCTTTTTTCCGGCGAAATACTTGTAGTCGGGGGTGAGGGCATGTACAATGGTTGATAAGATAGTCTTATCTTAAGTCTTGCATGTAATTAAGAGATGACAAAAAAACACGTCTACAATTGATCATTTCTTAGTCTTAGGGCATGTACAATGGTTCTATCTTAACAGTGCCACGTAGGATAAATCATGAGGTGGAGGAGAGAGAAATCGTAAGATAAGGCTTGTCTTCTCTTATTTAAGAGAAGACAAGACATGATCTCTTAGCACAATTTGTCTCACCAGGGAACAGATAATTATTGAAGATAAGGCCAAGAAATGACCCATTGTAGACATGTTTTATTGTCATCTCTAATTTACATGCAAGACTTAAGATAAGACTATCTTATCAACCATTGTACATGCCCAGCTAGCTATTCCTAGAAACGTGGTGAGACATATTGTGCTAAGATATCATATCTTGTCTTCTCTTAAATAAGAGAAGACAAGCCTTTTCTTATGAATTCTCTCTCCTCCACCTCATCATTTATCCTACGTGGCATTGCTAAGATAGAACCATTGTACATGCCCTGACTGTTTCCTTTTTTTCGACCACTAATTTCTCGGTCATGCATATGTTTTCTTTTCCCTAGCTGGGATTCGAACCTTCTACCTATACCTGAGCTATCACGATTTTGTGATTAATTTTTTTTTAGTCTGAGATTTACGAAGCCACCGTAGGCGCCTCGTCGTCGACGGGAACGTCTCCTCCCACTGAAAGCACAACGCCGGAAGTCCTGAAATAAATCCAGGAATAATGCGAGCATCAGGATTTGTTTGTAACTTTTGATCTCCGGCCAGAAAAGAAAAAAAAGATCTCACCTATGTGCATGGTGCATAGTATTCAAACTTGAATTTTCTGACCAACTAAGTAGCTTTTGTGTACATTTTATATGAACACTGTCCTTTTTAATACAAGAAAAACTAAAAAATTAATAGTACCGAGAAAGCTAATTTTCAAACCAGTGGCGGACCTAGAGAATATTTTGACTGGGGCAAACTACTTGAGTGGGGGCATATTCTATAAAAATTAAAAAAAAGGTATATTTTTCAACAATCACAAGCAAATTCACTGGAATTTCAAATTTTGAGTGGGGGCCTGGGCACCCACTCACCTCAACATAGGTCCGCCCCTGTTTCAAACCATGTTGTTTTGTAACACGTATGAACGATGTCAGATGGCCACTGTTTGTCTTATGTGGAACGTGCTGACGAGGGGGAGGGAGACTGGAATTTGTTGAAAAGAAAACCCTGATATTTTACGCACAACGGAACTGATAATATGTGTATGACCACCTCGGTAACTTTCTACCTAAAAGAGAGGGGGTTGTTGAAAAAATACCAACCGATAACTTCTGTGTAACAACAAGATAATTTGCGCACACGGAGCTGCTAACTTACGTACAAACACCGCGATAACTTTTGATTCAGAGGGAAAAGAGTTGTTGAAAACATACCCCGATAACTTCTGTGTTAAATAGCACGGTAATACACAAACAACAGGGCTGCTAACTCACGCACAAACATCTCCGACCTAATAACTTGCGTACAAACACCACGGGAACTTCACCCGGGGAAAAAGTTGTTGAAAATACCTTGGTAACTTCCGTGTTAAATAGCACGATAATACACACACAACATAGTTGGTAACTCACGCACAAACATCGCGGTAACTTCTTGACCCGAGAGAAAAAGTTTTTGAAAGACATACCACGATGACTTCCATGCAAATAACATGGTAATATGCGCACAACAGAGCTGATAACTTACTCAGACAAAGTGTGACAATTTCTTGACCCGGAGGCACTGTTCAAGAAATCTTTTGATTCAGCGATTTATTGTCCGATTTATCGCTACTCATGGGGTGACCGATAAGATTATGCCTTTATCTTCACCGTTTATCGTTTGGGCCGATTTATCACTCCGACAAGCGATTTATCAGGAATCTACCGATAAATCAGGCCTATTCCTAACATTCTGTTTGCAAAAACTATGTTTATTTGTGTTTTGTGGGCCTTGTTTTGCAATATGTACTATTGTTCTTTTTTGTTTGTCTTATAAGAGGATTCAAAGGCTAGGAATCAAGGTAACAGTTCTATCTCATATTTTTTTTGAAGGAAATATGCCCTAGAGGCAATAATAAAGTTATTATATATTTCCTTATTTCATGATAAATGTTTATCATTCATGCTAGAATTGTATTAACCGGAAACATGATACATGTGTGAATGCATAGACAAAACATTATGTCACTAGTATGCCTCTACTAGACTAGCTTGTTAATCAAAGATGGTTATGTTTCCGACCATGAACAAAGAGTTGTTATTTGATTAACAAGGTCACATCATTAGTAGAATGATCGATTGACATGACCCATTCCATTAGCTTAGCACACGATCGCTTAGTATGTTGCTACTGCTTTTATCCATGACATATACATGTTCCCGTAACTATGAGATTATGCAACTCCGCCGAAGGAACACTTTGGTGCTACCAAACGTCACAACGTAATCGGGTGATTATAAAGGAGTACTACAGGTGTCTCCAAAGGCGATGTTGGGTTGGCGTATTTGAGATTAGGTTTTGTCACTCCGATTGTCGGAGAGGTATCTCTGGGCCCTCTCGGTAATGCACATCATCAAGCCTTGCAAGCACTACAACTAATGAGTTAGTTGTGAGATGATGTATTACGGAACGAGTAAAGAGACTTGCCGTAACGAGATTGAACTAGGTATTGGATACCGACGATCGAATATCGCAAGTAACATACCGATGACAAAGGAACAACGATATTGTTATGCGGTCGACCGACAAAGATCTTCGTAGAATATGTAGGAACCAATATGGGCATCCAGGTCCCGCTATTGGTTATTGACCGAGAATAGTTCTAGGTCATGTCTACATTGTTCTCGAACCGTAGGGTCCGCACGCTTAAGGTTTCGATGATAGTTATTATGAGTTTATGTATTTTGATGTACCAAGAAGTTCGAGTCCGGATGTGATCACGGACATGACGAGGAGTCTCGAAATGGTCGAGACATAAAGATTGATATATTGGAAGCCTATGTTTGGAGTTCGAATGGTTCCGGTGAAAACAGAATTTATCGAGTACCGGGAGGTTACCGGAACCCCCCCGAGAGGTAAATGGGCCATAGTGGGCCTTGGTGGAAAGGAGAAAGGGCCAGCCCTAGGTGGCCGCCCCCCCTTCCCCTAGTCCTACTAGGACTAGGAAAGGGGCCGCCCCCTCTCTCTCTTCCCTCCCGAATCCTATTCCAACTAGGATTGGGGGAATCCTACTCCCGGAGGGAGTAGGACTCCTGGCGCGCCTCCCTTGGCCGGCCGGCCCTCCACCTTGCTCCTTTATATACGAGGCGGGGGCACCCTAGAACACACAAGTTTGATCTATGGATCGCTCCTTAGCCGTGTGGTGCCCCCTCCACCATATTCCACCTCGGTCATACTGTCGCAGCTTAGGCGAAGCCTCGCGCGGTGAAACATCAAGATCGTCACCACGCCGTCGTCTTGACGGAACTCTCCCTCGACACTCGGCTGGATCGAGATACGAGGGACGCCATCGAGCTGTACGTGTGTCAAGAACTCGGGCGCCGAGTAACGGCGCCGGATCGGTCGGATCGCGAGGAGAACGTCGACTACTTCCTCTACGCCAGATCGCTTCGCCGGGTCTCACGAGGGCGTAGACAACACTCTCCCCTCTCGTTGCTATGCATCACCATGATCTTGCGTGTGCGTAGGAAATTTTTGAAATTACTACGTTCCCCAACAAAGGCATCCGAGCCTAGGTTTTATGGTTTGATGTTTTGCACGAGTAGAACACAAGTGAGTTGTGGGCGATACAAGTCATACTACCTACCGAATGTCATACTTTGGTTCAGCGGTATTGTGAGATGAAGCGGCCTGCACCGACATTACGCGACGCTTACGCGAGACTGGTTTCACCGCCACGAGCACTCGTTGCTTAAAGGTGACCGGTGGGTGCTGTCTCTCTCACTTTAGTTGAACCGAGTGTGGCTCCGCCGGTCCTTGAGAAGGTTAAACGGAGTCTATTTGACGAAGTATCGTTGTGGTTTTGATGCGTAGGTGAGACTGGTTCTTGCTTAAGCCCGTAGCAGCCACGTAAAATTTGCAACAACAAAGTAGAGGACGTCTAACTTGTTTTTGCAGGGCATGTTGTGATGTGATATGGTCAAGACGTGATGCTATATTTTATTGTATGAGATGATCATGTTTTGTAACCGGTTATCGGCAATCGGCTGGAGCCATATGGTTGTCGCTTTATTGTATGCAATGCAATCGCTGTAATGCTTTACTTTATCACTAAGCGGTAGCGATAGTCGAGAAGCATAAGATTGGCGAGACGACAACGATGCTACGATGGAGATCAAGGTGTCGCGCGGTGACGATGGTGATCATGGTGGTGCTGCGGATATGAAGATCACGAAGCACAAGATGATGATGACCATATCATATCACTTATATTGATTTGCATGTGATGTTTATCCTTTATGCATCTTATCTTGCTTTGATTGACGGTAGCATTATAAGATGATCTCTCACTAAATTATCAAGAAGTGTTCCCCAGTATGCACCGTTGCCAAAGTTCGTCGTGCCCGCACACCACGTGATGATCGGGTGTGATAAGCTCTCGTCCATCTACAACGGGTGCAAGCCAGTTTTGCACACGCAGAATACTCGGGTTATACTTGACGAGCCTAGCATATGCGAGATATGGCCTCGGAACACGGAGACCGAAAGGTCGGCGTGAATCATATAGTAGATATGATCAACATATGATGTTCACCATTGAAAACTACTCCATTTCACGTGATGATCGGTTATGGTTTAGTTGATTTGGATCACGTGATCACTTAGATGACTAGAGAGATGTTTTTCTAAGTGGGAGTTCTTAAGTAATATGATTAATTGAACTTAAATTTATCATGAACTTAGTACCGATAGTATCTTGCTTGTTTATGTTTGATTGTAGATAGATGGCTCGTCTTTGTTGTTCCGTTGAATTTTAATGCGTTCCTTGAGAAAGCAAAGTTGAAAGATGATGGTAGCAATTACACGGATCGGGTCCGTAACTCGAGGATTATCCTCATTGCTGCACGTAAGAGTTACGCCTGGATGCACCGCTAGGTGACGAACTCGCTTCTTTGAGCAACGCCAGATGTTGTGAACGTCTGGCGAGCAAAGCGATGACTACTCTATAGTTTAGTGTGCCATGCTTTACGGCTTAGAACCGGGACTTCAACGACGTTTTGAACGTCATGGAGCATATGAGATGTTCCAGAGTTGAAGTTGATATTCCAACAGAATGCCCGGATTGAGAGATATGAAGTCTCCAATAAGTTCTATAGCTGCAAGATGGAGGAGAACAGTTCATTAGTGAGCACATACTCGTAATGTCCGGGTACTACAATCACTTGACACAATTGGGAGTTAATCTTCCGGATGATTGTGTCATTGATGTAATTCTTCAATCACGCCACCAAGCTACAAAGGCTTTGTGATGAACTATAATATGCAAGGGTTAGTAAAGACTATGCAGAGCTCTTCGCAATGCTAAAGGCTGCGGAGGTAGAAATCAAGAAGGAGCATCAAGTGTTGATGGTCAATAAGACCACTAGTTTCAAGAAGAAAGGCAAAGGGAAGAAGAAGGAACTTCAAGAAGAACAGCAAGCAAGTTGTTTGCTCAGAGAAGAAACCCAAGTCCGGACCTAAGCCTGAAATCGAGAGTGCTTCTACCGCAAGCGATAGTCACTTTGGAAGCGGAACTGCCCCAAGTATTTGGCGGATAAGAAGGATGGCAAGGTGAACAAAGGTATATGTGATATACATGTTATTGATGTGTACCTTACTAGAGCTCGCAGAGCACTGGTATTTGATATCGGTTACATTGCTAATATTTGCAACTCAAAGCAGGACTACTGATTAGCGAACACCGGCAAAGGACGAGGTGACGATGCGCGTGGGAAATGGTTCCAAAGTCGATGTGATCGCGGTCGGCACGCTACCTCTACATCTACCTTCGGGATTAGTTTTAGACCTAAATAATTGTTATTTGGTGCTGCGTTGAGCATGAACATTATATCTGGATCTTGTTTGATGCGAGACGGTTATTCATTTAAATCGAGAATAATGGTTGTTCTATTTATATGAGTAATATCTTTTATGGTCATGCACCCTTGAGGAGTGGTCTATTTTGATGAATCTCGATAGTAGTGATACACATATTCATAATGTTGAAACCAAAAGATGCAGAGTTGATAATGATAGTGCAACTTATTTGTGGCACTTGCCGTTTAGGTCATATCGGTATAAAGCGCATGAAGAAACTCCATCTTGATGGACTTTTGGAGTCACTTGATTATGAATCACTTGGCACTTATGAACCGTGCCTCTGGGCAAGATGACTAGAACACCGTTCTCGGTACTATGGAGAGAGCAACAGATTTGTTGGAAATCATACATACTGTATGTATGTGGTCCGATGAATGTTGAGGCTCGTGGCGGATATCGTTATTTTCTCACCTTCACAGATGACTTAAGCGGATATGGGTATATCTACTTAATGAAACATAAGTCTGAAACATTTGAAAAGTTCAAAGAATTTCAGAGTGAAGTTGAAAATCATCGTAATAAGAAAATTAAATTTCTACGATCGATCGTGGAGGTGAATATTTGAGTTACGAGTTTGGTCTACATTTGAAACAATGCGGAATAGTTTCGCAACTCACGCCACCCGAACACCACAGCGTAATGGTGTGTCCGAACGTCGAATCGCACTTTACTAGATATGGTGCGATCTATGATGTCTCTTCTGATTTACCGCTATCGTTTTGGGGTTATGCTCTAGAGACGGCCGCATTCACCTTGAATAGAACACCGTCGAAATCCGTTGAGACGACACCTTATGAACTATGGTTTAGCAAGAAACCAAAGTTGTCGTTTCTTAAAGTTTGGGGATGCGATGCTTATGTGAAAAAGCTTCAACCTGATAAGCTCGAACCCAAATCGAGATGCGTCTTCATAGGATACCCAAAGGAGACAGTTGGGTACACCTTCTATCACAGATCCGAAGGCAAGACATTCGTTGCTAAGAATGGATCCTTTCTAGAGAAGGAGTTTCTCTCGAAAGAAGTGAGTGGGAGGAAAGTAGAACTTGATGAGGTAATAGTACCTTCTCCCTTACTTGAAAGTAGT
The DNA here is from genome assembly GCA_021437245.1 of Aegilops speltoides. Classification (NCBI taxonomy): domain Eukaryota; kingdom Viridiplantae; phylum Streptophyta; class Magnoliopsida; order Poales; family Poaceae; genus Aegilops; species Aegilops speltoides. The sequence continues at coordinate 484,073,218 of CM038146.1, forward strand.
TTGTCGCAGAAACCGGTTTCTGAGACACCTACACCAAGTAGTGATGAAGTTGATGATGTTGATCATGAAACTTCGATCAAGTTACTACGTAACCTCGTAGATCAACGAGTAAGATCCGCACCAGAGTGGTGCGGAAATCCTGTTCGAAATCATGCTACTAGATCATGATGAACCTACGAACTATGAAGAAGCGATGGTGAGCCCAGATTCCAAAATGGCTTGAGGCCATGAAATCGAGATGGGATCCATGTATGAAAACAAAGTATGGACTTTGGTTGACTTGCCCGAGGGTAGGCAAGCAATAGAAAACAAGTGGATCTTCAAGAAGAAGACCGACGCTAACGGTAATATTATCGTCTACAAAGCTCGACTTGTCGCAAAAGGTTTTCGACAAGTTCAAGGGATTGACTACGATGAGACCTTCTCACCCGTAGCGATGCTTAAGTCTGTCCGAATCATGTTAGCAATTGCGCATTTTATGATTATGAAATTTGGCAAATGGATGTAAAGACTGCATTCTGAATGGATTTACGGAAGAAGAGTTGTATATGATGCAACGAAAGGTTTTATCGATCCAAAGGAGCTAACAAAGTGTGCAAGCTCCAGCGATCCATCTATGGACTGGTGCAAGCATCTCGGAGTTGGAATAAACGCTTTGATAGTGTGATCAAAGCATTTGGGTTTGTCTGCACTTTTGGAGAAGCTTTGTATTTACAAGAAAGTGAGTGGGAGCTCAGTAGCATTTACGATATTATATGTAGATGACATATTGCTGATCGGAAATGATATAGAATTCTGGATAGCATAAAGGGATACTTGAATAAGAGTTTTTCAATGAAAGACCTCGGTGAAGCTGCTTACATATTGGGCATTAAGATCTATAGAGATAGATCAAGACGCTTAATTGGACTTTCACAAAGCACATACCTTGACAAAATTTTGAAGAAGTTCAAAATGGATCAAGCAAAGAAAGGGTTCTTGCACGTGTTACAAGGTGTGAAGTTGAGTAAGACTCAATGCCCGACCACTGCAGAAGATAGAGAGAAATGAAAGATGTTCCTATGCTTCAGCCATAGGCTCTATCATGTATGCAATCTTGTGTACCAGACTGATGTGTGCCTTGCTATAAGTTTAGCGGGGAGGTACCAAAGTAATCCAGAGTGGATCATCGACAGCGTCAAGAACATCTGAAATACCGAAAAGGACTAAGGATATGTTTCAGATATGGAGGTGACAAAGAGCTCATCGAAACAGTTACGTTGATGCAAGCTTTGACACCGATTCGAGACGATTCTAAATCGCAGACCGGATACGTATTTACACTAAACGGAGGAGCTGTCGGTTGGTGCGATTCTAAACAAAGCGTCGTGGCGGGATCTACATGTGAAGCGGAGTACATAGCAGCTTCGAAGCAGCTAATGAAGGAGTCGGATGAAGGAGTTCATATCCGATCTAGGTGTCATACCTAGTGCATCGGGTCCAATGAAAATCTTCGTGACAATCTTCGGAGCAATTGCCTTAGCGAAGGAATCCAGATTTCACAAGAGGACCAAGCACATCAAGAGACGCTTCAATTCCATCCGGACTTAGTCGGTGGGAGACATAGAGATTTGCAAGATACATACGGATCTGAATGTCGCAGACCCGTTGACTAAGCCTCTTCCACGAGCAAAACATGATCAGCACCAAGACTCCATGGGTGCTAGAATCATTACTATGTAATCTAGATTATTGACTCTAGTGCAAGTGGGAGATCAAGGAAATATGCCCTAGAGGCAATAATAAAGTTATTATATATTTCCTTATTTCATGATAAATGTTTATCATTCATGCTAGAATTGTATTAACCGGAAACATGATACATGTGTGAATGCATAGACAAAACATTATGTCACTAGTATGCCTCTACTAGACTAGCTTGTTAATCAAAGATGGTTATGTTTCCGACCATGAACAAAGAGTTGTTATTTGATTAACAAGGTCACATCATTAGTAGAATGATCGATTGACATGACCCATTCCATTAGCTTAGCACACGATCGTTTAGTATGTTGCTCTGCTTTTATCCATGACATATACATGTTCCTGTAACTATGAGATTATGCAACTCCGTTTACGGAGGAACACTTTGGTGCTACCAAACGTCACAACGAATCGGGTGATTATAAAGGAGTACTACAGGTGTCTCCAAAGGCGATGTTGGGTTGGCGTATTTGAGATTAGGTTTTGTCACTCCGATTGTGGGAGAGGTATCTCTGGGCCCTCTCGGTAATGCACATCATCGAAGCCTTGCAAGCACTACAACTAATGAGTTAGTTGTGAGATGATGTATTACGGAACGAGTAAAGAGACTTGCCGTAACGAGATTGAACTAGGTATTGGATACCGACGATCGAATCTCGGGCAAGTAACATACCGATGACAAAGGGAACAACGATATTGTTATGCGGTCCGACCGACAAAGATCTTCGTAGAATATGTAGGAACCAATATGGGCATCCAGGTCCCGCTATTGGTTATTGACCGAGAATAGTTCTAGGTCATGTCTACATTGTTCTCGAACCGTAGGGTCCGCACGCTTAAGGTTTCGATGGCGGTTATTATGAGTTTATGTATTTTGATGTACCAAGAAGTTCGAGTCCGGATGTGATCACGGACATGACGAGGAGTCTCGAAATGGTCGAGACATAAAGATTGATATATTGGAAGCCTATGTTTGGAGTTGGAATGGTTCCGGTGAAAACAGAATTTACTGGAGTCTTAGGGAGGTTACTGAACCCCGGGAGGTAAATGGGCCATAGTGGGCCTTGGTGGAAAGGAGAAAGGGCCAGCCCTAGGTGGCAGCGCCTCCCCTTCCCTAGTCCTACTAGGACTAGGAAAGGGGCCGCCCCTCTCTCTCTTTCCCCTCAGGAATCCTATTCCAACTAGGATTGGAGGGGAATCCTACTCCTAGAGGAGTAGGACTCCTGGCCGCCTCCCTTGGCCGGCCGGCCCCCCCCCTGCTCCTTTATATCACAGGCGGGGGCACCCTAGAACACACAAGTTTGATCTACGGATCGTTCCTTAGCCGTGTCTGGTGCCCCCTCCACCATATTCCACCTCGGTCATACCGTCATGAAAGCTTAAGCGAAGCCTGCGCGGTGAAACATCAAGATCGTCACCACGCCGTCGTCTTGACGGAACTCTCCCTCGACACTCGGCTGGATCGAGTACGAGGGCGCCATCGAGCAGCACGCGTGTGTCAAGAACTTCGGGGCGCCGGAGTAACGGCGCCGGATCGGTCGGATCGCGAGGAGAACGTCGACTACTTCCTCTACGTTGTGATCGCTTCGCCGGGTCTACGAGGGTACGTAGACAACACTCTCCCCTCTCGTTGCTATGCATCACCATGATCTTGCGTGTGCGTAGGAAAATTTTTGAAATTACTATGTTCCCCAACAGTTTTGGTGTTGAATATAACATACTCTAGTGTTGGGAACCTGGGATTTGCAAAAAATGGCCGATTAATAGTCGGCCGATAAAATTGATTAATCGGCCGATTTTTGATTAATCTCTAATCCTCAGCTGACCGAGACGATAATGATAAGCGATATCCTCAACATTGCCCGGAGGTAAGTTGTTGACAAACACCCTCAGTAACTCATGTGTAAGTAAGACGGTAATATATGCACAACATAGTTAAAAATATTTCCCGATAACTTCTATGTAAATAACACGCTGATGTATGCATCATAGAGTTGATAACTCACATACGAACATCGTGTTTACTTTTTGAACCGGGTGAAAAAGTTGTGGGATCCATGCCCGGCAACTTCTACCTAAATAGCATGGTAATATGCACACATCGGGCATGGTAACTTACGAACAAACACCAAACTTTGACATGGAGAAAAATAGTTGTTGAAACCATACCACCGGTAAGTTCTACCTAAATAACATGATAATATACACAACGTGGATGTGGTTACTTATAGACAAATAGCGCGATAACTTTGACCCGTAGAGAAAAACAGTTGTTGAAGCCATACCCCTGGTAACTTCTGTGAAAACAACATGGTAATATATTATCTTGTTAAAAACACACCCCTGATAACTTAGGTACAAACATCGTGATAACTTGTTAACCCAAGGGAAAAAGTTGTTGAAAGTTGAAACATGCCCCGGTAACTTCTATGTAAATAACATGGTAATATACTAATTATTGACCTAACTTACGCATAACCACCATGGTAACTTTTGACCGGGGCAAGAAAAGTTCAAAACACATACAGTAAATTTTATATAAATAGCATGGTAACATACACATAACAGAGCTGATAAGTCACGCACAAACACCACGGTAACTTTGACCCGAAGGGGTTGTTTAAAAACACGCCCCTGATAACTTTCGTGCAAATAGCTTGTTACTATACGCATTCTATACATGATAACTCACCAAGAAACATTGTGGTAACTTGGAGCACGCATAATAAGAAGGTTAGAGAAACCAGTTTTATTTCCGGTAATATCTGTGTAAAAAACATGGTAACATATGTAGCACATGCGTGATAACTTACGTAGCCCAGCCGTCGTAACTTTTGATCCAAAAAAAAGTCGTCGGAACATATCAACATGGGTTATAGTTTTGATTCGTCATGACGGATTTTTACGTGAAAACAGTTTTTTGATCGGACCGACGGTTTGAGCTACAAAACATTTTGAAATTTTGAAATAGGGGATCTAAGATGGCATCAACTTTTTTGTCCTCTAGATCATTTCCACGTCGGAAGAAAGTTGGAGGACCATTTTTATGCCCCGGTAATTTATATATAAACAAGATGTTTACTTAGTTATCACAGATGTGATAACTTACTCAGCCTGGGGATGGTAACTTTTGACCTGAGAAAAAAGTCATTCAAACATATCAATATGGGATCTAGTTATGAAGATTTCGTCACGACGAATCTTTTATGCGAAAACGGTTTTTCAATCGAAGCGACGGTTAGAGCTACAAAACATTTTGAATATTTAAATTTGGTAAAATCTTTGTTGACATCAGCATGTTTGTCCTACATGCATGCATGTAACATTTAGGAGGGAAGTAATGCTATTGTGTTCAGTTTTGTCTCAAAAAGGAAAATAGGACAAGATTAACCACTCAATCGATCGCTCGGTTTGGTCGTTTGCACACTTGGCCTCGTGAAGTACTGCGGGTTTGATCATTCGGATCTATCCTATAGATACAAAACGTTTGGAACATATCAGTGTCCAAAACTAATAGCGGTAGCCAATGCTCTCATTAGATGGGCCGAGCCCAAACTTTGCACTTGCTCGGCTGCTGTATCGGAAGCTAACAAAGTTTGAAAAGAATCCTGAACAAAATATCAAAATTTGAGTTATTTTCTGAACTTATGAACAATTTTCTGGAATGGCGAACACATTTTGAAATTTCCAAACTTTTTTCGTAAACATGTACATTTTTGAATATGTGAATAAAATTCAAATGGGAATGCTTTTTAAAATCGTGAACATATTTTTAATTTGTAGAACAAATTTTAAAAAAGAGAAATTTTTTGAAAATACCAAACAATTTTGAAACGTGGTTTTTTTTGAAAGTGTGAACAAAAATTTGAAAACAAGAATATTTTTTTCAAATTTGTGAACATTTTTTAAAACAGGGACATATTTTGAAATCCCAGTGATTATTTGGAAAGTTCTGAAAATTTTGAATAAAAAATATGCCAAACAATTTTTTAAAAATGAGAAAAAATTATAATGCCCGAATATATTTATTTTAAATGATAACATAATTTTTCAATTTATGAATAATTTTCTATAAGACACGGACATTTTTTAAAAAATAAAAATTGAGAAGCACGAACATTTTTTAATTTTCTGAACAATTTTCAGAACATGAATTTTTTTAAAATAAAATAAAAATTATACTTGAAAAGTAAAAAATAAAAAAGAAACGTTAAAGGAAAAGAAAGGAAAAAGAAAAAAATGAAAAAAAAGGAAAAAGCAAAAAGAAACAAGAAAATCGGTAAAATAAAAAATAACCGGTTCAAGGAACTTTCTAGAAGGTTCCCAAAACCAGAAAAAACCCGGTTGGGAAACTCTGGTAGGTTCCCAAAACCGAAAAACGCTGAGGTCACAGCTCGATTGCCAGGCCTTTGTGTTGCGTCGACGGTTCGACACAACGAGCGGCAAATAGGGAGTTTATTTTAACTTTTTTAGGGGTAAATCCACATTTTATTGATCAAAGTCCACATAAAGTAGGATACAAACTGGATCATGCGGCTGGCCAAGCAATACATGACGCCCCTGAGCTAGAGTAAGAGTAAACTTAGCTAATCTATGAGCTTCAAAATTAATAGCAGGACTCTCAAAAGTATAGATACAAGAAAAAGGAGCTGATCTCGACTTGATTTCATTGATAATCGTTCCGTAAGCACCTTGGTTGCCCTTCAAAATGTCACTCGCCACTTGCTTATAGTCTAAGGTATTATGAAGTTGTGGATTTGGAGGTCTTCCGCCTATGAAATTGCCTCACAACAGGCTATCGCCTCCAAAGTTGCAGGAACACACACGCCTCAAACAACGAGTGCAGAATTTCCCAGATAATTATCATGGTTTTTCCGACAGATTGCTACTGTCGTTCCTCCTCTTCGAGCTCGAACTCCCGTATCCACGTCTATCTTAGCGAAGTTCTCTAGGGGAGCCTTTGGACGAAGGGTAACTCCTGCACCCACATTGGCAGTCGTGTGGTGCGTGTTGGAAATATGCCCTAGAGGCAATAATAAAAGTATTATTATATTTCCTTGTTCATGATAATTGTCTTTTATTCATGTTATAACTGTATTATCCGGAAATCGTAATACACGTGTGAATACATAGACCACAATATGTCCCTAGTGAGCCTCTAGTTGACTAGCTCGTTGTGATCAACAGATAGTCATGGTTTCCTGACTATGGACATTGGATGTCGTTGATAACGGGATCACATCATTAGGAGAATGATGTGATGGACAAGACCCGATCCTAAGCATAGCACAAAGATCGTGTAGTTAGTTTGCTAGAGCTTTTCCAATGTCAAGTATCTCTTCCTTAGACCATGAGATCGTGTAACTCCCGGATACCGTAGGAGTGCTTTGGGTGTATCAAACGTCACAACGTAACTGGGTGACTATAAAGGTGCACTACAGGTATCTCCGAAAGTGTCTGTTGGGTTGACACGGATCGTGACTGGGATTTGTCACTCCGTGTAAATGGAGAGGTATCTTTGGGCCCACTCGGTAGGACATCATCGTAATGTGCACAATGTGACAAAGGGGTTGATCATGGGATGATGTGTTGCGGAACGAGTAAAGAGACTTGCCGGTAACAAGATTGAACAAGGTATCGGTATACCGACGATCGAATCTCGGGCAAGTATAATACCGCTAGACAAAGGGAATTGTATACGGGATCGACTGAGTCCTTGACATCGTGGTTCATCCGATGAGATCATCGTGGAACATGTAGGAGCCAACATGGGTATCTAGATCCCGCTGTTGGTTATTGACCGGAGAACGTCTCGGTCATGTCTGCATGGTTCCCGAACCCGTAGGGTCTACACACTTAAGGTTCGATGACGCTAGGGTTATAAAGGAAGTTTGTATGTGGTTACCGAATGATGTTTGGAGTCCCGAATGAGATCCCGGACATCACGAGGAGTTCCGAAATGGTCCGGAGGTAAAGATTTATATATGGGAAGTCCTGTTTTGGTCACCGGAAAAGTTTCGGGTTTTATCGATAGCGTCTGGGACCACCGGAGGGTCCCGGGTCCACCAAGTGGGGCCACCAACCCGGAGGGCTGCATGGGCCTTGTGTGGGAGGAACCAGCCCTGTGTGGGCTGGTGCGCCCCAAAGGGGCCCAAGCGCGAGGAGAGTGGGAGGGGGCAAACCCTAGGGCAGATGGGCCCTAAGGCCCACCCCAGGCGCGCCTCCCCTCTCTCCCCCTCTGGCCGACACCCATATGGGATCTGGGGGCTGCTGCCGCCCCTGGGGAGGGAACCCTAGAGGGGGCGCAGCCCCCTCCCCTCCCTCTATAAATACTTGAGGTTTGGGGTCTGCCCAACACACGAGAATCTCTCCCTCTTGGTGTAGCCCTACCTCTCTTACTCCTCCTCTCCCGTGGTGCTTGGCGAAGCCCTGCAGGATAGCCACGCTCCTCCATCACCACCACGCCTGTCTTTGCTGCTGGATGGAGTCTTCCTCAACCTCTCCCTCTCTCCTTGCTGTATCAAGGCGTGGGAGACGTCCACCGGCTGTACGTGTGTTGAGCGCGGAGGTGCCGTCCGTTCGGCACTAGGATCTCCGGTGATTTGGATCACGACAATCGACCTCTTCAACCCCGTTCTCTTGAACGCTTCGCTTAGCGATCTACAAGGGTATGTAGATGCACTCTCCTTCCCTCATTGCTGGTTTCTCCATAGATAGATCTTGGTGGCACGTGGAAAATTTTGAATTTCGCTCGTTCCCCTCTGATGGCATCATGAGCTAGGTCTATTATGTAGATTCTTTGCACGAGTAGAACACAAAGTAGTTGTGGGCGTTGATTTTGTTCAATATGCTTACCATTACTAGTCCAATCTTGTTTCGACGGTATTGTGGGATGAAGCGGTCCGGACCGACCTTACACGTACTCTTACGTGAGACAGGTTCCACCGATTGACATGCATTTGGTGCATAAGGTGGCTAGCGGGTGCCAGTCTCTCCCACTTTAGTCGGAACGGATTCGATGAAAAGGGTCCTAATGAAGGGTAAATAGCAATTGACATATCACGTTGTGGTTTTGCGTAGGTAAGAAACGTTCTTGCTAGAAACCCATAGCAGCCACGTAAAACATGCAAACAACAATTAGAAGACGTCTAACTTGTTTTTGCAGGGTATGCTATGTGACGTGATATGGCCAATAAGAATGTGATGAATGATATGTGATGTATGAGATTGATCAAGTTCTTGTAATAGGAATCACGACTTGCATGTCGATGAGTATGACCACCGGCAGGAGCCATAGGAGTTGTCTTAATTTATTGTATGACCTGCGTGTCATTGAACAACGCCATGTAATTACTTTACTTTATTGCTAACCGGTAGCCATAGTAGTAGAAGTAATAAGTTGGCGAGACAACTTCATGGAGACACGATGATGGAGATCATGATGATGGAGATCATGGTGTCATGCCGGTGACGATAATGATCATGGAGCCCCGAAGATGGAGATCAAAAGGAGCAAAATGATATTGGCCATATCATGTCACTATTTGATTGCATGTGATGTTTATCATGTTTATGCATCTTGTTTACTTAGAACGACGGTAGTAAATAAGATGATCCCTTACAACAATTTCAAGAAGTGTTCTCCCCTAACTGTGCACCGTTGCTACAGTTCGTCGCTTCTAAGCACCACGTGATGATCGGGTGTGATGGATTCTTACGTTCACATACAACGGGTGTAAGACAGATTTATGAAGGAAATACGCCCTAGAGGCAATAATAAAGTTATTATTTATTTCCTTATTTCATGATAAATGTTTATCATTCATGCTAGAATTGTATTAACCGGAAACATGATACATGTGTGAATGAATAAACAAACAACATGTCACTAGTATGCCTCTACCAGACTAGCTTGTTAATCAAAGATGGTTATGTTTCCCACCATGAACAAAGAGTTGTTATTTGATTAACGGGATCACATCATTAGTTGAATGATCGATTGACATGACCCATTCCGTTAGCTTAGCACCCGATCGCTTAGTATGTTGCTATTGCTTTCTTCATGACTTATACATGTTCCTATGACTATGAGATTATGCAACTCCGTTTACGGAGGAACACTTTGGGTGCTACCAAACGTCACAACGAATCGGGTGATTATAAAGGAGTACTACAGGTGTCTCCAAAGGCGATGTTGGGTTGGCGTATTTGAGATTAGGTTTTGTCACTCCGATTGTCGGAGAGGTATCTCTGGCCCTCTCGGTAATGCACATCATGAAGCCTTGCAAGCACTACAACTAATGAGTTAGTTGTGAGATGATGTATTACGAGCGAGTAAAGAGACTTGCTTGGCAACGAGATTGAACTAGGTATTGGATACCGACGATCGAATCTCGGGCAAGTAACATACCGATGACAAAGGAACAACGATGTTGTTATGCGGTCCGACCGACAAAGATCTTCGAAGAATATGTAGGAACCAATATGGGCATCCAGGTCCGCTATTGGTTATTGACCGAGAATAGTTCTAGGTCATGTCTACATTGTTCTCGAACCGTAGGGTCCGCACGCTTAAGGTTTCGATGATGCTTATTATGAGTTTATGTATTTTGATGTACCGAAGAAGTTCGAGTCCGGATGTGATCACGGACATGACGAGGAGTCTCGGAATGGTCGAGACATAAAGATTGATATATTGGACGGATATATTCGGACACGGAAAGGTTCCTAAGTTTCCGGAGAAAACCGGAGTCTTGGAGGGGTTACTGGAACCCCGGGGAAGTATGGGCCTTAGTGGGCCAAGAGGGAGAGAGAGGGCCGCACCAGAGGTGGCGCGCCCCGAGTCCGAATAGGACAAGGAGGGGGCGCGCCCCTTCCCTCTCCTCTCCCTCTCTTCCTTCCCCTTCTCCTTCCTAGTTGGACTAGGAAGGGAGTCCTACTCAACTAGGAGGAGGACTCCCCCTCCTGGCGCGCCTATAGGGGCGGGCCGCCTCCCCCCTCCCTCCTTTATATCACAGGCGGGGGCACCCTAGAACACACAAGTATTGATCTACGGATCGTTCCTTAGCCGTGTGCGGTGCCCCCTCCACCATATTCCACCTCGATCATACCGTCGCAAGCTTAGGCGAAGCCTGCTGCCGTGAAACATCAAGATCGTCCTGCACGCCGTCGTCTTGTGGAACTCTCCTCGACACTCGGCTGGATCGGAGTGAGGGACGTCATCGAGCTGTGTCGTGTGTCAAGAACTCGGGCGCGCGGAGTGACGGCGCCGGATCGGTCGGATCGCGAGGAGAACGTCGACTACTTCCTCTACGTTGTGATCGCTTCGCTTGGTCTACGAGGGTGCGTGAGACAACACTCTCCCTCTCGTTGCTATGCATCACCATGATCTTGCGTGTGCGTAGGAAAATTTTGAAATTACTACGTTCCCCAGCAAAGGCATCCGAGCCTGGTTTTTATGGTTTGATGTTTTGCACGAGTAGAACACAAGTGAGTTGTGGGCGATACAAGTCATACTTCCTACCAGCATGTCATACTTTGGTTCAGCGGTATTGTGAGATGAAGCGGCCTGACCGACATTACGCGTGACGCTTCGCGAGACTGGTTTCACCGCCACGAGCACTCGTTGCTTAAAGGTGACCGGTGGGTGCTGTCTCTCTCACTTTAGTTGAACCGAGTGTGGCTCGCCCGGTCCTTGAGAAGGTTAAACGAGTCTATTTGACGAAGTATCGTTGTGGTTTTGATGCGTGGGTGAGACTGGTTCTTGCTTAAGCCCGTAGCAGCCACGTAAAATTTGCAACAACAAAGTAGAGGACGTCTAACTTGTTTTTGCAGGGCATGTTGTGATGTGATATGGTCAAGGCGTGATGCTATATTTTATTGTATGAGATGATCATTTTGTAACCGGTTATCGGCAATCGGCGGGAGCCATATGGTTGTCGCTTTATTGTATGAAATGCAATCGCTTCGTAATGCTTTACTTTATCACTAAGCGGTAGCGATAGTCGTAGAAGCATAAGATTGGTGAGACGACAATGATGCTACGATGGAGATCAAGGTGTCGCGCCGGTGACGATGGTGATCATGGTGGTGCTTTGCAAGATGGAGATCATGAAGCACAAGATGATGATGACCATATCATATCACTTATATTGATTTGCATGTGATGTTTATCCTTTTATGCATCTTATCTTGCTTTGATTGACGGTAGCATTATAAGATGATCTCTCACTAAATTATCAAGAAGTGTTCTCCCGAGTATGCACCGTTGCCAAAGTTAAATCGTGCCCGGACACCACGTGATGATCGGGTGTGATAAGCTCTCGTCCATCTACAACGGGTGCAAGCCAGTTTTGCACATGCGAATACTCGGGTTATACTTGACGAGCCTAGCATATGCGAGATATGGCCTCGGAACACGAGACCGAAAGGTCGGCGTGAACCATATAGTGGATATGATCAACATAAGATGTTCACCATTGAAAACTACTCCATTTCACGTGATGATCGGTTATGGTTTAGTTGATTTGGATCACGTGATCACTTAGATGACTAGAGGATGTCTGTCTAAGTGGGAGTTCTTAAGTAATATGATTAATTGAACTTAAATTTATCATGAACTTAGTACTGATAGTATCTTGCTTGTTTATGTTTGATTGTAGATAGATGGCTCGTCTTTGTTGTTCCGTTGAATTTTAATGCGTTCCTTGAGAAAGCAAAGTTGAAAGATGATGGTAGCAATTACACGGATTTGGGTCCGAATCTTGAGGATTATCCTCATTGCTGCACTGAAGAGTTACGTCTGGATGCACCGCTAGGTGCCGACTCTTCTTTGGAGCAACACCGGATGTTGTGAGCGTCTGGCGAGCAAAGCTGATGACTACTCTATAGTTCGATGTGCCATGCTTTACGGCTTAGAACCGGACTTCAACGACGTTTTGAGCGTCATGGAGCATATGAGATGTTCCAGAGTTGAAGTTAATATTCCAACAGAATGCCCGGATTGAGAGATATGAAGTCTCCAATAAGTTCTTTAGCTGCAAGATGGAGGAGAATAGTTACATTAGTGAGCACATACTCGTAATGTCGGGTACTACAATCACTTGACGCAATTGGGAGTTAATCTTCCGGATGATTGTGTCATTGATGAAATTCTTCAATCACCGCCACCAAGCTACAAAGGCTTCGTGATGAACTATAATATGCAAGGGTTAGTAAAGACTATACCGAGCTCTTCGCAATGCTAAAGGCTGCGGAGGTAGAAATCAGAAGGAGCATCAAGTGTTGATGGTCAATAAGACCACTAGTTTCAAGAAGAAAGGCAAAGGGAAGAAGAAGGGAACTTCAAGAAGAACAACAAGCAAGTTGTCGCTCAGAGAAGAAACCCAAGTCCGGACCTAAGCCTGAAATCGAAAGTGCTTCTCTTGCAAGCGGTCGTCCTTTGGAAGCGGAACTGCCCCAAGTATTTGGCGGATAAGAAGGATGGCAAGGTGAACAAAGGTATATGTGATATACACGTTATTGATGTGTACCTTACTAGAGCTCGCAGATAGCACTGGTATTTGATACTGGTTACATTGCTAATATTTGCAACTCAAAGCAGGGACTACGGATTAAGCTTAACAGTGGCAAAGGACGAGGTGACGATCGCTGGGAAATGGTTCCAAAGTCGATGTGATCGCGGTCGGCACGCTACCTCTACATCTACCTTCGGGATTAGTTTTAGACCTAAATAATTGTTACTTGGTGCTGCGTTGAGCATGAACATTATATCTGGATCTTGTTTGATGCGAGGCGGTTATTCATTTAAATCGAGAGAATAATGGTTGTTCTATTTATATGAGTAATATCTTTTATGGTCATGCACCCTTGAGGAGTGGTCTATTTTGATGAATCTCGATAGTAGTGATACACATATTCATAATGTTGAAGCCAAAAGATGCAGAGTTGATAATGATAGTGCAACTTATTTGTGGCAATCGCCGTTTAGGTCATATCGGTGTAAAGCGCATGAAGAAACTCCATACGATGGACTTTTGGAGTCACTTGATTTTGAATCACTTGGCACTTATGAACCGTGCCTCATGGGCAAGATGACTAGAACCCGTTCTCGGTACTATGGAGAGAGCAACAGATTTGTTGGAAATCATACATCTGAGATGTATGTGGTCCGATGAATGTTGAGGCTCGTGGCGGATATCGTTATTTTCTCACCTTCACAGATGACTTAAGCGAGATATGGGTATATCTATTTAATGAAACATAAGTCCAAAACATTTGAAAAGTTCAAAGAATTTCAGAGTGAAGTTGAAAATCATCGTAACAAGAAAATTAAATTTCTACGATCGATCGTGGAGGTGAATATTTGAGTTACGAGTTTGGTCTACATTTGAAACAATGCGGAATAGTTTAGCAACTCCGCCACCCTAACACCACAACAGAATGGTGTGTCGAGCGTCATGTCGTACTTTACTAGATATGGTGCGATCTATGATGTCTCTTCTGATTTACCGCTATCATTTTGGGGTTATGCTCTAGAGGCGGCCGCATTCACACTGAATAGAACACCGTCGAAATCTGTTGAGACGACACCTTATGAACTATGGTTTGGCAAGAAACCAAAGTTGTCGTTTCTTAAAGTTTGGGGATGCGATGCTTATGTGAAAAAGCTTCAACTGATAAGCTCGAACCCAAATCGAGAAATGTGTCTTCATAGGATACCCAAAGGAGACAGTTGGGTACACCTTCTATCACAGATCCGAAGGCAAGACATTTGTTGCTAAGAATGGATCCTTTCTAGAGAAGGAGTTTCTCTCGAAAGAAGTGAGTGGGAGGAAAGTAGAACTTGATGAGGTAATAGTACCTTCTCCCTTACTTGAAAGTAGTTAAATCGCAGAAACCGGTTTACGAGACATCTACACCAAGTAGTGAGGAAGTTGATGATGTTGATCATGAAACTTGGATCAAGTTACTCTGAAACCTCGTAGATCAACCAGAGTAAGATCCGCACTGAGTGGTACGGTAATCCTGTTCGGAAATCATGCTACTAGATCATGATGAACCTCGAACTATGAAGAAGCGATGGTGAGCCCAGATTCCGCAAAATGGCTTGAGGCCATGAAATCGAGATGGGATCCATGTATGAAAACAAAGTATGGACTTTGGTTGACTTGCCCGAGGGTAGGCAAGCAATAGAAAACAAGTGGATCTTCAAGAAGAAGACCGACGCCGACGGTAATATTCTTTTCTACAAAGCTCGACTTATCGCAAAGGGTTTCGACAAGTTCAAGGGATTGACTACGATGAGACCTTCTCACCAGTAGCGATGCTTAAGTCTGTCCGAATCATGTTAGCAATTGCGCATTTTATGATTATGAAATTTGGCAAATGGATGTAAAGACGCATTCTGAATGGATTTACGGAAGAAGAGTTGTATATGATGCAACGAAAGGTTTTATTGATCCAAAGGGAGCTAACAAAGTATGCAAGCTCCAATGATCCATCTATGGACTGGTGCAAGCATCTCGGAGTTGGAATAAGCGCTTTGATAGTGTGATCAAAGCATTTGGGTTTATCTGACTTTTGGAGAAGCTTTGTATTTACAAGAAAGTGAGTGGGAGCTCAGAGCATTTACGATATTATATGTAGATGACATATTGCTAATCGGAAATGATATAGAATTCTGGATAGCATAAAGGGATACTTGAATAAGAGTTTTTCAATGAAAGACCTCGGTGAAGCTGCTTACATATTGGGCATCAAGATCTATAGAGATAGATCAAGGCGCTTAATTGGACTTTCACAAAGTACATACCTTGACAAAATTTTGAAGAAGTTCAAAATGGATCAAGCAAAGAAAGGGTTCTTGCACGTGTTACAAGGTGAGAAGTTGAGTAAGACTCAATGCCCGACCACTCTGAAGATAGAGAGAAAATGAAAGATGTTCCTATGCTTCACCATAGGCTCTATCATGTATGCAATCTTGTGTACGGACACGATGTGTGCCTTGCTATAAGTTTAGCGGGAGGTACCAAAGTAATCCAGAGTGGATCATCGGACAGCGGTCAAGAACATCTGAAGTACCGAAAAGGACTAAGGATATGTTTCTCGTATATGGAGGTGACAAAGAGCTCATCGTAAACAGTTACGTTGATGCAAGCTTTGACACCGATCCGGACGATTCTAAATCGCAGACGGATCGTATTTACACTAAGCGGAGGAGCTGCGGGTTGGTGCGAGTTCTAAACAAAGCGTCGTGGCGGGATCTACATGTGAAGCGGAGTACATAGCAGCTTCGAGCGGCTAATGAAGGAGTGCGGATGAAGGAGTTCATATCCGATCTAGGTGTCATACCTAGTGCATCGGGTCCAATGAAAATCTTCTGTGACAATCTTTGGAGCAATTGGCTTAGCAAAGGAATCCAGATTTCACAAGAGGACCAAGCACATCAAGAGACGCTTCAATTCCATCCGGACTTAGTCCGTGGGAGACATAGAGATTTGCAAGATACATACGGATCTGAATGTTGCGACCCGTTGACTAAGCCTCTTCCACGAGCAAAACATGATCAGCACCAAGACTCCATGGGTGTTAGAATCATTACTATGTAATCTGGATTATTGACTCTAGTGCAAGTGGGAGACTGAAGGAAATATGCCCTAGAGGCAATAATAAAGTTATTATTTATTTCCTTATTTCATGATAAATGTTTATCATTCATGCTAGAATTGTATTAACCGGAAACATGATACATGTGTGAATGAATAAACAAACAACATGTCACTAGTATGCCTCTACCAGACTAGCTTGTTAATCAAAGATGGTTATGTTTCCTGACCATGAACAAAGAGTTGTTATTTGATTAACGGGATCACATCATTAGTTGAATGATCTGATTGACATGACCCATTCCGTTAGCTTAGCACCCGATCGCTTAGTATGTTGCTATTGCTTTCTTCATGACTTATACATGTTCCTATGACTATGAGATTATGCAACTCCCGTTTACCAGAGGAACACTTTGGGTGCTACCAAACGTCACAACGAATCGGGTGATTATAAAGGAGTACTACAGTGTCTCCAAAGGCGGATGTTGGGTTGGCGTATTTCGAGATTAGGTTTTGTCACTCCGATTGTCGGAGAGGTATCTCTGGGCCCTCTCGGTAATGCACATCATCAAGCCTTGCAAGCACTACAACTAATGAGTTAGTTGTGAGATGATGTATTCTGAGCGAGTAAAGAGACTTGCGGCAACGAGATTGAACTAGGTATTGGATACCGACGATCGAATCTCGGGCAAGTAACATACCGATGACAAAGGAACAACGTATGTTGTTATGCGGTCCGACCGACAAAGATCTTGAAGAATATGTAGGAACCAATATGGGCATCCAGGTCCCGCTATTGGTTATTGACGAGAATAGTTCTAGGTCATGTCTACATTGTTCTCGAACCGTAGGGTCCGCACGCTTAAGGTTTCGATGACATTATTATGAGTTTATGTATTTTGATGTACCAAGAAGTTGAGTCCGGATGTGATCACGGACATGACGAGGAGTCTCGGAATGGTCGAGACATAAAGATTGATATATTGGGCGGATATATTCGGACACCGGAAAGGTTCCTAAGTTTCGGAGAAAACCGGAGTGCCGGGAGGGGTTACGGAACCCCGGGGAAGTATGGGCCTTAGTGGGCCAAGAGGGGAGAGAGGGCCGCACCAGAGGTGGCGCCCCAGTCCGAATAGGACAGGAGGGGGCGCGCCCCCTTCCCTCTCCTCTCCCTCTCTTCCTTCCCTTCTCCTTCCTAGTTGGACTAGGAAAGGGAGTCCTACTCAACTAGGAGGAGGACTCCCCCTCTGGCGCGCCTATAGGGGCCGGCCTCCCCCCTCCCTCCTTTATATACTGGGGCAGGGGGCACCCTAGAACACACAAGTATTGATCTACGGATCGTTCCTTAGCCGTGTCGGTGCCCCCTCCACCATATTCCACCTCGATCATACCGTCATGAAGCTTAGGCGAAGCCTGCGCCGGTGAAACATCAAGATTGTCACCACGCCGTCGTCTTGTGGAACTCTCCTCGACACTCGGCTGGATCGAGTCTGAGGGACGTCATCGAGCTGTCGTGTGTCAAGAACTTCGGGCGCCGGAGTGACGGCGCCGGATCGGTCGGATCGCGAGGAGAACGTCGACTACTTCCTCTACGTTGTGATCGCTTCGCTTCGGGTCTCACGAGGGCGTAGACAACACTCTCCCTCTCGTTGCTATGCATCACCATGATCTTGCGTGTGCGTAGGAAATTTTTTGAAATTACTACGTTCCCCAACAATTTACACACGTGAAACACTGAGGGTTAACTTGACGAGCCTAGCATGTACAGACATGGCCTCGAAACACGGAGACCGAAAATGTTCACCGATGAACATGAAGATGTTCACCGATGATGACTAGTCCGATGATGACTAGTCCGATGATGACTAGTCCGTCTCACGTGATGATCGGACACGGCCTAGTTGACTCGGATCATGTAATCACTTAGATGACCAGAGGGATGTCTATCTGAGTGGGAGTTCGTAAGATGAACTTAATTATCCTGAACATAGTCAAAAGATCTTTGCAAATTATGTCGTAAGCTCGCGCTTCAGTTCCACTGTTTAGATATGTTCCTAGAGAAAATATAGTTGAAAGTTGACAGTAGCGATTATGCGGACAGTAGAAAGCTTATGACCTTAATGCACGCTCGATGTCTTTGAACCCCAAGCGTCGTTTGTGGATGTTGCGAACATCATACATACACGTTTTGATAACTACGTGATAGTTCAGTTAAAAGGTTTAGAGTTGAAGCACCAAAGACGTTTTCAAAACGTCGCGGAACATATGAGATGTTTTCAAGGGCTGAAATTGGGATTTCAGGCTCGTGCCCACGTCAAGAGGTATGAGACCTCCGATGATTTTCTTAGCCTGCAAACTACACTTGAATCGAGTGGGAGTCGATCTTCCACATGAGATAGTGATGTTTCTCCAAAGTCATTGCCACCAAGCTGCTAGAGCTTCGTGATGAGCTATAACATATCAGGGATAGATATGATGATCCTTGAGGTATTCGCGATGTTTGACACCGCGAAAGTAGAAATCAAGAAGGAGCATCAATTGTTGATGGTTGGTGAAACCACTAGTTTCAAGAAGGGCAAGGGCAAGAAGGGATACTTCATGAAATGGCAAATCAGCTGCTGCTCTAGTGAAGAAACCCAAGGTTGAACCCAAACCCGAGACTAAGTGCTTCGTAATAAGGGGAACAACCACTGGAGCGGAATTACCCTAGATACTTGGTAGATGAGAAGGCTGGCAAGGTCGATAGAAGTATATTGGATATACATTATGTTAATGTGTACTTTACTAGTACTCCTAGTAGCACTAGGGTATTAGATACCGGTTCGGTTGCTAAGTGTTAGTAACTCGAAATAAAAGCTACGGAATAAACGGAGACTAGCTAAAGGTGAGCATATTATATGTGTTGGAAGTGTTTCCAAGGTTGATGTGATCAAGCATCGCACGCTCCCTCTACCATCGAGATTTGGTGTTTGCGTTGAGCATAGACATGATTGGATTATGTCTATCGCAATACGGTTATTCATTTAAGGAGAATAATGGTTACTCTATTTATTTGAATAATACCTTTAATGGTCTTGCACCTAAAGGAATGGTTTATTGAATCTCGATCGTAGTGATACACATTTTCATGCCAAAAGGTACAAGATAGTAATGATAGTACCACTTACTTGTGGCACTTGCCATGTAGTCATATTGGTGTAAAACGCATGAAGAAGCTCCATGTTGATGGATCTTTGGACTCACTCGTTTTGAAAAGTTTGAGACATGCGAACCATGTCTATTGGTGTATACGCATGAAGAAACTCCATGCAGATGGATCGTTTGGACTCACTTGATTTTGAATCACTTGAGATATGCAAATCATACCACATGGGCAAGATGACTAAAAAGCCTCGTTTTTCAGTAAGATGGAACAAGATAGCAACTTGTTGGAAGTAACACATTTTGATGTGTGCAGTCCAATGAGTGCTAAGGCATGCAGTGAATATCGTTATGTTCTTACTTCACAGATGATTCGAGTAAGATGTAGAGTATATTTACTTGATGAAACACAAGTCTGAATTATTGAATGGTTCAAGTAATTTCAGAGTGAAGTTGAAGATCATCGTGACAAGAGGATGAAATGTCTATGATATGATCATAGAGATGAGTATCTGAGTTCTGAGCTTTGGCACATAATTAAGACATTGTGGAAATTGTTTCACAATTAATACCGCCTGGAACACCATAGTTTGATGGTGTGTCCGAACATCATAGTTGCACCATATTGGATATGGTGCGTACCATGATGTCTCTTATCGAATTACCACTATCGTTTATGGGTTAGGCATTAGAGACAACCACATTCACTTTAAATAGGGCACCACGTAATCCCGTTGAGATGACACCGTATGAACTATGGTTTAGAGAAACCTAAGTTGTCATTTCTTAAAGGTTTGGGGCTGCGACGCTTATGTGAAAAAGTTTCAGGTTGATAAGCTCGAACCCAAAGCGGATAAAATGCATCTTCATAGGACACTCAAAACAGTTGGGTATACCTCCTAATTCATATCCGAAAGCAATAGGGATTGTTTCTTGAATCGGGTCCTTTCTCGAGGAAAAGTTTGTCTCGAAAAGATGAGTGGGAGGATGGTGGAGACTTGATATGGTTATTGAACCATCAATACAACTAGTGTGTAGCAGGGCACAGGAAGTTGTTCCTGTGGCACCTACACCAATTGAAGTAGAAGCTTATGATAGTGATCATGAAACTTCGGATCAAGTCACTACCGTACCTCGTAGGGTGACAAGGATGCATAGTGCTTCAGAGTTGTACAGTAATCTTGTCTTGAAGGTCATGTTGCTAGACAACAATGAACCTACGAGCTATGGAGAAGCAATGGTGGGCCCAAATTCCGACAAATGGTTAGAAGCCATGAAATCCGAGATAGGATCCATGTATCAGAACAAAGCATGGACTTTGGTGGACTTGCCCGATGATCGGCAAGCCATTGGGATAAATGGATCTTTAAGAAGAAGATGGACGTGGACGGTGATGTCACCGACTATGAAGCTCGACTTGTGGCGAAGAGTTTTTTTCACAAGTTCAAGGAGTTGACTACGATGAGATTTTCTCATCCGTGGCGATGCTTAAGTCCGTCGGAATCATGTTAGCATTAGCTGCATTTATGAAATCTGGCAGATGGATGTCAAAACGAGTTTCCTTACCGGTCTTCGTAAGGAAAGGTTGTATGTGATGCAATCAGAAAGTTTTTGTCGATCCTAAGGATGCTCAAAGGTATGCTAGCTCCAGCGATCCTTCTAAGGACTGGAGCAAGCATCTTGGAGTTGGAATGTACGCTTTGATGAGATGATCAAAGATTTTGGGTTTATACAAATTTATGAGAAACTTGTATTTCCAAAGAAGTGAGTGGGAGCACTATAGAATTTCTGATAAGTATATGTTGTAAACATATTGTTGATCAGAAATGATGTAGAATTTCTAGAAAGCATATAGGGTTATTTGAAAAGTGTTTTTCAAGTGAAAACCTGGTTTAAGCTACTTGAACATTGAGCATCAAGATCTATGAGGATAGATCAAAAACCGCTTAATGGTACTTTCAAATGAGCATATACCTTGACATGATCTTGAAGGTGTTCAAGATATATGGATCAGTCAAAGAAGGAGTTCTTGCCTAAGATGTAAGGTATGAAGTCAAGACTTAAAGCTCGACCATGGCAGAAAAGAGAGAAAGGACGAAGGTCGTCCCCTATGTTTCAGACGTAGGCTCTATAGTATGCTATCTTTGTGTACCGCATCGGAAGTGTGCCTTGCCATGAGTCGGTCAAGGGGTACAAGAATGATCCAGAATGGATCATTGGACAGCGATCAAAATTGTCCTTGTAGTAAATAAGGACATGTTTCACGATTATGGAGGTCATAAAGAGTTCGGCGTAAAGGGTTACGTCGATGCAAGCTTTAACACCTATCCGAATGACTCGAGTAGCAAAACGGATCGTATAGTGGAGCAACCATTTGGAATAGCTCCAAGTGGGCGTGGAAGCAGCATTCTGAAATGACCTAGAGATTTGCGAAGTACATACGGGTTTGAATGTTGCAGACCCGTTGACTAAAACCTCTCTCACAAGCAAAACATGATCAAAACCCCAGAACTCATTGAGTCTTAATCACATGATGATGTGAACTAGTTTAATGACACTAGTAAACTCTTTGGATGTTGGTCACATGGCGATGTGACCTATGAGTGTTAATTGTTGGAAATATGCCCTAGAGGCAATAATAAAAGGATTATTATATTTCAATGTTCATGATAATTGTCTTTTGTTCATGCTATAAATGTATTATCCGGAAATCGTAATACACGTGTGAACACTTAGACCCAATGAGTCCCTAGTGAGCCTCTAGTTGACTAGCTCGTTGTGATCAATAGATAGTCATGGTTTCCTGACTATGGACATTGGATGTCGTTGATAACGGGATCACATCATTAGGAGAATGATGTGATGGACAAGACAATCATAAGCATAGCATAAAAGATCGGATAGTTCGTTTGCTAGAAGCTTTGCCAATGTCAAGTATCTATTCCTTCGACCATGAGATCGTGTAACTCCGGTTACCGTAGGAGTGCCTTGGGTGTATCAAACGTCCACAACGTAATCGGGTGACTATAAAGGTGCATTACGGTATCTCCGAAAGTATCTCATTGGGTTGACACGGATCGAGGCGGGATTTGTCACTCCGTATGACGGAGAGGCATCTCTGGGCCCACTCGGTAATGCATCATCATAATGAGCTCAATGTGACCAAGGTGTTGGCCACGGATCATGCATTACTGATGCGAGTAAAGTGACTTGCCGTGTAACGAGGCCAACAAGGTATTGGGATACCGACGATCGAGTCTCGGGCAAATAACGTCATCGATTGACAAAGGAATTGTATCTGAGGTTTGATCGAATCCTCGACATCGTGGTTCAACCGATGAAATCATCGAGGAGCATGTGGGAGCCAACATGGATATCGGACCCGCTGTTGGTTATTGCCCGAGAGTCGTCTCGGTCATGTCTGCGTGTCTCCCGAACCCGTAGGGTCTACACACTAAGGTTCGGTGGCGCTAGGGTTAGTAGGAAGTCAAGTATGTGACCACGAATGTTGTTCGAGTCCCGGATGAGATCCCGGACGTCACGAGGAGTTCCTAAGGGTCGGAGGTAAAGAATAATATATAGGAAGTGGTGTTTGACCATCGGGAAAGTTTGGGGTTTCGGTAAAATCTGGGACCACCGAAAGGTCGAGGTCCACCGGTGGGGCCACCTATCCGGAGGGCCCCATGGGCCGAGGGGAAAGGAACCAGCCCACAGGGGCTGGTGCGCCTCCTAGGCCCACCCTGCGCCTAGGGTTGAAACCCTAGGGGTGAAGCGCCCACCGGCAGGGGGCACTCCACCCCTTGGCCGCCGCCCCACAGGAGATTGGATCTCGAGGGCCGCCACTGGGGCCTATATAAAGGGGGGAGGAGGGGGCTGCTGTACACAACTCCCAAGGCGCAGCCCTCCCTCCCCAACACATCTCCTCCTCCGTAGAGCTCGTGAAGCCTGCCGAGATCTTGCTTCTCCACCATCATCACGCCGTCGTCTTTGCCGGTGGAGCTGTCTTCCTCAACCTCTCCTTCCCCTTGCTGGATCAAGAAGGAGGAGACGTCGATCGTCCGTCACGTGTGTTGAGCGCGAGGTGCTGTCCGTTCGAAGACTTGGCATCGGTGATCTGAATCACGTTCGAGTCGACTCCATCATCACCTTGCAAGCTTCCGCACGCGATCTACAAGTGGTATGTAGATGCAAACTCTCTCCGTTACTCGTTGCTTAGATGAACTCATAGATGGATCTTGGTGAAGCCGTAGGAAAAATTTTAATTTTCTGCAACGTTCCCCAACAAAGGTATCGAGCCGGGTTTATCGTAGTTCTCTAATGCACGAGTAGAACACAAATTTGTTGTGGGCGTTGATCTTGTCATCTTACTTGCCTCTACTAGTCTTTTCTTGCTCAACGGTATTGTGGGATGAAGCGGCCCGGACCAACCTTACACGTACGCTTACGTGAGACCGGTTCCACCGAATCGACATGCACTAGTTGCATAAGGTGGTGGCGGGTGTCTGTCTCTCCACTTTAGTTGGAGCGGATTCGATGAACAGGGCCCTTATGAAGGGTAAATAGAAGTTGACAAAATCACGTTGTGGTGATTCGTAGGTAAGAAAACGTTCTTGCTAGAACCCAATCGCAGCCACGTAAAAGATGCAAACAACAACTAGAGGACGTCTAACTTGTTTTTGCAAACGATTGATCATGTGATGTGATATGGCGAAGTTGTGATGAATGATGAATTGTGATGTATGAGATCATGTTCTTGTAATAGGATTCACGACTTGCATGTCGATGAGTATGACAACCGGCGAGCCATAGGAGTTGTCTTTATTTTTTGTATGACCTGCGTGTCATTGAAGAACGCCATGTAAACTACTTTACTTCATTACTAAACGCGTTAGTCATAGAAGTAGAAGTAGTCGTTAGGCGTGACAACTTCATGAAGACACGATGATGGAGATCATGATGATGGAGATCATGGTGTCAAGCCGGTGACAAGATGATCATGGAGCCCGAAGATGGAGATCAATGGAGCTTGATGATATTGGCCATATCATGTCACAACTATATAATTGCATGTGATGTTTATTATGTTTATGCATCTTGTTTACTTAGGACGACGGTAGTAAATAAGATGATCCCTTATAAATTTCAAGAAGTGTTCTCCCTAACGTGCACCGTTGCTACAGTTAAATCGTTTCTAAGCACCACGTGATGATCGGGTGTGATGGATCCTTACGTTCACATACAACGGGTGTAAGACAGTTTTACACATGAAAACACTTAGGGTTAACTTGACGAGCCTAGCATGTGCGGACATGGCCTCGGAACACGGAGACCGAAAGGTCGAACACGAGTCGTATGGAAGATCGATCAACATGAAGATGTTCACCGATGATGACTAGTCCGTCTCACGTGATGATCGGACACGGGCTAGTCGACTCGGATCGTGTAACACTTAGATGACTAGAGGATGTCTAATCTAAGTGGGAGTTCATAATTTTGATTAAGAACTTTATTATCATGAACTTAGTCTAAAACCTTTGCAAATATGTCTTGTAGATCAATGGCCAACGCTAATGTCAACATGAACTTCAACGCGTTCCTAGAAAACCAAGTGAAAGATGATGGCAGCAACTATACGGATTTGGGTCCGAACACGAGATCATCCTCATAGCTGCCAGAAGCAATATGTCCTAGAAGGACCGCTAGGTGCCGCTCCGTCGAAGAACCAAGGCGTTATGAGCGCTTGGCAAACTCGCTACCGATGATTACTCCCTCGTTCGATGCGGCATGCTCTACAGACTTAGAACCGGGGCTCCAAAAGCGTTTTGAGCATCACGGAGCATATGAGATGTTCAAGAGCTGAAACTAGTTTTCCAAGCTCATGCCCGGTCGAGAGATATGATGTCTCCGACAAGTTCTCTGATTGTAAGATGGAGGAGAACAGTTACACGGTGAGCACATCCTCAAGATGTCCAGGTTGCCTTCGTATGACCCAGCTTGAATATTAACCTCCCAGATGAGGCGGTCATTGACAGAATCCTCGATCGCTCCCACCAAGCTACAAGAGCTTTGTGATGAACTACAACATGCGGGGATGGTAAAGACCATTCTGAAGTGTTCTCGATCTTGAAGTCGCAGAGGCTGAAATCAAGAAAGAACATCAAGTGTTGATGGTCAATAAGACCACTAAGTTCAAGAAGGGCAAGGGTAAGAAGAACTTCAAGAAGGACGGCAAAGATGTTGCCGCCGTAAAGCGATTCTTGGGAAGAAGTCAAAGAATGGACCCAAGCACGAGGCCGAGTGCTTTTATTGCAAGGGAAAGAACCGAAGCGGACCGCCCCAAATACTTAGCGGATAAGAAGGCCGCAACACCAAAGGTATATTTGATATACATGTAATTGATGTGTACCTTACCGAGACTCGTAGTAACTCACCGGTATTTGATACGGTGCCGTTGCTCACATATGTAACTCACAGCAGGAGCTGCGGAATAAGCGGAGATCGGCGAAGGGCGAGGTGACGATCTTGCGTCGGGAATGGTTCCGGGTCGATGTGATCGCCGTCGGCACGCTGCCTCTACATTTACCTACGGATTAGTTTTAAACCTCAATAATTGTTATTTAGTGCCAAGTTTGAGCATGAACATTGTATCTGGATCTCGTTTGATCTGAGATGGCTACTCATTTAAGTCGAGAATAATGGTTGTTCGATTTATATGAGAGATATGTTTTATGGTCATGCTCCGATGGTCAATGATTTATTCTTAATGAATCTCGGCGTAATATAACACATGTTCATAGTGTGGATGCAAAAGATGTAAAGTTGATAACGATAGTCCCACATACTTGTGGCACTTGCCGCCTTGGTCACATTGGTGTCAAGCGCATGAAGAAGCTCCATCTTGATGGACTTTTAGAGTCTCTTGATTATGAATCGTTTGACACATGTGAACCTTGCCTCTTGGGCAAAATGACCAAGACTCCGTTCTCCGGAACAATGGGCGAGCAACCAACTTGTTGGAAATCATACATACCGATGTGTGCGGTCCAATGAGCGTTGAGGCTCATGGAGGATATCGTTATGTTCTCACTCTCACGATGACTTAAGTAGATATGGGTATGTCTACTTAATGAAACACAAGTCTGAGACCTTTGAAAAGTTCAAGGAATTTCAGAGTGAGGTGGAGAATCAACGTGACGAAAAGATAAAGTTCCTCGATCGGATCGTGGAGGAGAATATTTAAGTCACGAATTTGGCTCACACTTAAGAAAATGTGGAATCGTTTCACAACTCACGCCGCTGGAACACCTCGGTAAAGCGGTGTGTCCGAGCGTCGTGTCGCACTCTATTGGACATGGTGCGGTCTATGATGTCTCTTACCGATTTACCGCTATCATTTTGGGGATACGCTCTAGAGACAACTACATTCACTTTAAATAGGGCACCGTCTAAATCCGTTGAGACGACACCGTATGAATTATGGTTTGGAAAGAAACCTAAGCTATCGTTTCTAAAAGTTTGGGGATGCGATGCTTATGTCAAGAAACTTCAACTGAAAAGCTCGAACCCAAGTCGGAAAAATGCGTATTCATAGGATACCCTAAGGAAACTGTCGGGTATACCTTCTACTTAAAATCCGAAGGCAAGATCTTTGTTGCCAAGAACGGATGCTTTCTAGAGAAAGAGTTTCTCTCGAAAGAAGTAAGTGGGAGGAAAGTAGAGCTCGATGAAGTACTACCTCTCGAGCGGGAAAGTGGTGCGGCGCAGAAACCGTTCTGTAATGCCCACACCAACCGAAGAGGAAAACGTTGATGATGATCAAGGTACTTGGATCAAGTTACTCTTGAACTTGAAGGTCCACGAGGACACGTTCCGCACTGAGTGGTACGGCAACCTGTCATGGAAATCATGTTGCTAGACAACGATGAACCTTGAACTATGAAGAAGCAATGGCGGGCCGGATTCCAACAAATGGCTTGGAGCCATGAAATCCGAGATAGAATCCATGTATGAAAACAAAGTATGGACTTTGACAGACTTGCCGATGATCGGCGAGCGATAGAAAATAAATGGATTTTTAAGAAGAAGACGGACGCGGATGGTAATGTTACCATATATAAAGCTCGACTTGTCGCTAAGGGTTATCGACAAGTTCAAGGGATTGACTACTGACGAGACATTCTCTCCGTGGCGAAGCTTAAGTCCGTCCGAATCATGTTAGCAATTGCCGCATACTATGATTATGAGATATGGCGGATGGACGTCAAAACGGCATTCCTTAATGGACATCTTAAGGAAGAGCTGTATATGATGCAGCCGGAAGGTTTTGTCGATCCTCGAACACTAACAAAGTATGCAAGCTCCAATGATCCATTTATGGACTGGTGCAAGCATCTCGGAGTTGGAACATTCGCTTTGATGAGATGATCAAAGCGTTTGGGTTATCTTGAGACTTATGGAGAAGCTTGCATTTACAAGAAAGTGAGTGGGAGCTCCGTAGCATTTCTCTGTTATATGTAGATGACATACTCTTGATGGGAAATGATCGACACTCTGGACAGACATTAAGGCCTATTTGAACAAGTGTTTTTCAATGAAGGACCTTGGAGAAGCTGCTTATATATTAGGCATTAAGATCTATAGAGATAGATCGAGGCGCCTCATAGGTCTTTCACAAAGCACATACCTTGATAAGATTTTGAAGAGGTTCAAAATGGATCAGTCCAAGAAGGGTTCTTGCCTATGTTACAAGGTGTGAAATCGAGCTCACTCGATCACCGACCACGACAAAAGATAAAGAAGAGATGAGTGTCATCCCTATGCTTCACCATAGGATCTATTATGTATGCCATCTTGTGTACTAGACCCGATGTAAACCTTGCCGTAAGTTTGGTTGCAAGATACCAAAGTAACCCGGCAAGGAACACCGGACAGCGGTCAAGAATATCTGAAGTACCGAAAAGGACAAAGGACATGTTTCTCGTTTATGGAGGAGACGAAGAGCTCGTCGTAAGGGTTACGTCGGCGCTAAGCCCGACTCGAGATCTGATGACTCTAAGTCACAAACCGGATCGTGTATATGTTGAATGGTGGAGCGATGGTAGTGCGGTTGCAAGCGAAGCGTCGTGGCGGGATCTACGTGTGAAGCGGAGTACATGGCGGCCTCGGAGGCGCGCATGAAGCGATTTGGATGAAGGAGTTCATCACCGACCTAGGAGTCATACCCAATGCGTCGGGGCCGATCAAACTCTTCTGTGACAACACCGGAGCTATTGCCCTAGCCAAGGAGCCTGGTTTCACAAGAAGACCGAGCACATCAAGCGTCGTTTCAACTCCATCCGCGAAAATGTTCAAGATGGAGACATAGAGATTTGCAAAGTGCACACGGATCTGAATGTCGCAGATCCGTTGACTAAACCTCTCTCGCGTGCAAAACATGATCAACACCAGAACTCTATGGGTGTTCGATTCATCACAATGTAGCTAGATTGGTGACTCTAGTGCAAGTGGGAGATCATTGGAAATATGCCCTAGAGGCAATAATAAAAGGATTATTATATTTCAATGTTCATGATAATTGTCTTTTGTTCATGCTATAAATGTATTATCCGGAAATCGTAATACACGTGTGAACACTTAGACCCAATGAGTCCCTAGTGAGCCTCTAGTTGACTAGCTCGTTGTGATCAATAGATAGTCATGGTTTCGACTATGGACATTGGATGTCGTTGATAACGGATCACATCATTAGGAGAATGATGTGATGGACAAGACCCAATCATAAGCATAGCATAAAAGATCGGATAGTTCGTTTGCTAGAAGCTTTGCCAATGTCAAGTATCTATTCCTTCGACCATGAGATCGTGTAACTCCGGTTACCGTAGGAGTGCCTTGGTGTATCAAACGTCACAACGTAATCGGGTGACTATAAAGGTGCATTACGGTATCTCCGAAAGTATCTGTTGGGTTGACACGGATCGAGGCGGGATTTGTCACTCCGTATGACGGAGAGGTATCTCTGGGCCCACTCGGTAATGCATCATCATAATGAGCTCAATGTGACCAAGGTGTTGTACGGGATCATGCATTACGATGCGAGTAAAGTGACTTGCCGGCAACGAGACCGAACAAGGTATTGGGATACCGACGATCGAGTCTCGGGCAAGTAACGCATCGATTGACAAAGGAATTGTATCTGAGGTTTGATCGAATCCTCGACATCGTGGTTCAACCGATGAAATCATCGAGGAGCATGTGGAGCCAACATGGATATCCGGACCCGCTGTTGGTTATTGCCGAGAGTCGTCTCGGTCATGTCTGCGTGTCTCCGAACCCGTAGGGTCTACACATAAGGTTCGGTGGCGCTAGGGTTAGTAGGAAGTCAAGTATGTGACCACCGAATGTTGTTGAGTCCCGATGAGATCCGGACGTCACGAGGAGTTAGGAAGGGTCCGGAGGTAAAGAATAATATATAGGAAGTGGTGTTTGACCATCGGGAAAGTTTGGGGTTTCGGTAAAATCAGGGACCACCGGAAGGGTCCCGGGTCCACCGGTGGGGCCACCTATCCGGAGGGCCCCATGGGCCAGAGGGGAAGGAACCAGCCCACAGGGGCTGGTGCGCCTCAGGCCCACCTCGCGCCTAGGGTTGAAACCCTAGGGGTGAAGCGCCCTTTGGCAGGGGGCACTCCACCCCTTGGCCGCCGCCGCCAGGAGATTGGATCTCGGGGCCGCCCTACTGGGGCCTATATAAAGGGGAGGAGGGGGCTGCTGTACACAACTCCCAAGGCGCAGCCCTCCCTCCCCAACACATCTCCTCCTCCGTAGAGCTCAGTGAAGCCACAGCCGAGATCTTGCTTCTCCACCATCATCACGCCGTCGTCTTTGCCGGTGGAGCTGTCTTCCTCAACCTCTCCTTCCCCTTGCTGGATCAAGAAGGAGGAGGCGTCGATCGTCCCGTCGTGTGTTGAGCGCGGAGGTGCCGTCCGTTCGACACTTGGCATCGGTGATCTGAATCACGTTCGAGTACGACTCCATCATCACCTTGCAAGCTTCATACGCGATCTACAAGTGGTATGTAGATGCAAACTCTCTCCCGTTACTCGTTGCTTAGATGAACTCATAGATGGATCTTGGTGAAGCCGTAGGAAAAATTTTAATTTTCTGCAACGTTCCCCAACATTAATCACATGGCGATGTGAACTAGATTATTGACTCTAGTGCAAGTGGGAGACTGTTGAAAATATGCCCTAGAGGCAATAATAAAAGTATTATTATATTTCCTTGTTCATGATAATTGTCTTTTATTCATGCTATAACTGTATTATCCGGAAATCGTAATACACGTTTGAATACATAGACCACAATATGTCCCTAGTGAGCCTCTAGTTGACTAGCTCGTTGTGATCAACAGATAGTCATGGTTTCCTGACTATGGACATTGGATGTCGTTGATAACGGGATCACATCATTAGGAGAATGATGTGATGGACAAGACCCAATCCTAAGCATAGCACAAAGATCGTGTAGTTCGTTTGCTAGAGCTTTTCCAATGTCAAGTATCTCTTCCTTAGACCATGAGATCGTGTAACTCCCGGATCCGTAGGAGTGCTTTGGGTGTATCAAACGTCACAACGTAATCGGGTGACTATAAAGGTGCACTACGGTATCTCCGAAAGTGTCTGTTAGGTTGACACGGATCGAGGCTGGATTTGTCACTCCGTGTAACGGAGAGGTATCTCTGGGCCCACTCGGTAGGACATCATCATAATGTGCACAATGTGACAAAGGGGTTGATCACGGGATGATGTGTTGCGGAGCGAGTAAAGAGACTTGCTTGCGTGAACGAGATTGAACAAGGTATGGGTATACCGACGATCGAATCTCGGCAAGTATAATACCGCTAGACAAAGGGAATTGTATACGGATCGACCGAGTCCTTGACATCGTGGTTCATCCGATGAGATCATCGTGGAACATGTAGGAGCCAACATGGGTATCCAGATCCCATTGTTGGTTATTGAATGGAGAACGTCTCGGTCATGTGCGCATGGTTCCCGAACCCGTAGGGTCTACACACTAAGGTTCGATGACGCTAGGGTATAAAGAAAGTTTGTATGTGGTTACGAATGTTGTTGAGTCCGGATGAGATCCGGACATCACGAGGAGTTCCTAATGGTCCGGAGGTAAAGATTTATATATGGGAAGTCTGTTTTGGTCACCTAAAGTTTGGGTTTTATCGATAGCGTCTGGGACCACCGGGAGGTCCCGGGTCCACCAAGTGGGGCCACCAACCCGGAGGGCTGCATGGGCCATGTGTGGGAGGAACCAGCCCGGTGGGTGGTGCGCCCCACAAGGCCCAAGGCGCAAGGAGAGTGGGAGGGCAAACCCTAGGCAGATGGGCCCTAAGGCCCACCCAGCCGCCTCCCTCTCTCCCCTCTGGCCACCACCCAGATGGGATCTGGGGGCTGCCGCCACCCCTGGGGAGGGAACCCTAGAGGGGGCTGCCCAAAAAAGTTCATAAAAACTGAAAATAGTTCACCGGATTTGAAAAAAAGTTCATCAAATTTGAAAAAAAAATCATCAATTTTGAAAAAAGTTCACAAATCTAAAAAAGAGTTCACAATTTTATTTTTTTGCGAAATTTGAGAAAAGTTCACGCATTTGCAAAAGAAAAAGAAAACAAAAAAGAAACAGAAAAAAAAACGGTCGCGTTCTGGAAAAAGAATACAAGGAGAAAAATGTGCAGCTGGTGACATGTGGCTGGTTGTTCTGAGTGGTTGGTGCGTTGCTACCGTGTATTTTAGGGTGCAGGATCGAATCCTCCCCAGCTCATCTTTTTCTCGCGTTTGACAGAAAAAGAGAAGGGAAGGCGCCAAATAGGGTTTGCCTACTTCTGCTCTCCCTACGATCTGATTTATACGGCGACGCAGGCTGCTTCACTCGCCAATTATTTGGGCTGCAGGTAAATATGTCGCACTGTCTTCTAATGTTTCTCAATTATCATATATCGCGTCAAACTTATGCATCAGATTTGAACTATTTTGGTTGTGTGATTTGCGGGCTCTCCCAATCGTTCGAAAGCTCTGACTCGCTGATTCTTCGTCGAGCGTCTGTAAACAATGATGATTGCCATGTGCTTGCCAACAACGTCTAGCCGATCTACTTCAACCTAGCGGCAGAGGGAACAAGTCGGGGCAGAATTTGATTCTTTAGGTATTAGGTATGTATTCTGTCAATGTTGATCATATTTTCCTAATAGAACAACAAAACTTCCTAATACAGCCAGGGGTAATTTGCCCTTCAATTCAGTATAAATGCAAACTAAAAGCAAGCCATTTGGTTATACAATTGTTGCCATTGCTCGTATATCTTAAATTAACAACTTTTTTTTGTGCAGCAATTCATGTTGTATTTCAAAGTAGTATGATTATCAACTTGGTCTACTTAGCGTGTATGTGGAATTATTGACCGATATTACTAATTGCAACGAAAGTTCATATTTAGGTAAAGTTAAATGAGAATGATCCTAAAAGATACTCCCTTCGTCCCATAATGTAAGACATTTTTGGACACTACATTACGTCAAAAAACGTTTTAAATTATGGACGGAGGGAGTAGAACAATTGAGTACTTTGGGAGGCACGAAATATCTTTTGGCTTTATCATCGTCTGGCCCTCCCTATGCCTAAATCCTGGCTCCGCCCCTGCTCAAGGAGAGAGTGCCGCCAAGAATCCAACGCACCATACAGTCCGTGGGAGTACATGGGAGACATAGGATGATGTGCCCTGGCATCCTCTATTGGGAGGGAGTGTTTAGATAGTCTCCGCAAGAACATACATACTTTGGCTAGTACATCGATTTCCGACAAAGCTTTCCACAAACCCTCTTCCACATTAGTGCATGAGGAGCCTGCCGAGCCCTCAACCAGGCCTCTCTTCGTTGCCTTGTCGCTACCATCATTTTGTAGGCTGAGTTGCCTGTAAACTGTCCAGTTTTCTCATATGTCCATCCACAAAAGTCTGGCATATTTTAACTGGCGAACCCTATTTGGCGCTGCACGCACCGGTTATTATTGTTTCTGGAAACCGGTGCGTGCAGTCGCGTTAGCCGGGCTCGGCCCATTTCGCTCGCCTCCCGTCCAACCCACCATCTCTTTCGTTCGTGTATTCAAAGCAGAAAAAACTTGCAAGAGCTGGGAATCGAACCAAGGATTTCCTAGTTCACAACGCACTGTGGTAAACACCCCACCACACGAACTTGTTGCGTTAAGTTCAATCATTTTTTACCTTATCAATTTTTCTTTCTTTTTTCCCTTTTTTGTTTTATTTTTTTAAAAAAAATCGTTTTAATGTTTTTTTCCTTCTTCCTCGTTCGATGATTTTTCAAATCCATTCACATTTTCAAAAAAAAAAGATAAAAAATTCAAATTCAATGAACTTTTTCAAATTTGATAAAAATTTCTAAAAATTCAATAAACTCTTGTCCAAATCCAATGAACTTTTTAAAAATTTGAAGAAGTTTTTCAAAAATCGGTGAACTTTTTTAAGATTGTGACCTTTTCTTCAAAAATGGTGAACAATTTTTCAAAATCAATGAACTTTTTTTAAGTTTGTGAACTTTTGTTTCAAGATCGATGAACGATTTTAAATTCATGATTTTTAAAAGTAAACAAAAAATCTAAGGGATAAATAAATAACGTGGCCATACTAGTTCATCTACTTTTAGCGCTATTAAAATCACAAGTGTACAATGGCTGTGGTGGTCAGCTAAGCTCGAACAAGCCTTGGCTTCATGGGCGATTAGTGTTTGATTCTTAAAGCTGTCACTTTTTCTGTTTTTCCGGCGATTTTTGTTCGCTACGCTTTCCCTTCGCGGGCCGGCCCAACAAGGCGCTGCAGCAGGCTCCAACAACATGTTCGGGCGCTTAAGCCGCCGAACAGGAGCTCACATTTAATGGTCGCCCCTATATCTCGCTTTAAGCCAGACAGGGGGGAGGAGGAGGGGTGCACTCGCATCTGGGCGAGCCCTCGACGGGCCAGCCGAGCCATGTGGGAGCCACAGCCTGTTTTTT
Organism: Aegilops speltoides; assembly: GCA_021437245.1. NCBI lineage: Eukaryota > Viridiplantae > Streptophyta > Magnoliopsida > Poales > Poaceae > Aegilops > Aegilops speltoides. The sequence continues at coordinate 484,107,776 of CM038146.1, forward strand.
TCCTTTTTTTCTCCGTTTTATTATTTTGTACTTTTCTTTATACTTTCAAATATTATACACACACACACACATTCTCTTTGAAAATACATTTGAAAAAAATGTTGAATAAGTATTATAAAATGTTGAACAAGAATTTGAAAAATGTCGAATAAGTATTTGAAAATGTTAAATAAGTATTTAAAATGTTGAAGAAGTATTTCAAAAATGTTGAATAGGTATTAAAAATGTTGAACAAGTATTTGAAATTTTTTGCACAAGTATTTGAAAATGAATAAGTATTAAAAATGCTGAAGAAGTATTTAACAAATGTTTAATAAATATAAAACATTATTGAACTAGTATTCAAACATTGTTAAATAATTATTTGAAAATGTTAAATAATTATTCAAAATGTTGAACAAGTATTTCAAAATGTTGAACAAGTATTTCAAAATGTTGAATAAATATTTCAAAATGTTGGACGAGTGTTTAAAAAATATTGAACAAGTCTTTGAAAAATATTGAATAAGTACTAAAATTTTGAACAAGTATTTGAAAAAATGATGAATAAGTGTTCGTTCAATGTGGAACATGTATACAAAAAATAGTGAAAAGGTATTTTTGACACATACAAAAATCTAGACTGAAGACGAAAACAAACATAAGGAAAAACAAAAGAAAAACAAAAAATGAAGAAAAAAGAAAATCAAACAAAAATGGAGAAGAAACAAAAGGCAAAAAGCCGAAGAAATAAACTGCAAGAAAGAATGAAAAAATTGAAGAAGAAAAATTAAAAGAAACAAAAGGAAAAGGGAGAAAAAAAACGCTAGCAGCACCAATCGAACTTTTTCATCTCTTGTCTTTTTAATATGTATACGCGCGCATTAGTGAGCCGGCCCAATAAGCCACAAACGACCAGCGCTCTTGTCTTTTCAATCTGTACGCGTGGGCGAGTGGACTGGCCCAATGTGACGCACGTGGAGGAAAACCAGCTAAAGCTCGAAATCACTAATTAAGGAGTACTCCTTGCGGAGATCATTCCAACTTTCCCAGGTTGCGACAAGTGGTGCGCTGCATGTGCGCCACTTGTCGCGACATGGGAGTTTTCCCTTTTCTTGTAGATCCGTTTATTCAAAACGTTTTATCTCTTAAACCGTGCGTCCAAATCTCGAACCGCTTTCGCCATTGGATTCCTCGCATCGAGATCTTTAAAACTAGATCACATGTTGACAGATTTTGAATAACTTTTTTTTTACGAAAAAACCGAACGAAAAAAACCAACGAAAAAACCGAACCGGGAACACGGATTTTTTTCCTTTTCAAAAGAGGCACGCCCGTGCCTCTGACGAAATCACAAACGTGCCTCTCGTGGAAGCAAAACCGTGCCTCTCGCGGAAGAAAATAAAACAGAAAACGCGTTTTTTTCTTTTTCCGAAAGAGGCACGCCCGTGCCTCTCGCGAAAGAAAAAAAACGCGTTTTTTCCCTCTCCGAAAGAGGCACGCCCGTGCCTCTCACGAAAGCACAACCGTGCCTCTCGCGAAAGAATTTTTGTTTTCCTTTCCGAAATAGGCATGTCTGTGCCTCTTACGAAAGTACAACCGTGCCTCTCGCGGAAGCAAAACCGTGCCTCTCACGAAAGAAAAAAAACAAAAAATATGTTTTTTTTTCGTTTCTAAGAGGCACGGCCGTGCCACTCGCAAAAGCACAACCGTGCCTCTCGCGAAAACAAAATCGTGACTCTCGCGAAAAAAATACATTTTTTTGCGCAAAAAAGTTATTTTTTTCGAAAAAAAATTGGTCGAAAATCTAGGGAAGACCGGTAGAAAACCAAAATGTCAAAAAAACCGAAAAAAGCCCAGAAATAATTCAAAATGTGCCTTACAACCCAGAAATAACTCATAAAAAGCAACGTAACCCGCAATGTGCAGGATGGAGGCAGGAGTGAAATTGTGCAGCTGGAGGCCATAATACTCCAGAAGCCCTCGGAGGAATGGGTGGATTGGAAATCCGACGCCTCTCAACAAGTAGGGGACGAAGCACACTGGTTCCCCCTTGGATGGATTGGGGCAATTCTCTGCCTGAGTCCCACCGTTGAAGGAAATCAATCCTGCTCGAACGAGGACTAGATCCGCGGGGGGAAGAAATCCCTGTGTTTGCAGCTCCACTAGCTGATTGTGGGATATGGAACACTTCTCCCAATCGCCTTTTCTGGGGCCATAAGGATGGGAGGAAGAGTTGGGAGCGCTAGCCATGTTGGAATGGTTTCTCCTAGCAAGCTCTGAGGATTCCTCGCTTGGTATGAAATGGATCTGAAGATCCCGACCTCTTTAAATAGACGCCTTTATTACATGGTCAGGGAGGTATGTGTAAAAGTTCCCCGAGCTCTCGTATTCGCTTGACACGTGGAAGCTGAAGTCATGAAGGTGCGGAAGCCAACGGGCGCGACATTAAATGGAAAGCCGAATACTACTCTTTAAGTCAGGTACTTTGAAATAACTGGAGGAGGAACCCGCCTTGCAATGCCGAAGACAATCTACGCACTAGACACATCGTCATTGGAAGACTGGTTTGGGGGCTATTGAGGGAGTCCTGAATTACGGGGTCCTCGGCCGTCCGGACTGATGGGCTATGAAGATACAAGACGGAAGACTTTTCCCCGTGTCCGGATGGGATTCTACTTGGCGTGGAAGGCAAGCTTGGCGTTCGGATATGAAGATTCCTTTCTCTGTAACCGACTTTGTACAACCCTAGCCCCCTCTGGTGTCTATATAAACCGGAGGGTTACTCCTTAGAGGCAATTGCGATCATAATCATACAGGCTAGACTTCTAGGATTTTAGCCATTACGATCTCGTGGTAGATTAACTCTTGTAATACTCATATTCATCAAGATCAATCAAGCAGGAAGTAGGGTATTACCTCCATAGAAAGGGTCGGAACATGGGTAAACATCGTGTCCACCGTCTCCTGTTACCATCGACCTTAGACGCACAGTTTAGGACCCCCTACCCGAGATCCGCCGGTTTTGACACTGACAATGGTCAACATTTTTTCAATACACATTTTCAAATGCTTGTTAACATTTTTCAAATAAAACATTAACATTATTAATATATGGTAAAAAATGTATACACATTTAATATTTTTCAAATGCTTGATTAACAATTTCAAATATTTGTTTAACATATTTTCACATGCTTGGTTAAATTTTGTAAATGCATGATCAACTTTTTTTCACACACATTGTATATTTTTTTATAAAGTGAGAAACATTTTTTGTACACACATTTAACATTTTTTTAAATGTTTCGTTATATTTTCTAATATTTGGTCAACATTTTTTAATATAAATTTTAAACATTTTCTTAATGCTTGATTGCATTTTGCAAATGCAAGATTAACATTTTTTAATACCTTATCAACATTTCTTTCTATACACATTTTAACACTTTCAATTGCTTGATAACATTTTTTAAATATAAGTTTGAAAAAAAATTAAATACATGGTCAATATTTTTCTATACACATCTAACATTTTTCAAACAGTTGTTTAACAAAATAAATAAATGCTTGATTAATATTTTTATATACATGATCAACAATTTTCACACTTATTGTATGTTTGTTGTGTACTTTTTCCGTATACATGAAAAACATTTTCTTAATACACATTTAATTTTTTCAAATGTTTGTTTTACATTTTTTTAATCGTTTTTTGTAAAGTCTTTTTGGTAATATATTTATTTCGAATATTGGAATTATAAACAAAACTAGAAGAAAAAAAGAAAACAAAAAACATGGAAAAAAGAATGTCGTGGCCTCCCACACGCCCGGGCCGGCCCATTTAGGTAGGCGTCTGACGCGAGAGCACGCTAGATCTTGGTATAAGCTAGACGAGAGCTCCTGCCCAGTGCCTTAAGCGCTATGAAGTGTAGCTGGCCCTCACACGCCCTCCTCTATGGATCGGCCCAACGAGGAACGAGGACTCGCTTGGTTCTCTTAGTCGCCCAATCGAGTTTGACCGAATGCGGTTGACTTTCAAGAAAAAGAAGAAAAAAACTAAAAATCGTTAAATTCAAAAATGATCACGGCAAACTTCAATAAAGTTCATCAATTTTGAAAAAAAAAATCATCAAATTTTTTTTAAAAAGCTCATAGAATTGGAAAAAAATCACCAATTCGAAAAAACACCTTGATTTTGAAAAAAAAAAAATCAAAGTTGGGAAAAGTCCATAGATTATACAAAAAAGTTCATCAATTTTGAAAAAGTTCAGCGAATTTATAAAAAATGTGAAAGGAAAAAGGAACAAGAAAAAAGAAAAAAAGAAATAGAAAAAGAATAAAACCGGTTTGGGACACGAAAAAAGAAGGAAAAAGATGTATGTATTCATAAGAGGTGCGTTGGCCTGGTTGGTTACTACAGTTTATACCAAACTAATAGGTTGTGGGTTCGATTCTCTTTTGCCATAGCTTTTTGCAAGTTTAAAACATGAAGAAAAAGAAGTAAGCTGGGTCGGCCCAGCGAGGCAGGGGCGCGAGTTTGTAAATAACACATTAGCACGCGTCAAGTAGGAGTTGGCAAGCTGCCCCTAACTTCTCCCTTCCCATGCCTTTGAGGTATCAGTTGACAGGCCTTAGGGCATCTGTAACGCTGACATGCAAATTTTCTCCCGCATCCGTCCGCGGACAGGGAGCTATCAGTTGACGGGCCTTAGGGCATCCCCAATGTTGACATGCAAATTCCCTCCCGCATCCGTCTGCGGATGGGGGAGGGGGGTACCGTGGTTTCTAACCGCATTTGAACAGAACGACCGAAATTCATGCAAACACGACATATTTTCATATCAACCAAAGCACATTCATTACAATTCAGACATTTTTCATTAAAAATAAGCGGTCGGACCCTAAACCTATCCTACGGCGGCACCCGTCGTCCATTTTCTTTGTATTCCATGAGCGGCGGCGGGTTTTAAGACCTGTGAAGTAAAGGTGCGGTCTACGGGAAGGAAGAGTAGAACATAGTAGACAGACCGACCCACGTGGGATACAACGCCCTGCCGCCTTCCATGCCCTACTCGTCCTCAAAGGAGTCCGCAACCTGCCGGTCGCCGATTCTGGTGGACGTGGATGGTCCATCACTAATGGCGGCATATGGGCATTGAACGGTGTAGTAGATATTCATACCGTCCCATACAGTATATGTCTCTCCGGCATTGAACAGGTGCAGACACCGGGGACGCGGCGCGGGCGGCGTTCTCCGCCGGCGCGGTGCTTCAATGCCAGCATCAGTGAGAGGCCACGCCACTCTGGGCCAACGTCAATGCGGAGCGGCCGCTCTATAGCAACATGAATGCGGGTAGCTGGCGCAAGCGCGAACGCAGGAAGACGAGGGGGAGGGTTTTTTATGGGCCAGGGTAGTCAGGAGCGTACGTGACAGCGGTCCGACACCAGCAAACCCCCCCTCTCCCCCACTTTGTCTCTGGTTTATGGGAAAAAGTGTGTCCAAACCACCAAACTGACCGATACAGAACCGCGTTGAATGGAGAAACACATTTGGACCGCGCGGTCCGGACGGTTTGAGGATCAACCTTAGAGATGCCTTAGTTGCGACATCAGACTATATGCATGCTTCATGCATCTCACGGGTGCATTCGCAAAATGAGCGTGGAATATGCTCAAGGTAAGAACAAAGATCCTGGCGCATTCACACGACGTACCACACAGATTTGAAAATTCTTACTATTTCTCTGACTCCAACCCCATGCACCAAAATGAAGAAGAGACCTGACCCGAGTACCACACATACATACAGTATATGCATAGCTACGACACATAGTTACACTCACACAACGCACCCTCTCGTTACCAAAATCTCTCTATTGTACTGCATGCCTTGCTCCAAGAACCAGACCTGTTATCTAACATATAAAGCCCGCTAGAGTACCCGCCATTCTAGGGGCATTCGCGGCGCGCATGCGTTCTGCCCGCACGATCTGCCACGCTGGCCCGATTTTACAGTGCTGTCAAAAATCCCGCGGTTAGTTTCTTTGAACATTGATCTTTCATGCTGCAGCGGATGACGTGTGGGGCTCCTTTCCTCACGGGCCCGTTTTGCAGTTACATTGAGAAGAGATCCCAGGGTCCCGTACGTTCTATGCGCGGTGGAATCGGGTGAAAACCTAGCTGCCAATCCCCTCACATCCTCGATCCCCCAGACCCCATGCCTCGTCTCTCCTCCTCTCCTCCTCACGACCGCCGCCGCCGCGCCCCTTCTCCTCCTCCTCCTCTACACAGCGCTGCCTCTCCTCCTCTCCTACTACCGGATCCTGCCGGATCCTCCCGCGTGCCGGCTTCTCCTCAAAGAGAAGGGTCACATCCGCAGGAGACAAGGGGCGGCGCGGCAAAATTGATGAGTAGCGTCGCAGCTGGGTCTTGACGGCGGGGGTGGAGCAGCAGGGGAGGCCGGTGGTGGGGCGAAGGAGTAGCGTGGCCGGTGACCGGGGCAAGAAGCAGCGGGACATCGCTCCCATCACACTGGGGAGGAGCTGCAGTGGAGATGGGGTGGTCAGCCCTTGTTCGTCATGGCCGCCATTGGCTTGCAGGTATGCTCCGGCTAGGTTGTTCTTTCTCTCACTTAGGCTATAGTTGCAACCGTTGGCTGTTATGTTAGGTCTTGATGTATTTGCTTTTTTATAGGCTTATAGTTTGAAAAACCATATACAATGATTCCTAATTTGATGCCAATAGCTCATGTGAGCATCCACAGTGACGGGTTCTTGTGCTGATTTCTAGAGGTAGAAGCACAGTCGTGGAGTACATGTACATCAATGCCGACAGTGCCGGCAGCAACGACACGAGGTGGGCGATTTGACCAGCGCAACATTCTTGTGTGTTCATTTAGACATTCAGGCAAGAATCTGATCCTTGTCTTTCCATGCACGCCTGTATATTTAGACATTCTTGTTTCTGTGTATGCATACACATAGAGGATACTAAATATGTCTGAAACATGTGAAAGCATGCATATTTTTACTGGGCTCGAAACATATCGGACCTCTGCTGCTCACAATATCTAGGAGGAATTCTAAATGCCCAATTTGATCAATTTTTTAGTTTAATAAAGGTTGTCCCTGATTCTCAGTCTCTTAGGTACAGTATGTTAGTTCAATAAAGGCCATTCCTGTCCTTAGTTTAATAGGTACAATGAGCTTTTCAATTTGTCGTTCTCATCTTGCTTAGAGTGATTTTATCTTCGTCTTTATGCACACTACTTTTATGATTTCAGTCTCTAGATGAAGGTTTTGTGGGCAGCAATGAAAACTGCTTAAAGATGAGCCCGCCCAGCCACCTGTCATCCACGACCCTACTCCTCAAGCCATTCTTGTCTCTACAGGCAGGTGAGCTCTTCCCCCCCCCCCTCTCTCTCTCTTGATTTTATGCTGGTAGATGTGTTTGCTGTGGGTTCTACTGCTGCCAGGCTTGGCTGCTGCTTGGCCTAACTCTACTTGTGCTGCTGCTATGTGCTACTATATGTTGTTGGTTGCCTCCTTGGTTATTTATCAATCTGAAAACACTTTATGAGAAGCACGGATTGAAGAGAAGGCTATGAGCCAATGAGAAGAGCTTCATTTTCAGTTTTTTTAAGAACTGATGAAGGACGTGTCATATGTTCAGTTGCTAACATTCTCTCTATGGTGTATGCACTTGTTGTTCATTGCATTGGAGGGAGAGGAAAACTCTTTGTGAGAAGCAAGGATTGAAGAGAAGGCTATGAGCCAGTGAGAAAACCTGAACTTTAGTTTTTTATTTAAGAATTGATGAAGGATATGCCATATGTTCAGTTACTTACATATTCTCTATGGTGTATGTACCTGCTATTCATTGCATTCGAGGGAGAGGACAACAAGAGTAAGAAAGTCTTGCGGCGTGAAGGCAGTAGCACGCAGCGCCAAGTCAAGCGCATTGGCCTCGATGGCAAGAGACGAGTACCATCAGGTTCGCTTGACTGCTTGCTAGGTTAGTGGTTCATCTCTTATTCTTCTTCATGTAGGAAATATAAGGCGCACATATAGAAGAGTCCATACTGGGCATCCTTTTCTTTTTTAGTTTTTGCAATCCATGGCAAAGTGTGTTATATATTTTCATAATTCTTACCACTTACTTATTTTTTCAGCAGCATAGATTTAAATGTAGTAACGCGTGTTTATACTTTGTAGCTCGGCATTGAACAATACCCTTAATAAAGCAACATGGTGGACGCTAATTGTCATATTTTGACCGACAAATCTGTTTGAATAGATTATACAAGATTGATGTGATTATTAGATGATTGCAGTCTACGCCAGGGTGAGTTTATCCTTTTGGTTTATGCAAAAATGCTTATTTGGCTTCATGTGTAACATGATTTTTCAGCATCTAATATTTGTTCTGTCCAACATGAGTACACGAAAAAAAAAGTGCTACTGCTACATTACTGCTGCTTGCCAAGGGAAAAGAGAGTTCCATTGTAAAATGAGATGCCAGGTATTGAGGGCTAGACTGTACATGGCAAAGATTAATTTGTTAGTGAAGCCAAAGCTTTAGTGTTTGAGTCATTGGGTGTCATCTTTGTTAACTTAATATTAAGCATATCTACTATGTATTTTGTACCACATAAATGATTGAGAAAAACTCTGCTTTTTATGACATCATGACTCACTGTCATGTCCAAATATTTGAATCTTATATTGATGTTTTGACCGTGGATGCCAAAACATCACAGTTTGCCTGGTAGAGTGAATCCATTATAAAATGAAGCTCCTTCCATCAATTAGATAGCTTTTATTAATTTGATTTTTCTATTTTGGAGATACATATAGGTTATTTGGATGCTTTCGTTTAAAGATTTGCATAGATCAATGAGGATTCGTGCGGCGGGGAGGGGACTGGTGATAGGAAACATGGGTCCAAGAAGAAATCAAAGAGCATGGTGAGTTGTTCTCCCTTTTGAAACTTAAAACCTAGACTAGAATCGGTCAACTGTAATTTGGCAATATGATTAGGATAGCATAATATTTTGCTACTACCTTGCTAATAGCTTCACGAGGTAATTATGTCAGCTATATATGTGTTTGTTTTTTACTATAGTGAGATCGCTTATTTTAATTTAGAAAATAGAAACATGAAGTGTGGTTATAAGAATCTAATAACAGATGTTCTTAGCATGAACAAGCTCTGTAATGTACCTACTGACTAATAGCACAATTGAATCCTTCCTGAGCTTCGTCTGTCAGTCATGACTTAGCATGCCCGGTTTTACTTTACGATGAGTAGTATGTGGTGCTCTAATATTCAACCGTGTTCTTGAATTTGGAATTATGTTTATAATAGTTAAAGTGCTTGTGTGATAGTCTGATGTATATAAGTGAAAGAAAATAGAAAACAGATGGAGGAAGGGAACTTCTTGCTTTTCTTTTCCTTTTGTTTCGCTGTTTGATAATTACTCCCTATGATGGGAAGGTTTGAGAATAGAAACGTCCTACTCTTTTATCCCTTTTAGTGTGAACGGCTCGACGGCAAGCGTGGCTATCTGCTCCTCACTCTATTGGTTGTGTCTCTGTCTTCCCCGTGCGCTGCGCCATACGCCTATTTGTGGCTTGCGTGCTGCTGCTGCGTTTATTGCGTGTTGGCTTGATGTGTGTGTGTGTGTGTGTGTGTGTGTGTGTGTGTGTGTGTGTTTGTGTGTGTGTGTGTGTGTGTGCACTACCTAGGCGAGGATCACTGGCTCACTTCTCTCTCTGTAGCTTCTTAGGGAAAAAAATAATTTTCCTCTCGCCTGGATCATGCTTCTTGCATCTTTCCAGGGAGGTAGATGTTTCCAAGATCAAGAGAGAAAAGGTTCTTGCATGTATATACTTCTAGATGACACATGACCAGAAGTCTTTCCTATGAAAATCATGTGGTCTTGTGACGCCCCGACCCTTTTCTTCAGAAATTTGCGATGTGTTTATGCATGTCTGTGTTGTGATGTGCTCATGTGCATATGAGCATGATTTGTTCTGGCACTTTAGGCATTAGCACACCTATAATACAATTATCTAATATCTGATAGTTGTATATTTATATTGGCTGTGCCTAGCTTTTGGGATATAATTTCGAAGGGTATTCTTCCCATATGATCAGTTCTGCGGCGTGCACTCATTTTTACTGCGATGAATGGTGTCTAAGTCTCCCTCTCTCTCTCACTCTCTGTGTGTGCCACTCTCTGAGATTTGAAGGTAAGTTATTATTTCCTGTTATCAATCATGGGGATGTTATGATTTCTATTTATTTCTGCGGTGGCCAATAAAATCTGACAAGAAGTTGTTATCCACCTCCTTCCATGATGGCGAACATCCAACTATTGTTTCTTTTCCGGTAGGATATGCATTTGATCCAGTCCATGTCTTGGCCTCTTTTTGATGTGTGTATTGCTATGTTCTTCTTCCAGGTATTGTTCAATCCATCAGTAGCTAGCGGATGTCGTGCTGTGATTAAGGTTTGCCACCTTCCTCTGCTAGATCGCTTAGTTTTATGGGCCATTTTTAGAATACTATGTGCTTACTCTTTTTGGCCGTGGGATGTGAATATGATGCTTACCAACATTATTGTAGAATTTGTTTCTCGGTGATGTAAAACTTATAGCTGTTAAAGGAAGCCCTTGGTTTGTATTAGGTGGAACTGTATGACAAATAGTGAAAGAATATAAATTACCAATGATATAGTTACATAGAGAGAAGATACTCACATGTCACATCATATTCCCTCACGCTCCTTTTCTCAATTGCAAAACTTAATATTAGTTCAAGCTTCTTTTGTTACGCTGTCAACAATGTCAACTGGTGCAACATGTGTCAATTGTCTAAGAAATTGAGATTAGCTAATATGTTATTGTGTAACAACGCTCAGGTTCTTGAAACAAACAAGATGAGAATTTGTTCAAACATGATAGTATATTACCTACTTTAAATCCTCCAATATAATGGTCGACATTAATGGCGTAAACATCCGCTCACAAGTAGTTTCAACAGAAGTGTTATGAGCTGCAAAGTAAATGAATAGAGCATTAAACAAGGCAAACTGCAAAAGCAAAATCTTCATGCAGTAATTTTTATCATACAAGCAATTGAAATAATAGACATAAGAGATTCCAGGCAAGATACAGACTTTCCCCAATGCTTCTTGACAACATCAATTGCTTTTCCTTACTCGTCTGCCCTATGAAACTGAGTATGTCTAAACTGGGTTTGAAGTTACATGGACAGATGTAAGGAACTGATAAATTTACAAGACAGGGTTCAGTGAGGTCGAGATCATACACCTTATGTGTCAACAACATAGGGTTCCATGCAATCTCAAGATCATGTGAATTCATCTGTCCATGTCCGCCACAACTTCCGCAGCGCCATGCATCTCGCTGCACCAAGCACGAGCGAATTCAGGCCACTTAAAAAGGACATAGTAGCATGGCGACTGTGGATTTTTCTTATCAAAAGTTCAAAATTACGCAGATAACTCACCAACCACACACCTATGTCCCCAACCTGCATATGAGGGGTTTTTTATTAGGAATTATATATAGACAAACTATACGAGGCTTATTTTTTAATTAGGAACTATATGGTCCTCAATAGCATGTTTGAGAAAGTTTCCCATTAACAACCTAGCTATAATGTGTACAAATGATATAATACTATGAAATAGGCAAAAATGGTATCTGGTTGAGAAAACAAACAAACAAAAAACAGTGATAGAACCCTAACCGGATATTCACTTGCAAGATGAGACTTGTAGAGATCGTAAACATGAGTCATGTACTCATGCGAGAAGCTTTATATTTGCTTTCGAAAGAAATAGATGCATTTGGACCAATAGGCATAGCAACTGTAGCAGCTCCACCCATAGGCCGAGCTGGTCCCTCTGCATAAACTTGAAAATAATATGGGACAGCAAATGAGTGTTGCACGGAGACAAAAGGAAGAGAAACTGAATCCACTTAGTGCAACAGTTAGATAAGCTTGAACATAATATGGGACAGCAAATGAGTGTTGCATGGAGAAAAAAGGAAGAGAAACTGAATCCACTTAGTGCAACAGTTAGGTGGCCATATTGGGTGACTAACCGTGCTATCTGTGCAGACTACAAGGCCGTAACGTTCATCCCAACATCGACTTTCGACCGAAGTTACACCAATTCAAGAGGGAAGTTGTTCCACCATGACATGCATTACTGGAGTCAAACTCCCTCAATGTCAGTATTACCACTTTCCTGTATTTGTGACAAGTGTCAACAGTAGTGACTGAGTGAGTGAGACTGAGACTGGAAAACGTGAATTCATCAAGATCAAGGTTTAGAGGGTGAACATATGTGGGATGCTATTCCATGATTTACCTCAAAAAATTGCATCAGCCACGTTTTGATGGATTTACTTTTGTCTATCACTGTCTCGCTACCAACCGCAAGGTGGCCAATTGGCTTCAAATCAATGTGGTACTTTTCCAGCAGGGATTTGACAATTGTCAAGCTGACACAACTTTCCAACTTGAGCATTCAGATACCGAACAGAGCATTGCATTAAATATATACGTATTTGATGTAATTGCTTAGTAAATTCTACTCATCAAGAAGTTGTCCCCATATTGCCTCTCCCTCCATACAGAGCTGCCTTGCCATGCACACCAGGTTCGACCAGATCGAGAGCGTGCCCTTCCTCTGACCGAGACCATAGCCTGCAACTCACAACCAGACCCTACTCACCAAAATGACTAACAACAAAAACTATATCACCACTAAAACCTTTTGACGGAATCTAAAGACACCACCACAGCCTACTGACAGAAACATCACCACAGACAATCCAACGCCACATCATCACCACACAAACTGGATAGGAAGCATGATAAATCCTCATAGAAGAAAAGAAATGCCATACCGTGCTGCCCCAAAAGACACAACAGAGGAAGCAGAAAAAGACCCGATGTAGAGCAGCCTCCCCATCCTGAAGAAGCAATGAAGATCCCCACTGAAATGGCCATAACAAATTTTTAGAGCAAACATAGTAAAACAAAATCCTTTTTACTGAAATCTCAAGCATGTTTTGGCTGTTTTCTGTAACAACAGCAACAAAAAAATCACTATCAAAGAAGAGAGGGGGTGCAGAAGCTACCATACCTGCAGATATACTTGTGACAGTGGAGTCGCAGACAAGACCGTGAGGTCGCCGGCAAGGAGACCCACCTCTGCCCAAAGACACCGGCTCCCACGCACTGCTGGGATGTGGGCAACCACGAGCATGCTCGTCGGGAGGTATCCTCAATCGCTGGCGATGGCTGCCTTCCCTGAAAACGAGAGCTCTGCTGGTGAGGTCCGAGATCCCGATTGGAGAGGAGAGGAGGTGGCGGCCGCTCAAGCCGACGCTGGCAACAGTCGCTCGGCTCGAGTGTCCGAGCCTGCCGTTGGGCAGCGCCACAGCACAGGAGGCAGGGCCCCTCTTGCTCCCGAACAACGGTGCGCATCAGCGGAGGCTGGAAAACTTGGGGCGGGGAAGAGAGAAGGGGAGAGGTGCCAGCCACCATGCGCTGGGATTTCAAGATCGGAGGAGAGAAGCTAGGGGAAGAAGCAGTGAAGAGACGACAGTGCAGAGGAGCGACACGTGCTGCGCGTCGTCCTCCTACCCCCACGTCACATTGCACTACACCGCTTAAAGAAACGGCCAACAAAACCGGAAACTCCGAAGAGTACCCGAGCTCGCTTGCTCGAGTGTCCATCCCACGTCAGCCTCTCCAATACATCCCGTATTTGATTTTTGTATTAGGTCTAATTAATCCCAACCTACTAGAAAACTTACGATGTGCTAGGGCATTTTTTGCATGGCCACCATGAACAAATCCCAATTTTCAAATTGTAAAATGTAGTCGCATTTTTTGCATAGTGAACATGAACAAATCCTAAATTGCAAATATTTAAATGTAATCATCATTTTCACAACGAACATGAAAATTTCTTATTTTGCAAATTATGAAATGTTATTGTCCCAAATCTGCTAGGATAGGCCTTTTTTTTGCACCGCTAACATGGACAGAAAGCAATTTGTAAATTGGGATTTGAAATCATCCTTTCTTAATTAATCTTTAAACTGTTAGACAAATGAACATGCAAAGAATTTATTGCACCTGAATTTACAACTGTCCATTTATCCACAACCACTAAACGCGCCCGAGCGCCATTCCTCCGCACTCCCAACAAAACCGAATATTGCCAGATGTGCACGGGCATCATGGTGCCTGTTAAAGAAAACATTTTTTACAACTAAAAAAAAATTGAAACCTTTTGTAAACATGCACACACACATATATATACACTATATATGTGCAAAAATTTATAACATTTTGCTTTCCCACGTAGTGTAAAAAAAATACAAATATGTATTTCCAAATGGGCCGGAAATTTTTTTTGTATAGCTTCAAATTACATTTCTTTTCGAAACAAAATTCCATGGATCCGTAATGAATAGACGGAAGTTTCCACAAAATTATTTTCATTTTTTTTACTTTTAAATATGGTTTTTGCATTTTTTTTTAAGGGCACCATGGTGCCCGAGCACACAAACTTCACACTCCAACAAAACGGGCCACCGCACTTGGGAGGGACGAGTGCTTTTAAAAAAACATGAGAGGAAAGAGTCAAAACTGATGTCAGAAATAGTCGTTCCCAGGAGTTTTAACCCCAGGGAGTTTAGTGATTTAGGTGATTGTGTGACATGATGGTTAAAGATAATCAGTGAGAAGACTTTTATGCTTGCTACATATTAACTTACTTTGGTGCTAATATATTCGACTCTTTTTAGTGCTTTTCAGTACAATCTATACCAGTTTCATTTTGGAATCAACGGAAGACGACGTAAGTAAGATATATTGTAGAGCACCTTGACAATACACTTTACAATTCAAAAACATTTTGAGAGCTTAGATGACGAGTTCGGTCATATGGATTCGTGTGTTCGCCAATGACAGCCCACCGGACACACCTACCATGAAGAGCTACTTAGTCGATGTGGTCATTTGAACTGCCAAAGCATCTTATATTTAGGAACAGAGGGAGTAATATATGGCGTTCTCTATAAAAATTATACCTAAGTATCTATTTCTTTATGCTTTAAGGATTTTATTATCAATCTCTAAACCACTCTTATTTGCATGGTTTGAATGCTTGGTTCGCTCTTGCTTTTTGCGTCAGCTGTGCAACGGGTCAAAAGTGTTGGAACAAGTTAGGATCCCAACAAAAATGCTTTTGGATGCTATGATGCAATAGATTGGCCTTCTAAATCGTAGTGTACTCAACATAGAAAGTAAAGGAATGTTGGTGTCAACGCAACCATTTAGTTATGTCCATCTAAGCACCAACTAAGCAATGGACTTTCAAGGAAATCAATATCCATCTATGTCTACGAAAATTTCGAAGAAGCTGAAGATCGGCTGGAAAATGAAGCTATTAGGTTTATGGAAGTCTCTTACAACAAAGTGGTGCAAGACTTCAACTATGATAAGTTCCAGCTGGTTCAACAAAAAAATAAATCTCTAAAACAAGAGCTTAAAGAAAATAAGTAATAATGGACTATTTAAGTAGCAGCTGGTGCAGTATTCCGGGCGGGGATCACATGACAATGAAGGAACTTTACCATATAAGAGATACCAACTTCATAGCAGGATCAACACCCGGAGACATCGATTTTAACCATACTCTATCGCAAATAAGCTATGTTGCAGAGCTCCTCAACGATACGATTACCATCAAACGACATTCTATAAAAAAAGGGGACTGGATGATGATATGGAAGGCATTTCTGCTTTTGGCATTGGCAGCCCACCGAACACACCCAGCATGAAGAGTTGCTTAGACAATGAAGTCATTTTCGATACCGATGACACATGCAACGATGATTCTACCTGATGTTCATCACTGCATACATCACTCATCGTAAGAGAGATGACCAGACCTATCTATATGATGCATCTCTACTTATGTAGCTTGCTTACTAAAAACAATGTAAATAAGCTACCATAAATTGTAACATTGTGTATCAGCATTATACCTTAGTATCTATTTCCTTATCTTCCAATCAGTGTCTAAATATTCTTACGTGCATGGTTTTCAATGCTAGGTTGCTCTCGCCCTTTGCGCCATCGGTGCAAAGTACTCATTATTTCAATCTGTGTCTGAGTTTTCCTATCACCACTCTTACAATACTTGGCTTACTGACGGCCTTTCATCAGTGGTTACTAACACAGCCACCTTTTGTTTCATATCAATAAGACCAAGATCTTTCCCCTTTTGGAAAACTCCGAGCAAGCTATATATAAACCTTAGTCTTCCCTTGCTGTTTCTATGGTAAAAAGTATTGTATTATATAAGCTATGGTCTTTAGATTATATTGTTCTCTCTGTGAAGGACTCCTCTCCTGCTATTGTTTCCTGAAAACTATGACTCAAGAAACAAACTTCCTTTTATGCATGCTTTTGCTTCAATGCTTTCATCAGAGCTTCCCTGTGATCACGTCTTCCAATCACGGTGTATGCAACACATTAAAAGCAATTACATTCTTGTTTATATTACAAACGATCATCAACAACAACTACATCTGCAGAAAATCAATAGTACTTTCCTACATGATTTAGTGCACCATTTCCAATCTTATATGCTCACTGCATATAGTACATTAGCTATTCTTTTGAAGCAACAAATATATTAATGCATTCTCTCAAAATAATTAACTTCCACACGGCCTTTGCGCCATTGGCGCAACGGGTCATCTAGTTATAATAATCCACGAGATGATGCGCCTATGGATCTAGGATGGTTGTCGTGTGTGCCTACTTGCGTGCAATTTGAGGGGCCAACTTCCGCAGCCTAACAGGCGCATCGCTATCAGGCAGACAGCACCATGGAGTTTGATCTTGACATCGGGCGAGTGTTTCTCAAGTCCAGCAAGCCAATGATACGTGCCCTACTGCCAGATTTCATCTTTCATGATGTTTCTACGTTAGTGCAAATTTATATTGCATACCCCAAATGTCGCCGGAACATAGCAGGACCAAACACAACTAGCATGGAAAATGAAGGAACACTGTTGCTTTGTTGTTATCCTCTAAACATTTCCTCGGACGGATCAAGCTCTATGTTATACATCTAAAATACAATTTCTGGAGAGTTCGCTTTCCTACTACGACTAGGTTCCTCATTGTGCAATGGGTGAAGGGTAAATTGATGCACTGAGTGCCTTATATCCCGTGCTTTCCTTTCTATAACTGAATTGGACTGTATTACACAAACGGCGAAGCTATTCCTGGACCAATGGCCTCCCTCGCCACACTCGAAAAAAAAATTCGCCCTGCTCTATAGATAAAGCAACGATCCATGCAACCAACATCCACTCTCCAAATCACGAACGACGGCCTGGGCAACAACACAATCATGCCCAAAAAACAGAAGAGAAATGAGAAAAAAGCCACCTAGTGGCTGCCGCCAAGCGGCCCTACGAAGACGATAGACAACGCACTGTATCCAGAAGCGCAGAGAGCGGGTGCCGGTGCTACAAAAAAGCAAGGAATTTGAAGAAAGAGTCAGACGCCTGCCTCGGAAAGACCCGCTCAATCACCATTTTATTACGTGGCGTCCAAAGAGTCCATGACATCACTGCATAAATAAGCCAAAATAAGCGGCGATGTCGCCCAGGATGGATAACCCTGGTCTGGAGGAACTTTGCGAGGTCCAAGGCCTCCCAGTCAGGCCCTAGTGCTTCGCGAACGAAGGTCCATTGGACCCGTGCCGCCGTACATGAGAATAGGATGTGAGTCCCAGTCTCCGGTACCACACATAAGTGGCACATGCCATCCCCAGGGCCATGCCGCTTAAGCACCTCGGTCCCCGTAGGGATGCGATCTCGTAGTAGTTGCCACACAAAAATATTAATCTTCAAGGGCAAAGGGGCCTTCCACATGGGGAGAGCCAGGGGATGGTGGGCGACTGGCATAGTGCTTGAGATGTCGTGTTCACCGAGAGCTCCCCCGTCGGCGAGAGCCGCCAGGACACGGTGTCCGAATAATCTGGTAGCACCGGTGGTAGGGTTGCCCGCAGTCTTGCCCACTCTTGGATCTCTGCTTGCCCAAATGAACGACGGAACCGGATATCCCACAGCCTATATGTGGAAGCCGCGGATACAATTAGTAGCGGGTTAATGCATATTGAGAACAAGCCAGGAAAGGAAACCCTTAGTGCCTCGGTACCCACCCATGGGTCCAACAAGAATAGGGTCCCCTTCTCATTCCCTATAGAGAAGGATATTCCTAGACGAATATCCTCATTGATCCTTTGGATAGATCACAAAAACTCGGACCCTCTCGAGCGAGAGCATGCCATGAGAGGCTCACCCCTCGGGTATTTGCATGAAAGGAGCTATAGCCACAAGCCACCCTTGCCACGCAAGATCCGCCAGACCCATCGTAGCATGAGCACAACGTTCATACGGCGGGAGACCATAATACCTAGGCATCCCCGGTATTTGGACATACAAATGACCACCGACTTGACCATGTGATACTTATGGCGGCCATTGGCAGCCTGCCAGAAGAACATAGCGAGCTCCTTATGGAATCAACTATGAACGCCTTCCGGTAGGATATACAACCCCATGATGTACATGGGGAGACTCGACAGGTTAGAGCTAATAAGGTCCAATTTTCTTCCTTTGGAGGTAAACCACCCACACCTCGGCTCGGCCCGGGACGCCACACGGCTCACCAAGGTGCCAAATGCACTCATCAGGATCTTCAAATCGGCCACACTGGTGAATGAAAGCATATTGTCTCTTGCCCTCATTAGAATGGTGCTATGTGTCAGGGAAATATCCGGTCCACCAGGCCATTTGGTGCTACCGGTGCATCCGTTTTGATTTAGCCAATGTTGAATACCCCTGAATATTTTTATGTCGTAAGAAGAATACATCATGTTATAGTTTTCTTAGATCCAAAGTCAAAACATATGAGAAACAAAAATGATAGATTTCGTTGATGATAACAAAATGGGCCGAATTTAAGGGCCAATTCATGTTAGCTAGTATTCACACTATGATTTCTTCTTTTTGTTCTCTATATATATATTTGTTTTCAATTTGGACCTGGAAGTTTATACCATAGTACATATGTAGTGTACTTACATCCACATAAATGATTTTTGTTTTTTAATGTTTCAAATGGTACTTATAGAGATCAAGTGTGCCAATAGCACCAAATGCCCAGGTGCACCCGATACGTTTCTGCTATGTACCCCGACTACATGAATATCAATGCATCGAACGCCGCCATTTTCAACTCGCAATGGTCATAGTCAATGATGGTGCTCAATGTACAAGAGAGATTAGACCATATTAGGATGACACTCGCCCTGTGTCCACGATGGCATCTAGGTGCACAATACACATTGGACTATCTTCCAAGTACTTACGGTACCCCTCATCATTCCACTGATTGAGCTCCATTGAGTATTTAGAGATAAGGGTTTCAATCTCGTGCCTAATGCCCACGAACACCAGGATGGATTTGTTGTCAGGGCACTTGGGGTTGTTGTAGTTGTAACCACCACATAACATGCAACATTGCATTCTAGTAGCAGAAGATCGGCTCGTACATGGGCACGTGCGCTTTATGCTTCATCTTGATGACAGGGTCCCTACCGATGAGGACCATGACATCATGAAGGAGGACCTGACCTTGGTGGGATCGAGGGTGTTGTACTGTTGAAGGATGGCGTGGGGCTTTGAGTATAAGGTGGATGCAGGGATGAAGCTAGTGGAGATTTCTCACTTCCATGCGTGTGTTTCCAAGGAAGCCAAGCAAAGGGAAGCACTGGGTGCTATATGTGGTAGTGGCAAAGGAAGCCAAGCAAAGGAAGGATGTCCATATGAATCCTGATGGATGATTAAAGTAATCCAAGTATGGATCCATAGTGAGTCCAAGGATTACAATGATATGGATGTGAGAGTTGATGGCGACGGTGACAGCGATGGTGTGGATAACAATGAAGGTGGTGGATCTCTATGGTGTGGCCGTTGTGCTCAAGTTATTATCATGATGAATGCCCTCCTATTGATTCCTCTTTTAGATCCCTTCCGGAGCTGAGGTTTAGTCCCATACATCTAATCTCAGAGGATATTCTCAATGCTTTATTTGCCAATTGATTGTTTCCTGTATGATTGTGTTCCTGCTTCTTCACTATGTTTGCATTGCAAATATGTTACTTTTTAGTTGCCTATTGGTAGTCACCTCGTAGCTTGATTTGCTTCATAACATGCTTTGGTAAGGCACTAGAACTATGTCTCACTAATTGTTGGTGATGTGGATTCAAATAAAGATCTCAATGATTTCAACGAGTCTAGATAAAATTATATTTGTACATTGGAAATTTCGTGTGCTTGATTTTATTTTATTTTTGCATTGTTTGTATTAATTGTGGTGTGGCTTGCATGTAGACGGTGAATGAGAACATAATTTTCCTTTAATAGTTCCTAGTGTGAAGCAAAAAAAATCAAATAAGATATATTTCTTATTTGGTAAGGTATTTAAGATTATCTCTATACATCGATATAAGGTTAAATAATTTTATAAGGGATACTTTATTTGATATGTACAATATTCATTTGTATGTACATGATTGCTAGTGGCTTGGAATGCTCATACATCATCAAAATAAATACAAAATATGAATACATATTATCACCTCAGGATTATTAATCCCGTGTGTTGTTGAGGAGTGCTAGTGAAAGTTATGCATATACCAGCATCCAACCATCCATAATAACTAACAAATGGGTTCTAACTAGCTAAGATAGGATTGTGTTTTGAGCGAATAATGTGCCAAAATCACAAATGGTGTAGAGGCAAGTTTTTTCACTCATATAAGCCATATGAAGAGTGATGAATTTAATCTTGTTTCTTGAATTATCTAGAATTAAGAAATGATCTATAAAATTTGAAGAAGTGGTCTATAAAATTTGTGTGCCTGAATTATTATTATTTTGCACTATTTGTATTAATTGCGAGGTGCCTCTCTGCCTACAACCTCACATCGAATTGATTTTCTTGAGAACACATCTATCCATCAATTGAAAAAAATCTACAGACACCCTCGTCTACATGAGTGATCGAACCATGGTCCTCTCAATGGAAATCTCATGTGATATCCATCACATGTGTTTGGATAGTATTCTAGTATTCCTGTGATATCCATCACATGTGTCTGGTTAGTCGATGATGATACCGTAATACCGAGTGGGCCTCGAAAGTATCTCTCCATTGTCGGACGAGAAAATCCCGGTAGGTTTGATTTTCTTCATGACATGCTTTGCTAAGGCACTAGAAGTATGTGTCACAAGTTGTTGGTGATGTGGATTGAGATAAAGATTTCATTGATTTCAAAGAGAAAACTATATATGTATACTGTAAATTTCGTGTGCTTGGCAAATATTTTTGCACTATTTGTATTAAATCTGATGTGGCTTGCGTGTAGACGGTGAATAAGAATGACTTTTTCCTCTACAGATCCTAGTGTGAAACAACAATTTTAAATAGGATATATTTGTTATTTGGTGAGGTATTTAAGATTACATGTACACATCGATATAAAATTAAAGAATTAAATAAGGGATATTTTATTCAATATATGCAATAAATTATGTGCATTTCCATGTATATGATCACTGATGGCTTGGAATGCTCATCCACGATCGAAATAAATATAAAATATATGTGTATATCTTCACTTGCTGAATATTAATTTTGTACATCTCAGTAATCAATTCAATATAACATATTAATATTATATATGATCGACTTCGTGGCTATTAATTTGGGAAATCTCACCAAATCTCTAGTTTAATGCGATAAATCCACTATAAAAAGACTTGCCCATTTCTTATGTTTTCGTCAAAGCTTACATATCACACCAAGATCAACAACTCGCTCCTTCAGCACAAACGACCAGTTGAAATGAGGAATACCCATGTGTTGCTTATGTCCTTGGTCTTACTCATGCTAGCATCAGGTAGTCATTTGTCCATGTAATACATCTGTGCTTATCTCTCTCACCAAATAATGGTCATGTTGTGATCGTTCTTTTTCTTCATCGTGGAATTTTGCAGATGTGGTAGTGGAGGCATCAAGATATTCTAGCATTAAAGAATTTGTATGTGTGGAGAAAATTTTCCCACCTCGAACATGTGATACCCATGCTTGCGAAGAGTCATGCTACAAACGTACAAGGCAATACAAATCTGGCGAGTGTGTTGCTCAGGGGTGCAAGTGCAAGTTATGCATATATCAGCCTCCAGCCATCCATAATAATGAACAAATGGGTTCTAACTAGCTAAGATAGGATTGTTTTTTGAGCAAATAATGTGGCAGAATCACAAATGGTGTAGAGGCAAGGTTTTTCACTCATATGAGCCATATGAAGAGTGATGAATTTAGCCTTGCTTCTTGAATTATCTGGAATTAATAAATGGTTTATAAAATTTTGAGAAGTGGTCTGTAAAATGTGGGTGCTTGACTTTGCATGTGTATTTAGTTGAACTAACTATTTTTTTATGAAAAATGATATGTTTGTTTCCTTTCTGTTTTCTTCGAACTTGAACTTTTTTAAATTAAGGTTTGGACTTCAATTTCCTTGAATCTTGAGTTCATGATGAAATATTTTAGATTTTGATGTTTTTGTAGTGTTCTCTTTTTTTTGTTACTTGGTTTCCGCATCCGAACTGACTGTGTTATTATCTTTGAATTTGCATATTAATTTTCATGAACTACCCAAAAAAGTGAGTGAATTTTCAGTCATTTTAAATGATTTTTTTACAAGTGTGCTCATATCAATTCTTCTAATCCTAGTCTTTTTAATGTTTGTACTGCTCTAACTTTCTCCCAACTTACAAAACCTATGTGTGTGAACCTCTCTAAAAATTCTCTGTCTTTCACACATGAATCTCGTGACGGATTTTTTTTTATGTTTGTACTTTCTTATTTTCCTTCTCTGAACTCCATGTTCTTTGATATATGAACTTACATAACCTATATGTGTGAACATCTCAACTTTAAGCTCTAGTTCTCCATAAATGGATTTTACTACATTTTTTACTGTGTCCCCGGACTGAAAGTTTGAACTTTGGTAGTGTGTATACTTTTCCATGCATTTTTTCCTTGGTGAGATGTCTACTCTCGCAAATTGGATACATTTTTTTGTTGATAGACCTTGAACTTTCTTATATTTATTATGAGATCCCTAAGTTTCGCATAGTTAACTACTGCAGTTTTCAAGCACGCATACTTCCAGCACCAAATGCATACACTCTCAGCAAAGGACCACACACGCATGTAACACATATAGCTATAGCTACTGGTATAGCCACGTGCATACAGAGAGCTATAGTTGCTTTTATTTAACTATTTTGAAGTTTGAATGATGCTCTTTTTTTCTCCAACCTAGTTTGAGCTCAAAACGTGCATATACGCTTGATATGCGGCAGTTCAAAATCAGCAAAAACACAAGTTTAGCAATATTAAGACACTAGTTTGGCTATACCCAAGCAAGTTGATTTGCAGTCCAGCAACAATATTATTTTTGTGTACTGACTGGATGACAGTATGTGAATTTTGTTTTTTTGCACTTCTTGAAATGAATATTGAACCATCGAATGTGGGTATGCGAACCAAAATTCAGAAGAGGTGTGGAAACAAGTTCTGTAATTGAACAAGCATTTACAATAGCTTCAACATTCTCACAATAGTGAAGGCACAATATCCCTCCCTTTCCAGTAGCTCAACAAGCATCAAATACTTCCTAAAACTTCTTCAATTCCAGAAACTATCACCAATCTACATTCTAACAATAACATGCACGTTCGGAATGATGTGTCACTTTAATTAGTGAATTGTCTCGAACAAACACTAATTTGTTTGGAGTGGACTACATTAGGGTATGTGCAAAACTATTCTTTTTCTCTAGCGAGTGATCTGTCGTTAGTCTAACATAAGAACGGATGCAATATGTACATATGAACTATTTACTTTGGCAACGATTTACTTAACAAAGCAAAAAAACATCAAATGTAAATAAAATCAGGGGCGGGTCATGATTTTATTCTTCACCACATGTTCTACCCCCTTATCTTCTCATCACAACCAATGCTTCATTACCCTCTCTCTCTCTCTCTTCTTTGGGGCGTGATACGTCCATTTTGCATCATGCTTTTATATCAATATTTATTGCATTATGGGTTGTTGTTACACATTATATCTCAATACTTATGGCTATTCTCTCTTATTTTACAAGGTTTACCATGAAGAGGGGAATGCTTGGCAATTGGAATTCGGCCGAAAAGGAGCAAACATTGGAAACCTATTCTGCACTGCTCCAAAAATCATGAAACTCCATGAAACCTATTTTTGGGATTAATAAGAATTATTGAGCAGAAGAAATAGACCAGGGGGGCCACACCCTGTCCAGGAGGGTGGGGGTGCCCCCCCCTACTGGGCGCGCCCCTGTCTCCTGGGCCCCCTGGTGGCCCCTCGGTGTCCATCTTCTTCTATATGAGGGCTTTTACCCTGGAAAAAATCGTGGGCAAGCTTGTGGGATGAAACTCCGCTGCCATGAGGCAGAACCAATCTAGGGCTCTGGCGGAGCTGTTCTGCCGGGGACACTTCCCTCCGGGAGGGGGAAATCATCACCAACGTCATCACCAACGATCCTCTCACCGGGAGGGGGTCAATCTCCATCAACATATTCACCAGCACCATCTCCTCTCAAAACCCTAGTTCATCTCTTGTATCCAATCTTGTATCAAAACCACAAATTGGTACCTGTGGGTTGCTAGTAGTGTTGATTACTCCTTGTAGTTGATGCTAATTGGTTTACTTGGTGGAAGATCATATGTTCAGATCCTTAATGCATATTATTACTCCTCTGATTATGAACATGAATATGCTTTGTGAGTAGTTACGTTTGTTCACGAGGACATGGGTGAAGTCTTGCTATTAGTAGTCATGTGAATTTGGTATTAGATTCGATATTTTGATGAGATGTATGTTGTCTTTTCCTCTAGTGGTGTTATGTGAACGTCGACTACATGACACTTCACCATTATTTGGGCCTAGAGGAAGGCATAGGGAAGTAATAAGTAGATGATGGGTTGCTAGAGTGACAGAAGCTTAAACCCTAGTTTATGCGTTGCTTCGTTAGGGGCTGATTTGGATCCATATGTTTAATGTTGTGGTTAGGTTTACCTTAATACTTCTTTTGTAGTTGCGGACGCTTGCAATAGGGGTTAAGCATAAGTGGGATGCTTGTCCAAGTAAGGGTAGTACCCAAGCACCGGTCCACCCACATATCAAATTATCAAAGTACCGAACGCGAATCATATGAACGCGATGAAAACTAGCTTGACGATAATTCCCATGTGTCCTCGGGAGCTCCTTTCTCATTAATAGAAATTGTCTAGGCTTATCCTTTGCTACATAAAGGATTGGGCCACCTTGCTGCACTTTATTTACTTTATTTACTTGTTACTCGTTACAATTTATCTTATCACAAAAACTATCTATTACCTACAATTTCAGTGCTTGCAGAGAAAACCTTACTGAAAACCGCTTATCATTTCCTTCTACTCCTCGTTGGGTTCGACACTCTCACTTATCGAAAGGACTACGATATATCCCCTACACTTGTGGGTCATCAAGACTCTTTTCTGGCGTCGTTGTCGGGGAGTGTAGCGCTTTTGGTGAGTGGAACTTGGTAAGGAAACATTTACATAGTGTGCTGAAATTTTCTGTTACTTGTCACTATAGAAACTAATCCTTTGAGGGGCTTATTCGGGGTATCTTCACCCCGACCGAAAAAGCAAAGAGTTGCTCCTCAACCTACTGAAATTTTTGAAATATTTACTTTGAGATTCCTTGGTATGATAGAGAAACGCTAGCTAATCCATTTACGGAGATGGAACATTGCATCCCGATTTACACCTTATCTTTGTGGATGAAGTTTGTGGATTATTTAAGCTTGCGGTATTCCCGATGATGTTGTCAAAGGAAGGTCTTCCTTTATCTTTGAAGGAGATGCATTGACATGGTATAGGCTATGTGATGATACGAGATCTTGGAATTATAAGCGATTGAAGTTGGAATTTCACCAGAAGTTCTATCATATGCATCTTGTTCATCGTGATCGTAATTACATATATAATTTCTGGCCTCGCGAAGGAGAAAGCATCGCTCAAGCTTGGGGGAGGCTTAAGTCAATGTTATATTCATGCCCCAATCATGAGCTCTCTCGGGAAATGATTATTCAAAAATTTTATGCTCGGCTTTCTCTTAACGATCGCAACCTGCTCGATACTTCCTGTGCTGGTTCTTATATGCTAAATACTATTGATTTCAAATGGGACTTATTGGAAAGAATTAAACGCACTCTAAAGATTGGGGTTCCGACGATGGTAAGGAGTCAGGTATGACACCTAAGTTCGATTGTGTTAAATCTTTTATGGATACCGATGCTTTTCGTGGATTTAGCGCTAAGTATGGACTTGACTCTGAGATAGTAGCTTCTTTCTGTGAATCTTTTGCTACTCACATTGATCTCCCTAAAGATAAGTGGTTTAAATATAATCATCCCATTGAAGTGAAAGTAGTTGCACCTATTACAGTTGAAGAAAAGACTATCACCTATAGTGATCCTATTGTTCCTACTACTTATGTTGAGAAACCTCCTTTTCCTGTTAGGATAAAGGATCATGCTAAAACTTCGACTATTGTTCGTAAGAGTAATACTAGGACTTATACACCTCCTGAGCAAATCAATGTTGAACTTAGTATTGCTATGGTTAAAGATCTCTTGGATGATGATTTAGATGGACATGTCATTTATTTCTGTGATGAGGCTGCTAATATTGCTAGACCAGATACTAAGATACATAGACCTGTCGTAGGCATGCCTGTTATTTCTGTCAAAATAGGAGATCATTGTTATCATGGCTTATGTGATATGGGTGCTAGTGCTAGTGCAATACCTTATACCTTATATAAAGAAATTATGCATGACATTGCACCCGTTGAATTAGAAGACATTGATGTTACCATTAAGCTTGCTAATAGGATACCATTAAACCAGTTGGGATTGTTAGATATGTTGAAGTCTTGTGTGGGAAGGTTAAATACCCTGCTGATTTTCTTGTTCTTGGCTCCCCACAAGATGATTTCTGTCTCATTGTTTTTGGTAGACCCTTCTTGAATACAGTGTTAGGGAACGTAGCAATAATTCAAAATTTTCTATGCATCACCAAGATCAATCTATGGAGATTCCAGCAACAAGAGAGGGAGAGGATGAGCATCTTCATACCCTTGAAGATCGCGATGCAGAAGTGTTACAAGAACGTGGATGAGGGAGTCGTACTCGCGGCGATTCAAATCGCGGAAGATCCGATCTAACGCCAAACGGACGGTGCCTCCGCGTTCAACACACGTACAGCCCGGGGACGTCTCCTCCTTCTTGATCCAGCAAGGGGAGAGGAGAAGTTGAGGGAGAGCTCTGGCAGCACGACGGCGTGGTGGTGGAGCTTGCAGTTCTTCGGCAGGGCTTCGCCAAGCACTACTGAGGAGGAGGTGGAGTTGGAGAGGGGGAGGGCTGCGCCAGGGGCAAGGGGTGTAGCTCCCATGTGCCTCCCCACTATATATAGGGGTGGAGGGGGCTATTTTATTGCCCTCCAAGTCCATTGGGGCGTTGGCAAAGGTGGGAGGAAAGAAATCCCATCATTTCCTTCCCCACCAATTGTTATCCCCCCTTTTTAGGGATCTTGATCTTATCCCTTCGGGATATGATCTTATTCCTTCTAAGGGGGATCTTGGTGTGCCTTGACTAGGGGTGTGGGGCCTTGCCCCCACTACCCACGTTCATGTGGGTTCCCCCATATAGGTGGGCCCCACTCCGAAACCTTCTAGAACCTTCCCGGTACAATACCGAAAAATCCCGAACATTTTCCGGTGGCCAAAATAGGACTTCCCATATATAAATCTTTACCTCCGGACCATTCCGGAACTCCTCATGACGTCCGGGATCTCATCCGGACTCGAACAACATTCGGTAACTGCACACTAATTCCCATAACAACTCTAGCGTCACCGAACCTTAAGTGTAGACCCTACGGGTTCGGGAATCATGCAGACATGACCGAGACAGCTCTCTGGCAAATAACCAACAGCGGGATCTGGATACCCATGTTGGCTCCCACATGTTTCATGATGATCTCATCGGATGAACCACGATGTCAAGGATTCAAGCAATCTCGTAAACAATTCCCTTTGTCAATCGGTACGTTACTTGCCCGAGATTCGATCGTCGGTATCCCAATACCTCGTTCAATCTCGTTACCGGCAAGTCACTTTACTCGTTCCGTAATGCATGATCCCGTGACTAACTACTTAGTCACATTGAGCTCATTATGATAATGCATTACCGAGTGGGCCCAGAGATACCTCTCCGTCACACGGAGTGACAAATCCCAGTCTCGATTCGTGCCAACCCAACAGACACTTTCGGAGATACCCATAGTGCACCTTTATAGCCACCCAGTTATGTTGTGATGTTTGGCACAACCAAAGCATTCCTACGGTATCCGGGAGTTGCACAATCTCATGGTCTAAGGAAATGATACTTGACATTAGAAAAGCATTTAGCAAACGAACTACACAATCTTGTGCTATGCTTAGGATTGGGTCTTGTCCATCACATCATTCTGCTACCGATGTGATCCCGTTATCAATGACATCCAATGTCTATGGTCAGGAAACCATAACCATCTATTGATCAACGAGCTAGTCAACTGGAGGCTCACTAGGGACATGTTGTGGTCTATGTATTCACACATGTATTATGGTTTACAGTTAATACAATTATAGCATGAACAATAGACAATTATCATGAACAAGGAAATATACTAATAATCATTTTATTATTGCCTCTAGGGCATATTTCCAACATACAACTAGTGCTAGGATTGATTGTGAAAAAGATATTGTCACCATTGGCTTAGATGGTATGTCTCACGAGTTTAATTTTGCTAAGTTTCGTAGACAACCTCGTGATAGGGAACCACCTAGTAAGGATGAGATTATTGGTCTTGCTTCTATTGTCGTGCCTCCTACTGATCTGTTAGAACAATATTTGTTAGACCATGAAAACGATATGTTTATGAAGGAAAGAAGGGAAATAGATGAAGTGTTCCTTAAACAGGAACATGTGCTGAAACATAACCTTCCCGTTGAAATTCTTGGGGATCCCCCTCCACCCAAGGGTGATCCCTTGTTTGAACTCAAACCATTACCTGCTATCTTAAGTATGCTTATCTTGATGAAAAGAAAATATATCCTGTTATTATTAGTGCTAACCTTTCATAGCAAGAAGAAGAAAGATTATTGAAAACTCTGAAGAAGCACCGAGCAGCTATTGGGTATACTCTGGATGATCTTAAGGGCATTAGTCCCACATTATGCCAACACACAATTACAGTGGAGAAAGATGCCAAACCAGTTAGATATCCTCAACGACGACTGAATCCCAAGATGAAAGAAGTGGTAAGAAAGGAGATACTAAAGCTCCTTGAGGCAGGTATAATTTATCCCGTTGCTGATAGTGATTGGGTAAGCCCTGTCCATTGTGTTCATAAAAAGGGGGTATTATCGTTGTTCCTAATGATAAAGATGAATTGATCCCGCAAAGAATTATTACAGGTTATAGGATGGTAATTGATTTCCGTAAATTAAATAAGGCTACTAAGAAAGATCATTACCCTTTACCTTTTATTGATCAAATGCTAGAAAGACTATCCAAACACACACATTTCTGCTTTCTAGATGGTTATTCTGGTTTCTCTCAAATACTTGTGTCAGCTGGGGATCAATCAAAACTACCTTTACTTGCCCTTTTGGTACTTTTGCTTATAGACGTATGCCTTTTGGTTTATGTAATACACCTGCTACCTTTCAAAGATGCATGATGGCTATATTCTCTTATTTTTGTGAAAAGATTTGTGAGGTATTCATGGATGACTTCTCCGTTTATGGATCCTCTTTTGATGATTGTTTGAGGAACCTTGATCGAGTTTTGCAGAGATGCGAAGACACTAGTCTCGTCCTGAATTGGGAAAAGTGTCACTTTATGGTTAATGAAGGCATTGTCTTGGGGCACAAGATTTCCGAGAGAGGTATTGAAGTTGATAAGGCTAAAGTTGATGCTATTGAAAAGATGCAATGTCCCAAGGACATAAAAGGTATAAGAAGTTTCCTTGGTCATGCCGGTTTTTATAGAAGGTTCATTAAGGACTTTCCTAAAATCTCTAGGCCTCTGACTAATTTATTGCAAAAAGATATTCCTTTTGTCTTTGATGATGATTGTGTAGAAGCATTTGAAATACTTAAGAAAGCTTTGATCACTACACCTATTGTTCACCACCGATTGGAATTTACCTTTTGAAATTATGTGTGATGCTAGTGATTATCTTTGTAGGTGCTGTTTCTAGGGCAAAGAGTCGATAATAAATTGAATGTTATCCAAGATGCTAGTAAGACTCTTGATCTTGCCGGAGAAATTATGCTACTCTTGAAAAAGAGTTTTTAGCAGTTGTATTTGCATGTGATAAGTTTAGACCTTATATTGTTGATTCCAAAGTTACTATTCACACTGATCAAACTGCTATTAAATATCTTATGGAAAAGAAAGATGCTAAGCCTAAGCTCATTAGATGGGTTCTCCTGCTCCAAGAATTTGATTTGCATATTATTGATAGAAAGGGAGCTGAGAACCCCGTTGCAGACAACTTGTCTAGGTTAGAGAATGTTCTTGATGACCCCCTACCTATTGATGATAGCTTTCCTGATGAACAATTAACGGTCATTAATACTTCTCGTACTGCTCCTTGGTAGACATTACTTTTGGGATGATCCACACCTTTATAAAGAAGGAGTAGATGGTGTTATTAGATGTTGTGTGCCTGAGCATGAACAGGAACAGATCCTACGCAAGTGTCACACTGAATCCTATGGAGGACACCACACTGGAGATAGAACTGCACACAAGGTACTACAATCTGGTTTTTATTGGCCTACTCTCTTCAAAGATGCTCGAAAGTTTGTCTTATCTTGTGATGAATGTCAGAGAATAGGTAACATTAGTAGACATCAAGAAATGCCTATGAATTATTCTCTTGTTATTGAACCATTTGATGTTTGGGGCTTTGATTATATGGGACCTTTTCCTGCCTCTAATGGTTACACGCATATTTTAGTTGTTGTTGATTACGTTACTAAGTGGGTAGAAGCTATTCCAACTAGTAGTGCTGATCATAACACTTCTATTAAAATGCTTAAAGAAGTTATTTTTCCGAGGTTTGGAGTCCCTAGATATCTTATGACTGATGGTGGTTCACATTTTATTCATGGTGTTTTCCGTAAGATGCTTGCTAAGTATGATGTTAATCATAGAATCGCATCTCCTTATCATCTGCAGTCTAGTGGTCAAGTAGAGTTGAGCAATAGAGAGCTCAAATTAATTTTGCAAAAGACTGTGAATAGATCTAGACAGAATTGGTCCAAAAAACTTGATGATGCATTATGGGCCTATAGAACTGCGTACAAAAATCCTATGAGTATGTCTCCATATAAGATGGTTTATGGAAAAGCTTGTCATTTGCCTCTTGAACTTGAACATAAAGCATACTGGGCTATTAAAGAGCCCAACTATGACTTCAAACTTGCCGGTGAGAAGAGGTTGTTTGAATTAGCTCACTCGATGAATGGAGAACCCAAGCTTATGAGAATGCCAATCTATTCAAAGAAAAAGTCAAACGTTGGATGACAAAAGAATACAAAAGCGTGAGTTTAACATAGGAGATTATGTGTTATTATTCAACTCTCGTTTAAGATTTTTTTGCAGGAAAACTTCTCTCTAAATGGAAAGGTCTTTACGTTATAGAGGAGGTATATCGTTCTGGTGCCATAAAAATCAGCAACTTCGAAGGCACAAGTCCGAGGGTGGTAAACGGTCAAAGAATTAAACATTACATTTCAGGTAATCCTATTAATGTTGAAACTAATATTGTTGAAACCGTAACCCCTGTAAGTGCATCTAGTGCCACCCCCAGTTGGTTTTGGAGTATTGACGACAAAGTTGGTTGAGGGACTAATGCGTTTGTGAGAATTGCAGGATAACGCAGGTAGTGTCCCTCATTGATTCGGTTTACCTACCGGAGATGACCCCTAAAAATGTATGAAGACATTGAAGACAATGGTGGTATTAGAAGATATTCTTATTGAAGACTATGACATGAGAAGACATTGCGTGAAGACTATGGGCCTTGAAGACCGTGTGGTTTCGTTGTTTCCTTTTCTTCTTTGTTGAGTCATAGGAACCACCGTCTTTGTTAAGTGGGGTCCAAGTGAACTAAGTCGAGTGGTGAAGTGATGCTCAACCCAAATCCTATGTCTTGAGCGAAGACAATGAGAGCAAATCTTATCCGGACTGGATGAGTCGACTTTGCTTGTAGCCCAAGTAAAGTTGCCGTGTGTGTTTGAAATCGACCATTGGAACACGTGTCGGTTCCTTAGTGACCGAGGTCATTTCGGACATATCGGTCGGGTTGCCCGATGGCTATAAATAGCCCACCCCCTACACCATAAATTGGTGGCTGCTCAGAGTTAGTGTACGGCTTTTGTCGTTTGAGAGCAACCCACCTCGAAGTCTTTGAGAGAGAGAAATCCTTGAGAGGACCAAGCCCAAACACCCAGAGCCAAAGAGTGTTAGGCATCACTGAAGTCTTTCTACTGTGTGACCTGAAGACTTATTACACTTGAGGACTGTGTATCCTCCAGCCGGTTAGGCGTCACGTTCTGAGCATCCAAGAGTCATTGTGGATCGCCGGTGAACGAAGTCCGTGAAGGTTCGGAAGTCTACCTTGAAGACTTACCAGAGTGATTGGGCGAGGACTGTGTGTCCTTAGCTCAAGGGGAATAAGGTGAAGACGCGGTCTTCGAGTTAAATCTCAGCCTCCCTAACTGGACGTCAGGTTGTCGGTATAGAATCGAACTGGGTCCAACAAATCTGTGTCTTCAACAAGTGGTGGTTCTATCCTCTCCCTCCTTTACTTAAGTTTGTCTTCGTGAAGTCATTGCCTATCTGTCGATCTGTTTGACTTCATTGCTTGACTACTCTTGTTGATTGGCTTCATACTATCTTCCATCCCGATCCTTACTACTTAGCTGCTATTAGTCACGTACTTTAACATCATTGCATACTTGACTATGGCTTGCTTATGGTAGTTTATCTTCATTGCATATCAACTAGGTCATTTCTATTGTTTGTCTTGAAACTTCCAAGTTTTGAAGACTTTCCTAAAAATCGCCTATTCACCCCCCCCCCTCTAGTCGATACTAGCACTTTCAACCCCGGAGGAATACATAAGGGACACTTTCCAGAACGTTCCAGACCCCGAAAAGGAATAGGTATGTGGTACGATAAGTAAACCGACTCCAAAACAACTCTAATGGCAATTTTTATCAGTTTTGAAATATTTAAGAATTTTAGGAAGAAAGAAGTAGTCCGAAAGGGACACGAGGCCTCCACAAGAGTGGAGGGCGCGCCCACCCTTACTGGGCGCGCCCCCCTGTCTCGTGGACACCTCATGTGCCTCCCGGACTCCGTTTTCTTGCACGTTACGTATTTTGGTCGGTAAAAGTTCACTATATATACTCCCGAAGGTTTTGACCACCGTATCACGCAAATATCCTCTGTTTCGTTTCGAGCTGTTTCTGTTTTAGATCTAGAGCATCATGTCGTCTCCAAGCACTCCCAAGGACAAGTTTTTCAAGAGGGTTATCAACCCCTATCTCATGAGTCTTTGCAACACCCTCAAACCATTGAGATGCGTGAGGGGTGTTGCACATCCGCTGATGTGGAGGGACCAAGGCGTCTGAAGCGTGGAGACAAAGCTCGAAGCCGTGGGCGACAAGTTTTCAAGTGCCAAGGGATGGTGGAGCGTGGACTCAACGCCAACCAGATGATGATCACGGAGTTCACCAACAACCACAAGTTAGATGCCAAGGTCATTGGGGAGACCATCTTCAAGCTTCAAGAGAAAATCAAGCACCTCCAAGCCCATATCTATGACCTGCAAAACCAGAACTGTGAGTATGAATATAGATTCAAGAGGATGAGTTTGGCTGCAGATTTAAGGATCCCGGAGACTCGATCATCCTTCTATGATGGTGAGCCTATGCCTTGGAAGATGGACGACAAGCCTACATCATCAACAACACGTCCATCACCTCTGAGGACATAATTACATGGGTATGGGCACTCCCCTTGGCAACTGCCAAGCTTGGGGGAGGTGCCCCGGTATCGTATCACCATCACACTCCTATCTTTACCGTTTTATTTAGTTCGATCCTTTTAGTAGTATCTTGATCTAGTAGATTGAAGTTTTGATATCAAGTAGTTTTGAGTTTTGCTTTGTGATCTCTTTATGTAATCGAGTCGGTGAGCTATCTATAATAAAGATTAGTGTTGAGTCAAGGGCTTTGCTATGTTGCTATGATCTTGAGGAAGTAGAAAGAATAAAAGAGTTCATATTGATCTTATGGTTAGTGATGACTTCACATATAGAAAGTATGAGGCATAAAAATTGTTGAGAGTTGATAAACGTAGTTTTGGTCATCGTTGCAATTAATAGGAAGTGATAAGGAAAGAGAGGTCCACATATAAATATATTATCTTGGACACCTTTTATGATTGGGAGCACTCATTAAGTATGACATACTAAAAGAGTTGACATTGGACAAGGAAGACAACGTAATGGTTTATGTTTTCTCACATCTTAGTTAAAGTATATTGTCATTGACCTTCCAAACATGTTGAGCTTGCCTTTCCCCCTCATGCTAGCCAATTTCCTTGCACCAAGTAGAGATACTACTTGTGCTTCCAAATATCCTTAAACCTAGTTTTCCCATGAGAGTCCACCATACCTACCTATGGATTAGTAAGATCCTTCAAGTAAGTTGTCATGTTGCAAGCAATAAAATTGCTATCTAAATATGTATGACTTATTAGTGCAGAGAAAATAAGCTTTGTACGATCTTGTTGTGGAAGTAATAAGAGCGACGAACTACATAATAAAGGTCCACATACAAGGGGCAATATAAAGTGACGTTCTTTTGCATTAAGATTATGTGCTTCCAACCCTAAACGCACATGACAACATATGCTTCCCTCTGCGAAGGGCCTATCTTTTACTTTATGTTTTTACTTTATGCTTGAGTCAAGGTGATCCTCACCTTTCCCTTTTTCGTTTTTATCCTTTAGCAAGCTCCTCGTGTTTGAAAGATCATGATATATATATCCAATTGGATGTAAGTTAGCATGGATTATTATTGTTGACATCACCTAAAGGTGAATACGTTGGGAGGCAACACAATAAGCCCCTATCTTTCTCAGTGTCCGACTGAAACTCCATAACCACAAGTATTGCGTGAGTGTTAGCAATTATAGAAGACTACAAGATAGTTGAGTATGTGAACTTGCTGAAAAGCTCTAATGTTGACTCTTTCTGATGTTATGATAAATTGCAATTGTTTCAATGACTGAGATTATAGTTTGTTAGTTCTCGATGAAGTTTTTGAACCATACTTGACATTGTGAATTGATTGTTACTTGAGCATAAGAAATCATATGATAAAATCTATATATGTTGTTGTTATAAGAATGATCATGATGCCCTCATGTCCGTATTTTATTTTTATCGACACCTCTATCTCTAAACATGTGGACATATTTTTCGATATCGGCTTCCGCTTGAGGATAAGCGAAGTCTAAGCTTGGGGGACTTGATACGTACATTTTGCATCATGCTTTTATATCAATATTTATTGCATTATGGGCTGTTGTTACACATTATATCTCAATACTTATGGTTATTCTCTCTTATTTTACAAGGTTTACCATGAAGAGGGGGAATGCCGATAGCTGGAATTCTGGCTGGAAAAGGAGCAAACATTGGAAACCTATTCTGACTTTGCTCAAAAATCACAAACTCCACGAAACCTATTTTTGGAATTAATAAGAATTATTGAGCGGAAGAAATACACCAGGGGCCCCACACCCTGTCCAGGAGGGTGGGGGGCGCGCCCCTCCCTACTGGGCGCACCCCTGTCTCCTGGGCCCACTGGTGGCCCCCCGGTGTCCATCTTCTGCTATATGAAGGCTTTTACCCTGGAAAAAATCGTGGGCAAGCTTACGGGATGAAACTCCGCCGCCACGAGGCAGAAACTTGGCAGAACCAATCTAGGGCTCTGGCGGAGCTGTTCTGCCGGGGACACTTCCCTCCGGGAGGGGGAAATCATCACCAATGTCATCACCTACGATCCTCTCATCGGGAGGGGGTCAATCTCCATCAACATCTTCACCAGCACCATCTCCTCTCAAAACTCTAGTTCATCTCTTGTATCCAATCTTGTATCAAAATCACAAATTGGTACTTGTGGGTTGCTAGTAGTGTTGATTACTCCTTGTAGTTGATGCTAATTGGTTTACTTGGTGGAAGATCATATGTTCAGATCCTTAATGCATATTATTACTCCTCTGATTATGAACATGAATATGCTTTTTGAGTAGTTACGTTTGTTCCTGAGGTCATGGGTGAAGTCTTGCTATTAGTAGTCATGTGAATTTGGTATTCGTTCGATATTTTGATGAGATGTATGTTGTCTTTTCCTCTAGTGGTGTTATGTGAACATCGACTACATGACACTTCACCATTATTTGGGCCTAGAGGAAGGCATAGGG
Source organism: Aegilops speltoides (assembly GCA_021437245.1). NCBI lineage: Eukaryota > Viridiplantae > Streptophyta > Magnoliopsida > Poales > Poaceae > Aegilops > Aegilops speltoides. The sequence continues at coordinate 484,144,685 of CM038146.1, forward strand.
AAGTAATAAGTAGATGATGGGTTGCTAGAGTGACAGAAGCTTAAACCCTAGTTTATGCGTTGCTTCGTTAGGGGCTGATTTGGATCCATATGTTTAATGTTGTGGTTAGGTTTACCTTAATACTTATTTTGTAGTTGCGGATGCTTGCAATAGGGGTTAATCATAAGTGGGATGCTTGTCCAAATAAGGGCAGTACCCAAGCACCGGTCCACCCACATATCAAATTATCGAAGTACCGAATGCGAATCATATGAACGTGATGAAAACTAGCTTGACGATAATTCTCATGTGTCCTCCGGAGCTCCTTTCTCATTAATAGAAATTGTCCAGGCTTATCCTTTGCTACATAAAGGATTGGGCCACCTTGCTGCACTTTATTTACTTTATTTACTTGTTACTCGTTACAATTTATCTTATCACAAAAACTATCTATTACCTACAATTTCAGTGCTTGCACAGAAAACCTTACTGAAAACCATTTATCATTTCCTTCTGCTCCTCGTTGGGTTCGACACTCTTACTTATCGAAAGGACTACGATAGATCCCCAACACTTGTGGGTCATCGGGGCGACCAAATCCCACCAGTACTGTCTTTTTCCGGTAGAAGAAATTGAAGGCAAGAATATAGCAGAGCTTGGCTGTCGCATGCGGCAGCTCAGAATTGTGAGAGAGCAGCAACAATTGCGTGTCTCGTGGGAGAGCACAGCATTCGGGCAATCCTGCAGCCAACCAACACGCCGGATGATGAGAGCCTTCCGCCACATGCCTGGGCTGAACTGCTCCAACTCGTGATGTTAAAGATGCGAGGAAATAGTTCATCCGTTCAATCTTCAACAGATATCACATGTGCATTAACAGATTAGCAGTTCAATTTCAACAGTAGAAGATCACTTGAATGCTAAACCAAAATTCTATGGACTAATAGAATGTATTATCCCAAATTACTTTTCTTAAATTTATCTAGATATGTACCTAGATAAATCTAAGAAAAGTAATCTCGGAAAGAAGGTGTACTTGTCATGGAGTGACAGATTAACACGAGTAGGCCAAATTTGAACTAGATTAGATGAAATTCTATGAAAAAACGGTGCACATGTGCGAACTTGTGAGGCAGGAGCAACAAACTGCATGGTGTGTCGCTGTCGCCATCCTCGTTTTTCTTCAAGCCCCTACCAATGTTGCTCCTGTGAGTGTTTTGACAAAAAACTACCACTTCAGGGATATGTGTCCGACGGGACTATCATTTTTTAAAAAGTGACCGAAAACTACCAAAATTTCTAAATTTTGTGACTACAAACCACCACTTTTGGATAGTGCCCAATTTAGCCGATTTAAACGTGTTTATGACAGGCAGGCCCGTCTGTAAGGGCCCGCTTATTTTGACCATTATGACAGGTGGGGCCCACATCAACCTCCTTCTTCCTTCCCCCCCCCCCCCTCCTCTGGCATTTCAATAAACACCTTTTGTGCATGAGAGGGAAGTAGGTGAGCCCCACAAGAACACTCCGCCGCTCCTGACAGAGGAAGATGGTCCACAGGACCTCCCGCACCTCATGCCCGAGCGCACGAATGGCGGGGAGCCACGGCGGCAACACCTCCGAAGGATGCTGCCGCGAGATCTCTTGCCTCCGCCGCAAGAACGTCGTGCTCCGCGTCGAGAACGTCGTGCTCCCGCACCTCATGCTGTGGTGCCACGATGTTGCAACAGCAGCAGCAGATATTGCTCGTCTCGGCTTACGGCAATGGCACCTGCCTCCCGGCGGCACGCTCAACGTCCAGACCATGACCACCAGCGGTCGCACGCACAACGAGTCAACGACAGCATGGCTGTCGAGCAACGGGGGTGTGGCTCTTCCCCACGTTGCTCAGGTCGAGCACACAGCCGGCCGACTCATCTCCACCTTGCCTGCAACCTGTCGATCCATGTGCTCCCATGCATGTTGCCGTGCATCGCTGCTCTGCTCTGTTTGAGCTGAGGTCACCCCGCGGTTGCTTGGGGCGAGCGCGCGTTGGCTGTCTCGTCTCCCACGACAGGTCACTGGCCGCCGCCCACACCTTCATCTCCGGGGTCGGGCGTGGGCGCTCCCGTCGGTGCCCTTGGCCTCTGTTGGGCAACCGCGAGTCCCGCAAATGGCCCCAAGGACCATGTGCGAGCTTCCGCAGGATCGCCCTAGTCCACCGGATGGACGACACTGACCAACTGCTTCGACTTCTCCCTGTTCCTTGTCGATCAGGGTGGTAATGGGGAGTCAATCGGTATCGCCAAATCCACCTTACTAGCTTAGCTTATACAACTAACGTCAGCTAATTATCTATACTACTATTAAACAAGAGAACATATTCTTCCTTATAACCACCCCGTTTAGTGTACACGGCTAATTTTATCACCGTCTGATTATCTAAATTAATCAAATCTAACAGACCAGATTAATCTAATGAGATCTCATGGGTGCACTTAGCGATACAATAGGCGGACGAAAACTCTGCCGCTGACGAAAACTTCTGTGCGATCTATACAGATCCAATCGCCCCTGCACGACGCGTCCCATCCCCGCAATCACCGGCAACCGCATTGCCACTATCCCCGGCGCCCGCAACGCCGACCCTCACCAGCCAGCGACCGCAACAGCACCCTGCCCTGTTCTTCCCAGGCGACAACCCACCGATGCCTCTCACCCCCGCTCCAGAAGGTCCTCGGCGCCCCATAGCCACCTCCATGCCCTATCTTCGGTCCCGCATCTCCTCCTCTGCTGCCCCACGTAGGCCGCCGCTCCCGCCGATCCTCTTCTCACGGATGCGAGAGCAGGCCGCAGCCCCGCCGTTCCTCTTCTGCTATCCCAGGTACGCCGTCGCCGAACAGACAGCATAGCCGTCGCTGCCGCCAGCCGCTCCTCATCGTCTGCACCCACAAAGCTGCTGCTAATTAAGGTGCCTTAGCGCTCTATGGATGGAGTGATTTGTAGGATTCGAATTCATTGGATTTTTAATGGTCTCTTAGCGCTCTATTTGTGAGGAAATTCCTATCAATTCCTGATTGAAATTCTTGCGGTCCTCCAATCTTGGCAGGTGTCACTGCAATAGGAGGAGCGCTAAGGAAGGCGCACCAGGCACGTTGTTGCGGCGGCCGCGAAGGCCGGAGAAGAGGTGGATGGGTTCTCACCAATTTCCTGTGCCTCACTGTGTTCATTGACTCTCTAGAATAACTAAAAGATGAGTTACCAATATTTCTACATCAATGGTTGCATCTTTCAGCAGTTTGTTGTTGGTCGTGCCTACTTACTAATTTTATTTCATAAGTCAATCTGGGAAACTGCCGATTGGGGCTGAATGAAGTTGTTAATATGATTTCGTTCGTGTTCGCTACTGATAGATCTCTAAATTTGTATTTCTCAGCTATGTCTGTCTGTGAGAGCTGTTGCGCAGGATAAGGCCGTCGTGCACCAATGTATACTTCAGATTCAGCTTACAAAAAGACAAGGGATTACCTTGATTTCTCTGCATGAGTTATATCTTGTACCGGTAATGGTTCATGCCGGACTACCAACATTTCAGACTTCACTTCAAGCACATATTTTTCTCTGAACTTCGGAGATGAATCGAAAGTAACCATTGAGTATTTCAGTTATTTTTCGGCGAGGCATACTACCTCAATTAAACTGAGGAATGGAGGTAGTACATCAGACTTAATGCAGATCGACTAGCTGAAAGTTTATGTTTATGGTATGTTTATTACTTGGTAATTCCAGCTGATGTTCAACACTTACATTATTAATAAAGAAAATAATAATAATCAGAGGTGCTTCTATTTCTTCTCTAATGATGTAATCATTTAACTTATATGGCCTTTTCTTGTCAACAAACAAGGTACTTCTTTCAACAGCTACTTCCGATGGCTGCGACTGCCATTTCATGGTACGCTTTTTTTTTGAAAATTGTTGAAGGAAACCAATGCAGAAAATAATTGCCCGGGAACTGATGCTTCAAATGCAGGAAATCTGTCACTGTGATCTTAAACTGGATTGCACCCTCTTGGATGAGAGTCCAACATCTGGAGGGAAAGTTTGCAACTTTGGGTACTCAAAGGTGCTAATAGTTATGTTATGTACCATTGATCGCTAGAATTGACTTTCCCCTTTTACGCTCTTCAATTCATATATCATATAGGGCTATCTATCTCTTGCTTTCCATACACTCCTTGACCAAAACATCACCATATTTTTGCTGCTTAAAGAGAGCGTCATTCATTGAACGGTGCACAACTTTGAATGGAAACTAAGTAAGGACACTGACTATTATCACAGCCAGTAACTTATTTCTTGTGCTCTTCCGAACTGTAATACCCTAATTTCTAATAGTTTTATTTAGATGGCACCTAAACCCGTAAGCCATGTTTGTTGTCGTGTAATTTTTTTGACACTTCCTTAAGGTTAATCATATAGGTCTACAGTAGTTGCTTCTTTAAATTAAAGTAGTATACTTATGAGAGATATAAAACAATCCCGGTTCGATGACCATGAATAATGTGGGAAATTCCAAATTATTTGATGGACAAATCAACACACTTGAAAAGTAAAGATGGCTATTGATGAAAAAGGAAGATTCTGTGACGTGCATTTAAATTCTAAGTTGTCAGACTCTGCCTTGACCTGCACAATAACACTGCTCATAGATGTGTCTCTGCCTTGGCCTCCACAATAACATTACCTTGATGTATTACTATTTAGAAGGAATACACAAAAATACATTTGCTCAGAGAATAATTTTAACCGGCTTCTTAACATCACTATTTTAGTGGCACAGTATGCCTCACTCCAGGAACAATGTACCATTGCCAACGCTTATACTTGAATTTTATATTCAATCATTTTTCCACAAAGTGCATTGAACACCCCTATCTCTTTCTTGAAGTGATAGGTATCACTGGAGTTTGACAAATACATTCTGATCTGGGTATCACTAGAATTTAAATATTGTTACATGTATATTCCAGTTGTAAAATGCTCATATCTATAGCGTTGGCACTCTGCTCGCCTGTTCAGTCACGCCTAGATCAGTATTTGCGTGCATCCCACCATGACTTGTTTCTAGATGCCAAGGGCGGTGCATGGTGTGGTTGGACAGGGTACAAGTTCTTGCTGGCAACAAAAGGACGAATGAGAGCGTAGGTGTTGGTGCTGGTTGTCGTGGTGATGGTGCAGATGATGGGATAGTGGCATCCGCGCATGCAGCTGAAGCTCAACAAGTATTTTACTAGAGCTACCTCCACATTGCCTGGAGCCTAAATTAGAGGACCTATTCATTCATTTGTTGTCTTAATTTTGTCACTGTTCCTGGATTATCTTTTTATGAGAAAGGTTTTCCATTTTTTTTCTTTAACACAAGTTGCATTGCATTATGAAATGAGCATACCTATTATTGTTTATGTCATCAGTGGAATTTTTACAAATACTATGTATGATCTAAATAATGGATGAAAATCAGTTTTAGTTGACACAATATTTGAAGTTATGGCGAAATTGTACAACATCCAATATAGTTTATAAATTTGCCTGGTTGTTATCATTTATACTCCCTCCGTTCCAAAATTGTTGTCTAATATTTGTCTAGATAAGGACAAATCTAAGACAAGAATTTTGGGATGGAGAGAGTATTAGTCAAGACGTGCGTTGCACGTGCACGCTTACTAGTAGTGTACTAATTAGCCGAAACATGAACTAGCTAACATTTGTACACGTACTGGAATCCATTAACCCAATCCTCCTTTATAAACCGGACGTGGAAAGAGCTGAAACTGTATATTGTGGTTCATTTGTAAACTTTTATTATTTCAATCATGCATGTTTAGATCATAATTTTGTTTTACTTGTAATAACATATTTTTGAGAATATTCTATGTACCACAACCAAATATTGTATAAGAAAATAAAATTTGGGTCGACCCGGAGTACCCATTGGGCCGGCGAGGCCATTGACTTTTTTGAATTGGGTCGACCCGTGGCCTCTCAAATTGGCCTTAAGGCCAACAGGGCCGGGTCCAAGGCCAGGTCTGGGCCGACCCATTCCCACCCTGACTTGTCGAGTACAAGGGTGACTGCGTCCACCGGATGAACGGCGCCGAGCGGGTCCTCGCCGGCGTCCGCGCGGTCGGCATGTGCTGCCCGATGCACAAAAGATGTTTGTTGAAATGCCAGAGAGAGAGAGGAGGAGGAAGAAGGAGGTTGACATGGGACCCACCCGTCATAACGGTCAACTTAATGTTCAAAATAAGCGGAGTTGGCTTTCCTGCTAAGTCAGCCCTGACAGACAGACCCCATCTGTCATAAACCCGTTTAAATCGTCTAAACTGGTCACTATACGAAAGTGGTAAGTTTTAGTCACAAAATTCAGAAATTTTGGTAGTCTCGGGTCATTTCTTAAAAAGTGGTAGTTTTGTGGGACGCATACCCCTAAAGTGGCATTTTTTTGTCAAACACTCTGCTCCTGCAGTATAGGAGATTAGGGGAGGTAGAAGACTGTTGAAGATGAAATAGTATAATCCAGAAAACTTGACTAAAACATTTTGTTTTATTTCACTTTTCACTAAAGATCAGTGCAAGCATGTGGGGCTGTTTGGATTGTGACTATGTTTGCCTTATATTGCCATATTATTTTTAACACACTTGCCACACTTGACTAACTTGAGTTGCTCAAATTGTTAGCCACACTTTGGCTTGCCTAAAGGAATCTTGCCACACTTTTTGTGTCTATGACATGTGGGGTTCAATGCTCATAAAAAATGCTTGCCTGAGGTGTGGCTAGAACCAAACACCAACCAACTTAGTCAAACTTGCCTAAGGTGAGGTGTGGCAAAGTGTGGCAAAATGTGGCTAGAAACCAAACAGACCCTATCTTACTATAAGAAAAAGGGTTTCCCCCCGCTTTGTATTCCAAAGCAACCATCTGATACAGCCAACGATAGGTGCTGGGGCGGAAGCAGCACGAGCACGCCCAAAAGAAAGAAAAAGAGAAAAAGAAAAGAAACAAATGCCGATAACGGCGGATCGACAAAAACGACGAAGCCTCGTGACCGCTGCGTCCACCGGAGATCACCCACCAAGCTTTGAGACTCCGAAGCGCCGGTACCAATCAACACCTCCAAGAAGGGACGTGACGAAGGTGACGCTGTTGCTAAGGGTTACCCCCGCTACACGCGAGGAGAGAGGAAGGGTAGCCCCGATGCCCTCCAGGAAGGTCCGGTGGTACCCTCAGGCGCCACCGCGTCGGTGTCGGCCAAGCCAACATGGATTTCTCCCGATCCCATCCTCCACCTCAGCACTCGGGCTCGCCACCAAACCGACCACCACCCAAATACCAACACGGACACGAAGTCTGCCGACGCTTGTCTCACCACTGGCACCACGAAGATGGTCTGCACTGCGAAGAGGAGCCGGACTAGGGCGGAAAGACCGTCGATACGGAGGGCCCCACCTCCCCATCCATGACGGTAGCCGACCGGACGCCAAAGCAAGAGCTCACGGGCCGTGGACCCTTGAGCCCGGCCGGGCCCTCAGAGGCCTTGACAGCTCCGCCTCACAGCAAGCAACCGCACGCCGTCGACGCCGTAGCCCCAGTCCAAGCCACTCCTCAGCCTTCCCATACAGAGAGCATCGTGGTCGCGCCAGACCCGACCCGCAAGGACCCAGATGGGGCCCTACGGGCCCAGATTTGGGCCGGGGACACGCCACCGGCCATCCAGCACCACCGGAGCGCTCCGCCGCCAAGAGGCAAGACCACCAAGCGAAGGCCGCGGTCTCCGCCACCAGACGCCGGGCCGCCACCACCGAGCACCACCGCCGCCTCCCCCACCCCGGGAAGGAGGAGAGCGCTGAACAGATTTACCCGCCGCCGACACCACCCGGCCGACCAGGCGGCGACCACGGCAGGCAGGGGGGAAGGGCGGAGGAGGATGGACGAGAGGGAGGGAGGCGCGCCGTGTCCCGGCCGCCTCCCGGGAGACGGCGGAGGCGGCAGGAGGGAGGGGAAGAGGGGATTGGGGGCGGGGATGGGAGGGGAAGGAGGCTGCACCCGGCGACAGTGGGTGCGGATGAGGCAGGCGGCTGCACAAGACAGCAGGCGGCGTTGGGAAACCCTAGCGGGGGGGGGCGGGATCAGAAGCTAAACCAACGGGGGGTTCGCATGACCCTATCTTACTATAGCTAGACACACCATGAGCGCCACATGGCAGCTCTGGTCACGTCCCTGCTCGCAGCCTCCGGCATCATCTTCCGCATCACGACACTAACTTGAGTTCTCCTCGACATCACCGTCCATGGCGCAAGAGAGAGTTGGTTAAGTTTTAGTTTACCTGGTTTTGATGAGCATGTCAAGTTCGTTCATATGCTTTACATGAGCAAACACACCAACCTGAAGTATATAAAACAAATTATTCTAGACTCTCGTGTAGCAAGTTCGATGCTACTTGTGATAGGCGTTGGGATTTCCCTGAAAATAAAGGGTGAAGTACTATAGTACCAGATAGTATTTTCCTCAGTAAAGAAGTAAGGTTTATTGGACCAATAGGAGATTCATGCAAACAAAGGTCGACAGTACATACACACACAAACAAAGTACTTGCACCCAACGCGGGAAAGAGGGTCGGCAATCCCCTTGTACTCGTTAATTGCAATGATTAATTCTCATAGTGGTGGATATATAAATTGCAAAAGTAGATAAATTACAACAAGGTATTTAGATTTTTAGTAATATAAGCTGAATGGACCCGGGACCATAGTTCTCACTAGAGGCATATCTCTCAAGAACATAACAAACAGTGGATACACAAATTACCATTGGGCAATTGACAGAAAAGTGCATAGTTATAATGTTATTTATGGCAAGACCAGTACATAGGCATTATGTTTGTGACAAGTAGACTGGAACAATTCTGCATCTACTACTATTACTCCACCTCTCGCCCGCTATCTAACACGCATCTTAAGGTATTATGTTCATAACAAACGGAGTGATGCTTGGAGCATGATGACATAATGTAGATAAAGTAAGACCAATCAATATGATCAAAACCCCTCGTTTTACCCTTAGCAGCAACAATCTCATATTCTAGATCATTCATACATTCATCATAGTACCCCTAGGGTTTAGACCACAATTTACGATCTCGAGGTAGATCAACTCTGTACTTCGATACTTCCATAATATAAGCAAGAGCAGTATGTAGGGTTTTACCTCCATAGAGAGGGCCCAAACCTGGGTAAAGACTGTGTGTTGTTCATCTTTTGTTACCATCGATCCGATCTCACAGCTCAGGCAGCCTACCCGAGATCGACCGGTTTTGACACTGACATTGGCGCTTTCATTGAGAGCCCGATGTGTGACCGCAAAGGATCAATGGCTCATCTGCAGATTGACAACAGTTTTTTTCTGGACAACGGATTCATGTTCGCCGTCCCTGTCTCCTCGAGTGTCGCTTTGACAATTGTTTCGGTGGAATTATGAGGAATTGAGTATAGAACAACCTTGGAAAATTTCACCGTGTTCCGATGGAGGGATCTCTGGCAAACTCCGATATACCGGAGCCCTGTCGAATCTGGATGGGAATCTGGATGAGTTTAGGGCGAGGGGTCTAGCATCAAGCTCGGAGATCCTTTAGCAAATCCCACCATTCACCGGCTGCGGAATTACTATATCAACACCCCCTCAAAATTTCATCTCGATTCGACCATTCAAACTTCGGGAAACGTCCAATGAGTACATCAATTTTCGGACTTGTTTTTTGCACGAAGAATTCGACCCGAGTTCATCTTTTTGATGAACGGGTTATCGGACATACTTTTGAAGATTTTTTTCAAAGTATTGTATTTTGTACACAAACATGTGCCGCAAATTTTGATCCTTTTCGGAGGAGATCTTCATTTTCATGTCAATGTCAAACCAGACAAACAATGTTGCTTCACGGTTGCCTACCTATGCTAGAAAGGCACTTCACGCGCCCTGAGGGAGTCCTGGACTAGGGGGTGTCCGGACAGCCGGACTATCATCGTCCGCCGGACTCCAAGACTACGAAGATACAAGATTGAAGACTCCGTCCCGTGTCCGGATGGGACTTTCCTTGGCGTGGAAGGCAAGCTTGGCGATACGGATATGTAGATCTCCTACCATTGTAATCGACTGTAACCCTAGCCTCCTCGGTGTCTGTTGGGGAACGTGGCGAAATTCAAAATTTTCCTACGTGTCACCAAGATCTATCTATGGAGAAACCAGCAACGAGGGAAGGAGAGTGCATCTACATACCCTTGTAGATCGCTAAGCGGAAGCGTTCAAGAGAACGGGGTTGAAGGAGTCGTGCTGTCGTGATCCAAATCACCGGAGATCCTAGTGCGAGCAGACGGCACCTCCGCGTTCAACACACGTACAGCCGGTGGCGTCTCCCACACCTTGATCCAGCAAGGAGAGAGGAGAGGTTGAGGAAGACTCCATCCAGCAGCAGCACAACGGCGTGGTGGTGATGGAGGAGCGGTAGTCCAGCAGGCTTCGCCAAGCACCGCGAGATCTCGAGGAGAAGGGAGAGAGGTATGGCTGCGCCAACAGAGAAGAAACTCATCTGTTGGGCTGCTCCTATGCCTCAATATATATAGGGGAGAGGGGCTGCGCCCCACCCAGGTTTCCACCCTAGGGGGCGGCCAGCCCTAGATCCCATCTAGGGGCGGCCAAGGTGGAGAGGGGAAACTTGCCCCCAAGCAAGGTGGGCGCCTCCCCAAACCCTAGGCACCTTGGGCCTTGGTGGGGCGCACCAGCCCACCCGGGCTGGTGCCCTCTCACACTTGGCCCATGCAGCCCTCTGGGGCAGTGGCCCCACTTGGTGAACCCGGGACCCTCCCGGTGGTCCCAGACGCTACCGATAAAACCCAAACTTTTCCGGTGACCAAAACAGACTTCCCATATATAAATCTTTACCTCGGACCATTCCGAACTCCTCGTGACGTCCAGGATCTCATCCGGACTCAACAACATTCGGTAACCACATACATGCTTCCTTTATAACCCTAGCGTCATCGAACCTTAAGTGTGTAGACCCTACGGGTTCGGGAGACACGTAGACATGACCGAGACGTTCTCCGGTCAATAACCAACAGTGGGATCTGGATACCCATGTTGGCTCCCACATGTTCCACGATGATCTCATCGGATGAACCATGATGTCAAGGACTCAGTCGATCCCGTATACAATTCCCTTTGTCTAGCGGTATTTTACTTGCCCGAGATTCGATCGTCGGTATACCGATACCTTGTTCAATCTCGTTACCGGCAAGTCTCTTTACTCGTTCCGCAACACATCATCCCGTGATCAACCCCTTGGTCACATTGTGCACATTATGATGATGTCCTACCGAGTGGGCCCAGAGATACCTCTCCGTTTGCACGGAGTGACAAATCCCAGTCTCGATCCATGTCAACCCAACAGACACTTTCGGAGATACCTGTAGTGCATCTTTATAGTCACCCAGTTACGTTGTGACATTTGATACACCCTAAGCACTCCTACAGTATCCGGGAGTTACACGATCTCATGGTCTAAGGAAGAGATACTTGACATTGGAAAAGCTCTAGCAAACGAACTACACGATCTATGTGCTATGCTTAGGATTGGGTCTTGTCCATCACATCATTCTCCTAATGATGTGATCCCGTAATCAACGACATCCAATGTCCATAGCCAGGAAACCATGACTATCTGTTGATCACAACGAGCTAGTCAACTAGAGGCTCACTAGGGACATATTGTAGTCTATGTATTCACACGTGTATTACGATTTCCGGATAATACAGTTATAGCATGAATAAAAGACAATTATCATGAACAAGGAAATATAATAATACTTTTATTATTGCCTCTAGGGCATATTTCCAACAGTCTCCCACTTGCACTAGAGTCAATAATCTAGTTCACATCGCCATGTGATTAACATTGACAGGTCACATCGCCATGTGGCCAACATCCAAAGAGTTTACTAGTGTCACTAAACTAGTTCACATCATCATGTGATTAAGACTCAATGAGTTCTGGGGTTTGATCATGTTTTGCTTGCAAGAGAGGTTTTAGTCAACGGGTCTGCAACATTCAGATCCGTATGTACTTCGCAAATATCTAGGTCATATTGTAAACGCTGCTTCCACGCTCCACTTGGAGCTATTCCAAATGGTTGCTCCACTATACGTATCCGGTTTGCTACTCAGAGTCACTCGGATAGGTGTTAAAGCTTCGTCGACGTAACCCTTTACGCCAACTCTTTATCACCTCCATAATCGAGAAACATGTCCTTGTTTACTCCAAGGACAATTTTGACCATTGTCCAATGATCCATTCTGGATCATTCTTGTACCCTTGACTAACTCATGGCAAGGCACACTTCCTAGGTCGGTACACAGCATAGCATACTACAGAGTCTATGTCTGAAACATAGGGGATGACCTTCGTCCTTTCTCTCTTTTCTGCCATGGTTGAGCTTTTAAGTCTTAACTTAATACCTTATATCTCAGGCAAGAACTCCTTCTTTGACTGATCCATCTTGAACTCCTTCAAGATCATGTCAAGGTACGTGCTCATTTGAAAGTACTATTAAGCATTTTGATCTATCTTATAGATCTTGATGCTTACTGTTCAAGTAGCCTAATCCAGGTTTTCCATTGAAAAACACTTCTCAAATAACCCTATATGCTTTCCAGAAATTCTACATCATTTCTGATCAACAATATGTCAACGACATATACTCATCAGAAATTTTATAGTGCTCCCACTCACTTCTTTGGAAATACAAGTTTCTCATAAATTTGTATAAACCCAAAATCTTTGATCATCTTATCAAAGTACATATTCCAACTCCGAGATGCTTACTCCAGTCCTTAGAAGGATCGCTGGAGCCAGCATACCTTTTAGCATCCTTAGGATCGACAAAAACTTTCGGATTGTATCACATACAACCTTTTTCCTTACAAAAACTGGTAAGGAAACTCGTTTTGACATCCATCTGCCAGATTTCATAAATGCAGCTAATGCTAACATGATTCCGCCGGACTTAAGCATCGCTACGGATGAGAAAATCTCATTGTAGTCAACTCCTTGAACTTGTGAAAAAACTCTTCGCCACAAGTCGAGCTTCATAGATGGTGGCATTACCATCCACGTCCGTCTTCTTCTTAAAGATCCATTTATCTCAATGGCTTGCCGATCATCGGGCAAGTCCACCAAAGTCCATGCTTTGTTCTGATACATGGATCCTATCTCGGATTTCATGGCTTCTAACCATTTGTCGGAATTTGGGCCCACCATTGCTTCTCCATAGCTCGTGGTTCATTGTTGTCTAGCAACATGACCTTCAAGACAGATTACTGTACCACTCAAGCAAGACGCATCCTTGTCACCCCACGAGGTACGGTAGTGACTTGATCCGAAGTTTCATGATCACTATCATAAGCTTCTACTTCAATTGGTGTAGGTGCCACAGGAACAACTTCTTGTGCCCTGCTACACACTAGTTGTAGTGATGGTTCAATAACCATATCAAGTCTCCACCATCCTCCCACTCAACTTTTCGAGACAAACCTTTCCTCGAGAAAGGACCCGATTCAAGAAACAATCCCTATTGCTCTCGGATCTGAATTAGGAGGTATACCCAACTGTTTTGGGTGTCCTATGAAGATGCATTTTATCCGCTTTGGGTTCGAGCTTATCAATCTGAAACTTTTTCACATAAGCGTCGCAGCCCCAAACCTTTAAGAAATGACAGCTTAGGTTTCTCTAAACCATAGTTAATACGGTGTCATCTCAACGGAATTACGTGGTGCCCTATCTAAAGTGAATGTGGTTGTCTCTAATGCCTAACCCATAAACGATAGTGGTAATTCGATAAGAGACATCATGGTACGCACCTTATCCAATAGGGTGCAACTATGATGTTCGGACACACCATCAAAGTATGGTGTTCCAGGCGGTATTAATTGTGAAACAATTTCCACAATGTCTTAATTGCGTGCCAAATCTCGTAACTCAGATATTAATCTCTTATGATCATATCATAGACATTTTATCCTCTTGTCACAATGATCTTCAACTTCACTCTGAAATCACTTGAACCATTCAATAATTCAGACTTGTGTTTCATCAAGTAAATATACTCTACATCTACTCGAGTCATCTGTGAAGTAAGAACATAACGATATTCATCAGATGCCTCAAAGACTCATTGGACTGCACACATCAAAATTGTGTTACTTCCAACAAGTTGCTATCTTGTTCCATTTCTTTGAAAACGAGGCTTTTTAGTCATCTTGCCCATGTGGTATGATTTGCATATCTCAAGTGATTCAAAATCAAGTGAGTCCAAACAATCCATCTGCATGGAGTTTCTTCATGCGTATACACCGATAGACATGGTTCGCATGTCTCAAACTTCTCAAAACGAGTGAGTCCAAAAATCCATCAACATGGAGGTTCTTCATGCGTTTTATACCAATATGACTTACATGGCAATGCCACAAGTAAGTGGTACTATCATTACTACCTTATATCTTTTGGCATGAAAATGTGTATCACTACGATCGAGATTCAATAAACCATTCCTTTAGGTGCAAGACCATTGAAGGTATTATTCAAATAAATAGAGTAACCATTATTCTCCTTAAATGAATAACCGTATTGCGATAGACATAATCCAATCATGTCTATGCTCAATGCAAACACCAAATCTCGATGGTAGAGGGAGCGTGTGATGCTTGATCACATCAACCTTGGAAACACTTCCAACACATATCGTCAGCTCACCTTTAGCTAGTCTCCGTTTATTCCGTAGCTTTTATTTCGAGTTACTAACACTTAGCAACCGAACCGGTATCTAATACCACGGTGCTACTAGGAGTACTAGTAAAGTACACATTAACATAATGTATATCCAATATACTTCTATCGACCTTGCCAGCCTTCTCATCTACCAAGTATCTAGGGTAATTCCGCTCTAGTTACTATTCCCCTTATCACAGAAGCACTTAGTCTCGGGTTTGGGTTCAACCTTGGGTTTCTTCACTAGAGCAGCGGTGATTTGCCGCTTCATGAAGTATCCCTTCTTGCCCTTGCCCTTCTTGAAACTAGTGGTTTCACCAACCATCAACAATTGATGCTTCCTTTTGATTTCCACTTTCATGTGTCAAACATCGTGAATACCTCAAGGATCATCATATCTATCCGACATGTTATAGTTCATCACGAAGCTCTAGCAGCTTGGTGGCAATGACTTTGGAGAAACATCACTATCTCATCCGGAAGATCAACTCCCACTCGATATAAGTGATTGTTGCACTCGGACAATCGAGCACAAGCTCAACGATTGAGCTTTTCTCTCTTAATTTGCTGGCTAAGAAAATCGTCGGAGGTCTCATACCTCTTGACGTGGGCACGAGCCTGAAATCTCAATTTCAGCCCTCGAAACATCTCATATGTTCCGCGATGTTTCGAAAACATCTTTGGTGCCTCAACTCTAAACCGCTTAACCGAACTATCACGTAGTTATCAAAACGTGTATGTCCGATGTTCGCAACATCCACAAACGACGTTTGGGGTTCAAAGACACCGAGTGGTGCATTAAGGACATAAGCTTTCTCGTCCGCATAATCGCCATCACAACTTTCAACTATATTTTCTCTAGGAACATATCTAAACAAAGGAACTAAAACGCGAGCATACGACATAATTTGCAAAGATCTTTTGACTATGTTCAGGATAATTAAGTTCATCTTATGAACTCCCACTCGAGATAGACATCCCCACGGTCATCTAAGTGATTACATGATCCAAGTCAACTAGGCCGTGTCCGATCATCACGTGAGACGGTCTAGTCATCATCGGTGAACATCTTCATGTTGATCGTATCCTCCATACGACTCATGCTCGACCTTTCGGTCTCCGTGTTCCGAGGCCATGTCTGTACATGCTAGGCTCGTCAAGTTAACCCTAAGTGTTTTCATGTGTAAAACTGTCTTACACCCGTTGTATGTGAACATAAGAATCCATCACACCCGATCATCACGTGGTGCTTAGAAGCGACAAACCGTAGCAACGGTGCACAATTAGGGAGAACACTTCTTGAAATTTTGTAAGGATCATCTTATTTACTACCGTCGTCCTAAGCAAACAAGATGCATAAACATGATAAACATCACATGCAATCAAATAGTGACATGATATGGCCAATATCATTTTGCTCCTTTTGATCTCCATCTTCGGGGCTCCATGATCATCATCGTCACCGGCATGACACCATGATCTCCATCATCATGATCTCCATCATCGTGTCTCCATGAAGTTGTCTCGCCAACTTATTACTTCTACTACTATGGCTACCGGTTAGCAATAAAGTAAAGTAATTACATGGCGTTGTTAATTGACACGCAGGTCATACAATAAATTAAGACAACTCCTATGGCTCCTGCCGGTTGTCATACTCATCGACATGCAAGGCGTGATTCCTATTACAAGAACATGATCAATCTCATACATCACATATCATTCATCACATTCTTCTTGGCCATATCACATCACATAGCATACCCTGCAAAAACAAGTTAGACGTCCTCTAATTGTTGTTGCATGTTTTACGTGGCTGCTATGGGTTTCTAGCAAGAACGTTTCTTACCTACGCAAAACCACAACGTGATATGCCAATTGCTATTTACCCTTCATAAGGACCCTTTTCATCGAATCCGTTCCGACTAAAGTGGGAGAGAATGGCACCTGCTAGCCACCTTATGCACCAAGTGCATGTCAATCGGTGGAACCTGTCTCACGTAAGTGTACGTGTAAGGTCGGTCCGGGCCGCTTCATCCCACAATACCGTCGAAACAAGATTGGACTAGTAACGGTAAGCATGTTGAACAAAATCAACGTCCACAACTACTTTGTGTTCTACTCGTGCAAAGAATCTACGCAATAGACCTAGTTCATGATGCCACTGTTGGGGAACGTAACAGAAATTCAAAATTTTCCTACGTGTCACCAAGATCTATCTATGGAGAAACCAGCAACGAGGGGAAGGAGAGTGCATCTACATACCCTTGTAGATCGCTAAGCGGAAGCGTTCAAGAGAACGGGGTTGAAGGAGTCGTACTCGTCGTGATCCAAATCACCGGAGATCCTAGTGCCGAACGGACGGCACCTCCGCGCTCAACACACGTACAGCCCGTGGCGCCTCCCACGCCTTGATCCAGCATGGAGAGAGGAGAGGTTGAGGAAGACTCCATCCAGCAGCAGCACAACGGGCGTGGTGGTGATGGAGGAGCGTGGTAGTCCAGCAGGGCTTCGCCAAGCACCGCGAGATCTGAGGAGAAGGGAGAGAGGTATGGCTGCGCCAACAGGAGAAGAAACTCATCTGTTGGGCTGCTCCTATGCCTCCAATATATATAGGGGGAGAGGGGGCTGCGCCCCCACCTAGGTTTCCACCCTAGGGGCGGCGGCCAGCCCTAGATCCCATCTAGGGGGCGGCCAAGGGGGAGAGGGGAAACTTGCCCCCAAGCAAGGTGGGCGCCTCCCCAAACCCTAGGCGCCTTGGGCCTTGGTGGGGGCGCACCAGCCCACCCGGGCTGGTCCCTCTCACACTTGGCCCATGCATCCCTCTGGGGCCAGGCCCCACTTGGTGACCCCGGGACCCTCCCGTGGTCCCAGACGCTACCGATAAAACCCAAACTTTTCCTGACCAAAACAGACTTCCCATATATAAATCTTTACCTCCGGACCATTCCGAACTCCTCGTGACGTCCGGGATCTCATCCGGACTCCGATCAACATTCGGTAACCACATACATGCTTCCTTTATAACCCTAGCGCCATCGAACCTTAAGTGTGTAGACCCTACGGGTTCGGAGACACGTAGACATGACCGAGACGTTCTCCGTCAATAACCAACAATGGGATCTGGATACCCATGTTGGCTCCCACATGTTCCACGATGATCTCATCGGATGAACCACGATGTCAAGGACTCGACGATCCGTATACAATTCCCTTTGTCTAGCGGTATTTTACTTGCCCGAGATTCGATCGTCGGTATACCGATACCTTATTCAATCTCGCACGGCAAGTCTCTTTACTCGTTCGCAACACATCATCCCGTGATCAACCCCTTGGTCACATTGTGCACATTATGATGATGTCCTACCGAGTGGGCCCAAAGATACCTCTCTGTTTGCACGGAGTGACAAATCCCGCCTCGATCCATGTCAACCCAATGACACTTTCGGAGATACCGTAGTGCATCTTTATAGTCACCCGATTCGTTGTGACGTTTGATACACCCTAAGCACTCCTACAGTATCCGGGAGTTACACGATCTCATGGTCTAAGGAAGAGATACTTGACATTGGAAAAGTTCTAGCAAACGAACTACACGATCTATGTGCTATGCTTAGGTTTGGGTCTTGTCCATCACATCATTCTCCTAATGATGTGATCCCATTATCAACGACATCCAATGTCCATAGCCAGGAAACCATGACTATCTGTTGATCACAACGAGCTAGTCAACTAGAGGCTCACTAGGGACATATTGTAGTCTATGTATTCACACGTGTATTACGATTTCCGGATAATACAGTTATAGCATGAATAAAAGACAATTATCATGAACAAGGAAATATAATAATACTTTTATTATTGCCTCTAGGGCATATTTCCAACAGTGTCTATATAAACCGGAGGGCTTTAGTCCGTAGGACACAACATACATTACAACAATCATACCATAGGCTAGCTTTAGGGTTTAGCCTCCTTGGTCTCATGGTAGATCCACTCTTGTACTACCCATATCATCAATATTAATCAAGCAGGACGTAGGGTTTTACCTCCATCGAGAGGGCCCAAACCTGGGTAAACATCGTGTCCCTCGTCTCCTGTTACCATCCGCCTAGACGCACAGTTCGGGACCCCCTACCCGAGATCCGCCGGTTTTGACACCGACATTGGTGCTTTCATTGAGAGTTCCTCGTAAATCACCGATAGGCTCGATGGCGTCTTCAACCAACAACGCTGTCGTATGCAGACTTTTCTCCCGGACGAGATATTCAGATTCGGCGGCTTTGCACTACGGGCTAATTAAGCAGCCATCCGGAGCGAACGAAAGCTATGTCCCCGGCCGTCGTCGATTCGGAAGTCTAAACTTCACGGCCGACGCCTGTGGAGACTTGATCTTCGACGGGCTCAAGCCACGCCAAGCGCCACAAGACTTTATTACGATGGGCATGATCTAGCTCTGCCGCCGAACAGTGCCTTGGTGGCCGCACACGAATCCGCTTCGGCCTTTAGTCCGGAGTCGAACGCCCAGATCGAGGATCGGTGGATGGACACCACCTCGGGGGCTTCAACTTCCACGGCGATGGAGCCAAACACTAATCTAGTCCCCCGCGAAACTCGTGATTCCGAGGTGCCGGACTCCTCGCCGGGCTTCGAACCTCCCACGCCCCTACCAATCGATTCGGATTGGGCGCCGGTTATGGAATTCACCGCCGCGGACATCTTCCAACACTCGCCCTTTGGCGACATCCTAAAATCGCTAAAGCGTCTCTCGTTAACGGGAGAGTCCTGGCCGGACTATGGCCAGGATGGTTGGGATACGGACAACGAAGAAATTCAGCGCCCACCCACCACCCACTTTATAGCCACTGTCGACGATCTAACCGACATGCTAGACTACGACTCCGAAGACATCGACGGTATGGACGACTGAAAGTGCAACTAATCCCCGGGTGGTTTTGGTAATTAATAACAACATATATATCATTGAACTAATAGTTACTTGAGAATCATTTCAGAATGTTCAGTGATATGGGTATGGCAAGGACTGAAGAAGTGGACCCCTCAAAATGCTAAGGCAAGCATTGGCAAAAGCTCAAGACTCCATTTTTGGTTTAGTGATCCAAGATCACATTGAGTCCATAGGAAAAGCCAATACTATTAAAAGGGATGAGGTTATGATGATGATCCGTCAGCTCAAGTGCTTAGTGATACATCTCCTAAACTTTCAAAGAACTTTCACCGCCATATACACTCATAAGTAATCTCGGTCCCACCGATATTCCAAACTCACCACACCGAGATGAACCACCTCAGCCATAAAGCCAAACCCTAGCAAACTCGGATTTTCCGATTCTGAACTCGGTCTCACCGAAACTTGAGTTGCCAAGCTTCTGTAACCTTCTGTCATCAAATCGGTGTCACCGAGATGATGAAGTCGGTCCCACCGAAACTGGCATGCTCTTGTCATTGCACGAATCGGACTCACCGAGATTGTATTTTCGGTCCCACCAAAAATCCCAACGTTCACATTATTTGAACTACCGGTCTCACCGAGTTGTCAACTTCGGTCCCATCGAGATTGGTCAAATGTGTGTAACAGTTGGATTTTGTGTGGAGGCTATTTATACCCTCCACCCCTCTTCATTCGTGGAGAGAGCCATCGAAAGAACTACCACTCCTACCTTACATTTACGAGAAGAGAACTACCTACCCTTGTGTTGAGATCAAGTTGCTCCACTCCCACCATATGAAGCTTGATCTCTAGCCTTCCCAAGTTGCTTTCCACTCAATCCTTTCTTCCACCACAGCCAAATCAAGGAGGAGAGTTGAGTGTTGGGGAGATTATCATTTGAAGCACAAGAGCAAGGAGTTCATCATCATCTACAACATCTATTACCTTTTGGAGGGTGGTGCCTCCTAGATTGGTTAGGTGTCGCTTGGGAGCCTCCACGAGATGTGGAGTTGAACCAAGAAGTTTGTAAGGGCAAGGAGATCGCCTACTTCGTGAAGATCTACCCCGAGTAAGGCTAGCCCTCCGTGGGCGTGAGCCATGATGGAATAGACAAGGTTGCTTCTTCGTGGACCCTTCGTGGGTGGAGCCTCCGTGGACTCTCGCAGCCGTTACCCTCCGTGGGTTGAAGTCTCCATCAACGTGGAAGTACGATAGCACCACCTATCGGAACCACGAGAAAAATCACCGCGTCTCCAAAATTGCGTTTGCTCTTCTCCACCTCTCTTTACTACATGTGCAATTTACTTTCCGCTGCCTATACTCTAGAATTGCATGTGTAGGGTGATACTTGACTTGATCATAATTGTGAATCTGCCAAAAACTGTTCTTTATCAAAAGGCAGAATTTTTATATTGTCAAGTAGTCTAATCACCCCCCCTCTAGACATACTTTCGATCCTACAAGTGGTATCAGAGCTTTGGTCTCCATTGTATTGGTTTCCATTGCATTGGACTCCATAAGCTTAGTTTCACAACCTAGGAGAGTATGGCGTCTAGTGAGGGTAATTTTCGTAGAGGTCCTTACTTTGATGGTACAAATTTTGCTAGTTGGAAGCATAAAATGAAAATGCATATTCTTGGTCATAATCCAGCCGCATGGGGCATTATTTGTGTTGGTATGCAAGGTGAATTCTTCGAGGAAGGAAAAGTTCCGGATCGCGAAGCTACAACGGAAGAATTGCGGATGTTGCAAAACAATGCTCAAGCTTGTGACATTCTCTTCAATGCCTTGTGTCCCGAGGAGTTCAACAAAATCAGCCGTCTTGAGAATGCAAAAGAGATTTGGGATACTTTGGTTGAAATGCACGAAGGTACCGAGTCCGTGAAGGAATCAAAGCTAGACATTCTTCAAGGTCAACTTGACAAGTTCAAGATAAAGGATGGTGAAGGAGTCGCTGAAATGTACTCTAGGCTTGCTCTCATCACAAATGAGATTGCCGGCTTAGGAAGCGAAGAAATGACCGACCGATTCATCATCAAGAAGATTCTCAAAGCTTTGGATGGAAAGTATGACACCGTGTGCACTTTGATCCAAATGATGCCAAACTACAAGAATCTCAAGCCAACCGAAGTCATTGGAAGAATTGTTGCTCATGAGATGACACTTAAAGATAAGGAAGAGCTTCACAACAAGTCAAGTGGTGCTTATAAAGCTACAAGTGATGCTCCCACAACCTCAAGTGACAAGTTAGTTTCCAATGAAGAGATAAGCCTAATGGTCAAGAACTTCAACAAATTCTACAAGAATAGAAGCAAAGAGAGAAGCTCAAAGTCTAGATCATATGATGAAAAGAGATCTTCTAGTCGTGATCGAATCTGCTACAATTGTGGAAGACCCAACACTACTCAAATGAGTGTACGGCTCCCCACAAGAGAAGAGAAGAATCTCCAAGAAGAAGAAGCTCAAGAGATGAGTCACCTCGAAAGAGAGAAGGAGCAGAGATGATCGTTATGAACGAAGACCTCTCGGAGAAGCAAGGATTCGGAGAGGAAAGACAAGTCATCAAGGAGCTACACAAGAAGAAAACATCAAGCTCATGTAGGTGAATGGGTCTCCGCTCCGACTCCGACAATCAATCCAAGGAAGCTATCACTCCAACTCCGACTACAGATCAAGATGAAGGTGTTGCGGTCTTGCTCTCGTATCCTCCAACTCCAACCCCTACGACTTATTTGATTCACCAAATGAGGGAATTGGAAGATGCTTCATGGCTAAAGGCCCCAAGGTATCACACCCTGAATTCATTGACTTCAATAGTGATGAGGATGACTTGCTTGGTGAAGATGAGCTCTTACTTGATAAATCCAAGGAGCCTAGTAATGATGAACATGCTAGTAGTCTTTATAGTCGAGAAGAGTCGAATGACAATGCTATGAAGGAGATTGAGCGCCTAACTAAAGAACTAAAACTCTTAAGTTAGCTCATGAAACAACTCAAGAAGATCATAGAGAGCTCCTAAGATCTCATGAGAAGCTACGCTTCGAGAAGCTCACTCTAGAGCAAGAACATGAGTTTCTAAAAGCAATCAATGACGATCTTTGAAAGAAGAGTTCTTCATATCTTGCCAAACGACTTCTCTTGTCTAATTTCTTGCCACCCATTAAGACTAAGCATGACAAGCATAAGAAAAATTCTTTCTCTAGTAGTAACAATAACCATGCTAAATCCAATGTTGTTGCTTCTAGTAGTTCTCTTGATTCCACTAACAATGTTTCAAGCCAAGTTACACTTGAGCAAGAAAATAGTTTATTGAAAGGGATCATAGAGAAAGGTGTCTACAAGAGCCTTGCCGGAAGCAAGAACTTTGAGGAAATTGTTCGCAAGCAAGGAAGGCACCGGAAGAATCAAGGAATTGGTTTTGAGCGAAAGTTCAACGCCGAAGGTGTTGAATGGGAAGAAGGTCAATATCCTACTCCACAGTTTGTTCCTCAAAAGGAGAAGTATGATCCTACTTCTTCCAATGTGGAACAAGCTCAAAATGACCTTCCACCACAAGACCACAAGCTAAAAGGCAAGGACAAGCTTCAAGAGGAGATTGATGCATTTGTTGAAGCACCTCAAGCCATGGTCAAGTGGGTTCCCAAGGAAACGTCAAGTTCTACTTCGTCAAGCTCAACTACAACCCCAAGGATTCCCATCAAGATGATGTGGATCCCAAAGAAGAAGAACTAGAAGGTTCTTGAGGGTGACTCCGCCAACATACTTCACTCACATTCATTTTGGCAAAAGCTTGTGCAATCAACTTCCACATTGTGCACTAGTTCATGGAGTCACAAACCCTCTTGTTGGTAAGTCAAGGGACAAGGTAATCATTGCTTTCATGGACATCATCTATTGTGAACTTCAATCTATGTCCATGGATATCCTTGTTTGTTCCTTGTGGGACTAACCCATGTAGGTATTGAAAGTGCCCGAATCCAAAGGATAGCTCCCAACTCTTGATGATCTCCATCAACATTGAGCATCCACATCTTCAACATCTACATGAAGTCTTCTACGACAACCCAAGGTTAGTTTGACCCTTTAAAAGGGGTTCTCACATCTAGGGGGAGCTTTGCTCTAAGAAAATTGAGCTAAAGCATCTTCAAATGATGTGAACACATCAATGCTTTATGTAAAAGTGGTAACCCCACTTGTGCTTAAACGATGAGTATGACCTATGATCAAATGTTCTCATTTGGCTCCTAAGTCAATATACTCATATATAGATGACCTAGTCATCGACAAATTGTGTGTTAGTTGCTAGTTTTGGTTGTGCATGTTTGACACATATTTCATTTGCTATCTTATTGTGTGAGCATGTTGGATGCATGATTTTATCCATTCGAGGACATCCATTTGTTGTTTTGGTCGTTTTGATTTTTCGACCAAATGGATGGACAAGAATGCCTAAGTACCTCCCTAGCTATCTATGCTTTCTTGTCTCAAATTCTATTCATGCTTACATCACAAACTTTGAACAAGTCATTTTGGGACCCTCCGAGTGAGGAGCACTTTCAGCCACCGATCCGTCAAGGGCTAATTTCCAAAACCTTCTAATTGATTTCGGTCGACCAACTCACTCAAACTCGGTCGAACCGAAAGCATTTAGATCGATCTAGGTTTTCACCTCGGTGAAACCGAGTTGTGATTTTCGGCGTGACGAAGTGCATATCGCCTAGCGAGTTATCCATCTCGGTGCCACCGAAGTTCTACAACTCGGTCCCACCGACAACAAAGGGGTATATATACTCCGAGGGCAGCGCGTTGATTCCTCCTTCAAACGTTTAGCCCCACACCCTTTGCCGCCGTCGCCTTGGTCTCCGGATCGTCGCCGTAAATCGCTCAGGCGCCCTCGCCGCAGTCTCCGTCGCCGTCAGCGGACATCTTCTCCGCGCCGTTGCCGCCAGAAAAACTCCACCAAGTTAGGGTGAGTTTTGATCCCATTCGTGCTCCCATCTCCGATTCAATGCACGCTTGGATTGCCTAGTATCTTGCCACGATTGAAATCTTCCCAGACACCGATTAGTTCGTTTGAACTAGATTCGAGTAAAAGTTTTAGGTTAGGTTTCGCCGAACACATCTCGGTGAGACCTATTTTATAGTTTCGTATGACCGATTTGGCCTATGGCCATTGATCTTTGCCTTTCGGTCCAACCGAAGTTGTGCAAATCGGTGTGACCGAAATGAAGATTCTGTGAAACCCTAGTGTTTTCGGCGGATCGAAACCCACTTCGGTCAAACCGAAAGTGGTGTAAAAGCTTCTTTTAACACTTCGGATTCACCGAACCTTAAACTCGGTCCGACCAAATGTCTTCTCGTGAAAACCTAATACTAGAATTTGAACTCATTTTGTTTGCAAAAACTTCGCGAGCTTGTGATGACTCTTCTTCTCTGCCTACACCTTATCTATTCACAAAGTTGTCACCATGTCGATGCCAAAGGATGTCGAAATAGGTCGAGACACCCATTGCGAGACATTCGAGGCGGGGCACTAGTCCCGATCCTAGCAGCTCATCGATGATGGTGAGAGGAGTACACCAAGTGGGTTGCCTCCTGCAGCCACCAGAGCCGAAAAGAAGAGGAACTCGATGAAGAGGACTCAGATTTTGTTGTTGAGGAAGAGGTAACCTCAAAGCCCAAGAGGAAGGTTGTTGCCAAAGAGCAACAAGGTCAACAAACTAAGAAGGGCACCAAAGAAAGTCAAGCGATCAACTGTTGCCAAGAAGCTGAATTTGGGAGAGGAAATTGCAAGCAAGGTGAAGAAAACCTCCAAGAGAAAGAGGTTAGTGCATGATGCAGAAGCAGAGAAGATGAGGATGAGGAAGCACCCCACCTCCTCCTCGAAGCCTAAGTTCATGAGTGATGCCATTAAGGCCGGAGCCACATCAAAGCCCAAGCAATCTGCTCCAGCTAAGGCAGCTCCAAAAAAAGCCTTGCCAAGCCCAAGAAGACCGTCGAAACATTCCAAATCTGAAAAGAACAAGGATGATGTGCCACCAATTGTGTCGATGATGAAGGACCAGTTTTGTTGAAACTTCGTCCAAAACTGCCACTACATAATGATGCTCATCCTCAAGCCGAGGATATGAAGGCAAGGAAAGATAGAGGTCTCGGGCTATGGAGACAAGTGACCCATATGCCGTGAGGAGAAGAACTGCTGAGATCCCGATTTCACACCGAGAGCAGCAGGACTTCTATGAGACCGTCTTGATGGACAAGAAGCCCATAGTCGCGGACACAAGATATGTTATTTGGAAGTACATTGACATGAAGAGCACAGATTTCTTTCCACATGTGCATGAAAGTTTCACTTGCATGTGGTGTTGCAGACTTTGTAGGTCGAAATTGACCAGTTGGAACGATGAGATGATAATGCAATTCTATGCCACACTCACTTCTACCCTGATGGGAAGATTGTATGGATGATTAAGGTCAAAGATTTTCTTCTTCTGTTGAAGAATGGGCAGAAATTCTTAATGCTCCAAGGGCAACGAGAAGATGATATTGATGTATATGGGATTCCAAAGAAGAATCATGAATCCATGAAGAACATGTACAAAGAGGTTCCAGCAAAGGATTTGGGAATCTGGAAGCTCGGCTCAGTCTACTATCTCCAGGCAGGCCTATCTACCACTAATACTATTTTGAGGCATACCTTGATGCCCAAGTCTGGAGATCATCGCATGATCAGAGGATACTCTATCAACATGCTGCACATACTTGATGAGAAAGCACCTTTCAAGGTGATGGACTTGATGGTAGAGACCATTAAGAGGACTGCAATGACGAGAAAAGGTCATGTGGATTTGCCCCGCAGATTCAGATGCTTATCAATGCCAAGTTTGGCACGGGCACATTCTTGTTGGATAGAGAACATTTGCCGTTGCAGCCAGAGCATGAAGACAATGTTGTTGTGATGGATGAGGAGGATCCAACATCTGTTGAAGGTCAAGCCAAGATCGAAGCGCTAAGAAAGCCAAAGTCGATAAAGGCGAAGAAGCAGCAGCAGCTAAACCAAAGAGTTTGGAGAGCAGATTCTTGAAGCTACCCAAAGGATTGAACAACGCTTGCCAAGATTATACAGTCTCGGGAGAGCCTAGAGACGATTGTTGAGGACAAGATCCACGCTCTGGGCGTGAAGTCGATCAAGTGCAAGTGATCACAACAAGCTTGAGGCGGACATTGAGGAAGTAAAGTGGGAGAAGGAAGAGCTTATGCATGAGATGCGGGATGACTTAGTCCAGATGCTTATCAACAGATCTCCGGTTCCCACAGACCCGATCACTGCTATTCCAAAGGATCGACACCAGACTACAACTTCAAAGACCTCCACAGTTTCAAAGATTGCTCCTACTCCAGCTCCAGCTCCAAAGACCACTCCTCCAAAGACAGACATCACCAAGTCTTCGCAGATCTTGTCATATCCACTCCGACATCAACCCAGACGGAGCCGCCAGAGAGTCCCCAAAGTGACGCTTAGCTCTATGCTTTTTCAAACTTTTGGTAACTTGTTGCCAAAGGGGAGAAATTGTATAGATCATAGGACTTCGAGAGAGAGTGTTGTTGTCTTTGCGCTTTTGCTCTTTCGTTCTTTTGCGGTTTCTTAGAGATACTTTTGGTTTTCGAGACATTCGGTGTGTTTGATACTCGCTTGATTCTACCTTAATGAGTGCTTGGTCGCACTATGCTTTAATGTGTGCTTAATGCTTATCATATGCCATTCCTATCTTGTATGACCATTTACTCATGTCTTGGTGATTGGGTGCATGCTATTCATTCTTATCATTTTGTGCGCTCCACCAAGATGTATGTGACATGGAAGAGTGACCCATGATCCTAATCGATTGTGCATTTGCATTCAAACGCAAATCTTAAATAATGCACAAATTTAGGGGGAGCTCTTGCTTATCACATACTTCTCAAAGCGACGATATTATTCATTGATTATATCCTTTGTCGAAGCTTTGATCTATATGTTGTCATCAATTACCAAAAGGGGAGATTGAAAGTGCAACTAATCCCGGGTGGTTTTGGTAATTAATAACAACATATATATCATTGAACTAATAGTTACTTGAGAATCATTTCGAAAGTTCGATGATATGGGTATGGCAAGGACTGAAGAAGTGGACCCCTCAAAATGCTAAGGCAAGCATTGGCAAAAGCTCAAGACTCCATTTTGGTTTAGTGATCCAAGATCACATTGAGTCCATAGGAAAAGCCAATACTATTAAAAGGGATGAGGTTATGATGATGATCTGGTTGCTCAAGTGCTTAGTGATACATCTCCTAAACTTTCAAAGAACTTTCACCGCCATATACACTCATAAGTAATCTCGGTCCCACCGATATTCCAAACTCACCACACCGAGATGAACCACCTCACCATAAAGCCAAACCCTAGCAAACTCGGATTTTCCGATTCGAACTCGGTCTCACGAAACTTGAGTTGCCAAGCTTTTGTAACCTTCACATCAAATCGGTGTCACCGAGATGATGAAGTCGGTCCCACCAAACCGGCATGCTCTTGTCATTGCACTAATCGGACTCACCGAGATTGTATTTTCGGTCCCACTGAAAATCCCAACGCTCACATTATTTGAACTATCGGTCTCACCGAGTTGTCAACTTCGGTCCCACCGAGATTGGTCAAATGTGTGTAACGGTTGGATTTTGTGTGGAGGCTATTTATACCCCTCCACCCCTCTTCATTCGTGGAGAGAGCCATCGAAAGAACTACCACTCCTACCTTACATTTACGAGAAGAGAACTACCTACCCTTGTGTTGAGATCAAGTTGCTCCACTCCCACCATATGAAGCTTGATCTCTAGCCTTCCCAAGTTGCTTTCCACTCAATCCTTTCTTCCACCACAGCCAAATCGGTGAGGAGAGTTGAGTGTTGGGGAGATTATCATTTGAAGCACAAGAGCAAGGAGTTCATCATCATCTACAACATCTATTACCTTTTGGAGGGTGGTGCCTCCTAGATTGGTTAGGTGTCGCTTGGGAGCCTCCACGAGATGTGGAGTTGAACCAAGAAGTTTGTAAGGGCAAGGAGATCGCCTACTTCGTGAAGATCTACCCCGAGTAAGGCTAGCCCTCCGTGGGCGTGGCCATGATGGAATAGACAAGGTTGCTTCTTCGTGGACCCTTCGTGGGTGGAGCCCTCCGTGGACTCTCGCAGCCGTTACCCTCCGTGGGTTGAAGTCTCCATCAACGTGGAAGTACGATAGCACCACCTATCGGAACCACGAGAAAAATCACCGCGTCTCCAAAATTGCGTTTGCTCTTCTCCACCTCTCTTTACTACATGTGCAATTTACTTTCCGCTGCCTATACTCTAGAATTGCATGTGTAGGGTGATACTTGACTTGATCATAATTGTGAATCTGCCAAAAACTGTTCTTTATCAAAAGGCAGAATTTTTATATTGTCAAGTAGTCTAATCACCCCCCCTCTAGACATACTTTCGATCCTACAACGACGATGCCGGAGATGAACAAGAACCGGAGCCTACAGGGCACGGGAGGACCACCTCGTCATATGACGTATACATGGTGGACACCCCAAAAGAGAGCGATAACGAGGACCAACGGGCCGCGGCAGAAGATAACCCCGCCGACAAACAACCAAAACGGCGCCGCAGACGCCGCCCTAAGTCCCGCCTCGACAACAACAACACTCCTAAAGACCCCGCAATACAGCAGGGCACACAAGTGGACGACGAACATGTAAATAAGCAACCATCCGAACAGGACGAGTCAGATATGTTGGGGAACGTTGCAGAAAATTAAAATTTTCCTACGGCTTCACCAAGATCCATCTATGAGTTCATCTAAGAAACGAGTAACGGGAGAGAGATTGCATCTACATACCACTTGTAGATCGCGTGCGGAAGCTTGCAAGGTGATGATGGAGTCGTGCTCGACGTGATTCAAATCACCGATGTCCAAGTGTTTGAACGGACAGCACCTCCGCGTTCAACACACGTACGGGACGAGTGACGTCTCCTCCGTCTTGATCCAGCAAGGAGGAAGGAGAGGTTGAGGAAGATAGCTCCACCGGCAGCACGACGACGTGGTGATGGTGGAGAAGCGAGATCTCGGCAGGGGCTTCGCCAAGCGCTTACGGAGGAGGAGAAGTGTTGGGAAGGGGAGGGCTGCGCCTTGGAGATGGGTACAGCAGCCCCCCTCCCTCCCCTTTATATAGGCCCCTGGAGGCCGGCCCCTGGAGATCCAATCTCCAGGGGGGGCGGCGGCCAAGGGGGGTGGAGTGCCCCCAAGCCAGTGGGCCCCACCCCTAGGGTTTCAACCCTAGGCGCGGTGGGCCTGAGGCGCACCAGCCCACTATGGGCTGGTTCCTCCCACTTCAGCCCATGGGGCCCTCCGGATAGGTGGCCCCACCGGTGGACCTCGGGACCCTTCCGGTGGTCCCAGACATTACCGAGACCCGAAACTTTCCCGATGGCGAAATACCACTTCCTATATATTATTATTTACCTCCGGACCATTCCGAACTCCTCGTGACGTCCGGGATCTCATCCGGACTCAACAACATTCGGTAGTCACATACTTGACTTCCTACTAACCCTAGCGCCACCGAACCTTAAGTGTGTAGACCCTATGGGTTCGGAGACACGCAGACATGACCGAGACGACTTTCGGGCAATAACCAACAGCGGGTCCGATACCCATGTTGGCTCCCACATGCTCCTCGATGATTTCATCGGTTGAACCACGATGTCGAGGATTCGATCATACCACATATGCAATTCCCTTTGTCAATCGATGCGTTACTTGCCCGAGACTCGATCGTCGGTATCCCAATACCTTGTTCGGTCTCGTTACCGCAAGTCACTTTACACATACCGTAATGCATGATCCCGTACAACACCTTGGTCAACTTGAGCTCATTATGATGATGCATTACCGAGTGGGCCCAGAGATACCTCTCCGTCATACGGAGTGACAAATCCCATCCTCGATCCGTGTCAACCCAATGATACTTTCGGAGATACCTGTAATGCACCTTTATAGTCACCCGATTACGTTGTGGCGTTTGATACACCCAAGGCACTCCTACGGTAACCGGAGTTACACGATCTCATGGTCGAAGGAAGAGATACTTGACATTGGCAAAGCTCTAGCAAACGAACTACACGATCTTTTATGCTATGCTTAGGATTGGGTCTTGTCCATCACATCATTCTCCTAATGATGTGATCCCGTTATCAACGACATCCAATGTCCATAGTCGAAAACCAAGACTATCTATTGATCACAACGGCTAGTCAACTAGAGGCTCACTAGGGACTCATTGGGTCTAAGTGTTCACACGTGTATTACGATTTCGGATAATACAGCTTATAGCATGAACAAAAGACAATTATCATGAACATTGAAATATAATAATACTTTTATTATTGCCTCTAGGGCATATTCCCAACAGCCTCCCACTTGCACTAGAGTCACCAATCTAGTTACATTGTGATGAATCGAACACCCATAGAGTTACGGTGTTGATCATGTTTTGCACGCGAGAGAGGTTTAGTCAACGGATCTGCGACATTCAGATCCGTGTGCACTTTGCAAATCTCTATGTCTCCATCTTGAACATTTTCACGGATGGAGTTGAAACGACGCTTGATGTGCTGGTCTTCTTGTGAAACCCGGGCTCCTTGGCAAGGGCAATAACTCCAAAGTTGTCACGAAGAGTTTGATCGGCCCCGACGCATTGGGTATGACTCCTAGGTCGGTGATGAACTCCTTCACCCAAATCGCTTCATGCGCCGCCTCCGAGGCTGCCATGTACTCCGCTTCACACGTAGATCCCGCCACGACGCTTCGCTTGCAACCGCACTACCATCGCTCCACCATTCAACATATACACGATCCGGTTTGTGACTTAGAGTCATCCAGATCTGAGTCGAAGCTAAGCGTCGACGTAACCCTTCTGACGAGCTCTTCGTCTCCTCCATAAATGAGAAACATGTCCTTTGTCCTTTTCAGTACTTCAGATATTCTTGACCATTGTCCAAAGTTCCTTGCGGGATTACTTTGGTATCTTGCAACCAAACTTACGGCAAGGTTTACATCGGTCCAGTACACAAGATGGCATACATAGTAGATCCTATGGTGAAGCATAGGGATGACACTCATCTCTTATTTATCTTTTGTCGTGGTCGGTGATCGAGCCGAGCTCAATCTCACACCTTGTAACATAGGCAAGAACCCTTCTTGGACTGATCCATTTTGAACCTCTTCAAAATCTTATCAAGGTATGTGCTTTGTGAAAGACCTATGAGGCGCCTCGATCTATCTCTATAGATTTTGATGCCTAATATATAAGCAGCTTCTCCAAGGTCCTTCATTGAAAACACTTGTTCAAGTAGGCCTTAATGTCGTCGAAGTTTTGTATCATTTCCCATCAAGAGTATGTCATCTACATATAATAGGAGAAATGCTACAGAGCTCCCACTCACTTTCTTGTAAACGCAGCTTCTCCATAAGTCTCAAGATAAACCCAAACGCTTTGATCATCTCATCAAAGCGAATGTTCCAACTCCGAGATGCTTGCACCAGTCCATAAATGGATCGCCGGAGCTTTCATACTTTGTTAGCATTCGAGGATCGACAAAACCTTCCGCTGCATCATATACGGCTCTTCCTTAAGATGTCCGTTAAGGAATGCCGTTTTGACGTCCATCGCCATATCTCATAATCATAGTATGCGGCAATTGCTAACATGATTCGGACGGACTTGAGCTTCGCTCACGGAGAGAATGTCTCGTCGTAATCAATCCCTTGAACTTGTCGATAACCCTTAGCGACAAGTCGAGCTTTATAGATGGTAACATTACCATCCGCGTCCGTCTTCTTCTTAAAAATCCATTTGTTTTCTATTGCTCGCCGATCATCGGGCAAGTCTGTCAAAGTCCATACTTTGTTTTCATACATGGATTCTATCTCGGATTTCATGGCTTCAAGCCATTTGTTGGAATCCGGCCCGCCATCGCTTCTTCATAGTTCAAGGTTCATTGTTGTCTAACAACATGATTTCCATGACAGGTTATTGTACCACTCACTGTGCGGAACGTGTCCTCGTGGACCTTCGGTTCAAGAGTAACTTGATCCGAAGTACCTTGATCATCATCATTGTTTTCCTCTTCAGTTGGTGTGGGCATCACAGAACGGTTTCTGCGCCGCACCACTTTCCGCTCGAGAGGTAGTACTTCATCGAAGTTCTACTTTCCTCCCACTTACTTCTTTCGAGAGAAACTCTTTTCCGTAAAGCATCCGTTCTTAGCAACAAAGATCTTGCCTTCGGATCTTAAGTAGAAGGTATACCCGACGGTTTCCTTAGGGTATCCTATGAATACGCATTTTTCCGACTTGGGTTCGAGCTTTTCGGGTTGAAGTTTCTTGACATAAGCATCGCATCCCCAAACTTTTAGAAACGATACTTAGGTTTCTTCCCAAACCATAATTCATACGGTGTCGTCTCAACGGATTTAGACGGTGCCCTATTTAAAGTGAATGTAGCTGTCTCTAGAGCGTATCCCCAAAATGATAGCGGTAAATCGGTAAGAGACATCATAGACCGCACCATATCCAATAGAGTGCGATTCGACGCTCGACACACCGTTTACCGAGGTGTTCCAGCGGCGTGAGTTGTGAAACGATTCCACATTTCCTTAAATGTGTACCAAATTCGTGACTTAAGTATTCTCCTCCACGATCCGATCGTAGGAACTTTATCTTTCGGTCACGTTGATTCTCCACCTCACTCTGAAATTCCTTGAACTTTTCAAAGGTCTCGGACTTGTGTTTCATTAAGTAGACATACCCATATCTACTCAAGTCATCGGTGAGAGTGAGAACATAATGATATCCTCCATGAGCCTCAACGCCATTGGACCGCACACATCGGTATGTATGATTTCCAACAAGTTGGTTGCTCGCCCATTGTTCCGAGAACGGAGTCTTGGTCATTTTGCCTAAGAGGCATGGTTTGCATGTGTCAAAGGATTCATAATCAAGAGACTCTAAAAGTCCATTAGCATGGAGCTTCTTCATGCGCTTGACACCAATGTGACCAAGGCGGCAGTGCCACAAGTATGTGGGACTATCGTTATGAACTTTACATCTTTTGGCATCCACACTATGAACATGTGTAATATTACGCCGAGATTCATTAAGAATAAACCATTGACCATCGGAGCATGACCATAAAACATATCTCTCATATAAATCGAACAACCATTATTCTCGACTTAAATGAGTAGCCATCTCAGATTAAACGAGATCCGGATACAATGTTCATGCTCAAACACGGCACTAAATAACAATTATTGAGGTTCAAAACTAATCCCGTAGGTAAATGTAGAGGCAGCGTGCGACGGCGATCACATCGACTCGAACCATTCCCGACGCGCGATCGTCACCTCGCCCTTCGCCATCTCCGTTTATTCTGCAGCTCCTGCTGTGAGTTACAAATATGAGCAACGGCACCGTATCAAATACCGGTGAGTTACTACGAGTAATCGGTAAGGTACACATCAATTACATGTATATCAAATATACCTTTGGTGTTGCGGCCTTCTTATCCGCTAAGTATTTGGGGCGCTCCGCTTCAAAGGACCCTTCCCTTGCAATAAAAGCACTCGGTCTCGTGCTTGGGTCCATTCTTTGACTTCTTCCGGCAGAATAAGCTTACGGGCGCGGCAACATCTTTGCCGTCCTTCTTGAAGTTCTTCTTACCCTTGCCCTTCTTGAACTTAGTGGTCTTATTGACCATTAACACTTGATGTTCTTTCTTGATTTCAGCCTCTCGACTTCAAAGATCGAGAACACTTCAGAATGGTCTTTACCATCCCTCGCATGTTGTAGTTCATCACAAAGCTCTTGTAGCTTGGTGGGAGCGATCGAGGATTCTGTCAATGACCGCCTCATCCGGGAGGTTAATGTTCACTTGGTCATACGGTTGTGCAACCCACATCTTCGGATGTGTTCACCGACAGAACTGTTTTCCTCCATCTTACAATCTGTAGAACTTGTCGGAGACATCATATCTCTCGACCGGGCATGAGCTTGGAAAACTAGTTTCAGCTCTTGAACATCTCATATGCTCCGTGATGCTCAAAACGCTTTTGGAGCCCCTGTTCTAAGTCAGAAGCATGCCGCACCGAACGAGGGAGTAATCATCAAGACGAGCTTGCCAAGCATTCATAACGCCTTGGTTCTCTCGACGGAGCGCCACCTAGCGGTCCTTCTAGGACATATTGCTTTCTCGGCAGCTATGAGGATGATCCTCGGGTTCCGACCCGTCCGTATAGTTCTTGCCATCATCTTTCAACTTGGTTTTCTAGGAACGCGTTGAAGTTCATGTTGACATTAGCATTGGCCATTGATCTACAAGACATATTTGCAAAGGTTTTAGACTAAGTTCATGATAATAAAGTTCTAATCAAAATTATGAACTCCCACTTAGATTAGACATCCTCTAGTCATCTAAGTGTTACACGATCCGAGTCGACTAGCCCGTGTCCGATCATCACGTGAGACGGACTAGTCATCGTCGGTGAACATCTTCATGTTGATCGTATCTTCCATACGACTCGTGTTCGACCTTTCGGTCTCCGTGTTCCGAGGCCATGTCCGCACATGCTAGGCTCGTCAAGTTAACCCTAAGTGTTTTCATTTGTAAAACTGTCTTACACCCGCTGTATGTGAACGTAAGAATCCATCACACCCGATCATCACGTGGTGCTTAGAAGCGACTTAACTGTAGCAACGGTGCACGCTAGGGAGAACACTTCTTGAAATTTTTGTAAGGGATCATCTTATTTACTACCGTCGTCCTAAGTAAACAAGATGCATAAACATAATAAACATCACATGCAATTATATAGTTGTGACATGATATGGCCAATATCATCAAGCTCCATTGATCTCCATCTTCGGGGCTCCATGATCATCTTGTCACCAGCTTGACACCATGATCTCCATCATCATGATCTCCATCATCGTGTCTTCATGAAGTTGTCACGCCAACGACTACTTCTACTTCTATGACTAACACGTTTAGTAATGAAGTAAAGTAGTTTACATGGCGTTCTTCAATGACACGCAGGTCATACAAAAAATAAAGACAACTCCTATGGCTCCTGCCGGTTGTCATACTCATCGACATGCAAGTCGTGAATCCTATTACAAGAACATGATCTCATACATCACAATTCATCATTCATCACAACTTCTGGCCATATCACATCACATGATCAATCGCTGCAAAAACAAGTTAGACATCCTCTAATTGTTGTTCTAGCAAGAACGTTTTCTTACCTACGAATCACCACAACGTGATTTTGTCAACTTCTATTTACCCTTCATAAGGGCCTTGTTCATCGAATCCGCTCCAACTAAAGTGGGAGAGACAGACACCCGCCAGCCACCTTATGCAACTAGTGCATGTCGATTCGGTGGAGCCGGTCTCACGTAAGCATACGTAAGGTTGGTCCGGCCGCTTCATCCCACAATACCGTTGAGCAAGAAAAGACTAGTAGAGGCAAGTAAGATGACAAGATCAACGCCCACAACAAATTGTGTTCTACTCGTGCATTAGAGAACTACGATAAACCTAGCTCGATACCACTGTTGGGGAACGTTGCGAAAATTAAAATTTTCCTACGGCTTCACCAAGATCCATCTATGAGTTCATCTAAGCAACGAGTAACGGGAGAGAGATTGCATCTACATACCACTTGTAGATCGCGTGCGGAAGCTTGCAAGGTGATGATGGAGTCGTACTCGAACGTGATTCAAATCACCGATGTCCAAGTGCTGAACGGACAGCACCTCCGCGTTCAACACACGTACGGGACGAGTGACGTCTCCTCCGTCTTGATCCAGCAAGGAGGAAGGAGAGGTTGAGGAAGATAGCTCCACCGGCAAAGACGACGGCGTGGTGATGGTGAAGCGAGATTCGGCAGGGCTTCGCCAAGCGCTTACGGAGGAGGAGAAGTGTTGGGAGGAGGGCTGCGCCTTGGAGATGGGTACAGCAGCCCCTCCCCCCCTTTATATAAGCCCCTGGAGGCGCCCCTGGAGATCCAATCTCCGGGGGCGGCGGCAAGGGGTGGAGTGCCCCCAAGCCAAGTGGGGCGCCCCCCCACCCCTAGGGTTTCAACCCTAGGCGCAGGGGGTGGGCCTAGGGGGGTGCACCAGCCCACTATGGTCTGGTTCCCCTCCCACTTCAGCCCATGGGGCCCTCTGGGATAGGTGGCCCCACCGGTGGACCCCGGACCCTTCCGTGGTCCCAGACATTACCGGAGACCCCGAAACTTTCCCGATGGCCGAAATACCACTTCCTATATATTATTCTTTACCTCCGGACCATTCCGAAACTCCTCGTGATGTCCGGGATCTCATCCGGGACTCCGAACAACATTCGGTAGTCACATACTTGACTTCCTACTAACCCTAGCGTCACCGAACCTTAAGTGTAGACCCTACGGGTTCGGAGACACGCAGACATGACCGAGACGACTCTCGGGCAATAACCAACAGCGGGTCCGATACCCATGTTGGCTCCCACATGCTCCTCGATGATTTCATCGGTTGAACCAC